>CM057151.1:27672989-27700434 GCA_029962745.1 Echinometra lucunter
TTTTTTTCCTAACAACAACTTTAATGATGTCATAAATATTGACAATACTTGGCAGTATATTTATGTATGTGAGTCATTAAACATTACAAATGATTTGTGAATATTATAATTTATCATGAATTCACTACATGCAAACACTGATGCACATACATGTACACATATAGCTATTTGATCTAATATCTATTATATTTTTTTCAATTATCTTTATATTTGTTTCTTTTTTTCTTTCTTTTTTCAAATTTCATTAATATTTTTTTTCATTTATTTTTATTTTCTTATTTTTAAATCTATTTATTTGATCGTTCCTTGGGGGGGGGGGGGGGGGGGCATTCCACTTATCAAGAAAAGACGTCCGAAGGGGATGTTTTATCTTTATGCAAGTATGTATCAGGAAGAGCATTGAAATAAACTGCAATTGGAAGAAGAATATATCTTTTATTCTTTGCAGCAAAGAAAGGTTATAAATGACATCAAGTGTTACAGTTGGCTTTTAGCAGTATGTACAAATACTTCTGTTTTTATCCTTATAGATTCATTCATTTGTTAATCTACTTTAGGAAGTTATTTGTAGGATAATCTGTCAAAAAATGTGCCTAATCTGTTGATCCTTTTTAGGAGAAACCTCTTTGGCAAAACTTTTTGTGTGCATATGTGATAAGTCTCATATATGCAGGTGTTTCTTATGTCACATATGTTTGTATTTAGGTTTTATTGAAAAATTTGACTTGTCAGTGGAAGGTTTCATGTTTCCCATGAAAGTACGAATTATTTCATTCGGGGGGGGGGGGGGGGGGGGGGGGGGGGGGGGGGGGGGGGGGGGGGGGGGGGGGGGGGGGGGGGGGGGGGGGGGGGGGGGGGGAATGATGATGTATTTTAGTATGTGCATTCCTTTGTTATTTGGGAGATAGTCTGAATGAATAATGGATTGGAACTGTACTAGTCAGACAGCTTCGAGTCAGGAAGCTTCAAGCTTGGGTTCCGGGAGGAGGTGGAAGATGATTTGTGGTCATTAACCCATTCATGACAGGAATTATTTAGAGCCTAATTTGATCAGCTTTTATTCTTCAAATTGGCCAACACCAACATTTTTATTTTATAGCTACATTTTTCTTATAAAACGTCATGTATCTGAAATGAATATAAATTGACAGAAATTATGATGAGAAGTCAAAAAGTTGCCAATTTGCAGGGGAAAACGGTGATTTTAAACCGTCTATCACATTGCCAATTTAAGGATTTTAATGCTTATTTTCCTTTAAAAAATTTTCAGCATCAAACAACGAATATTGATGCAACCAAAATGGGCACAGTTTGTGTAGAATTTTTTGCTCTTTCTGCTCATGTATTTGGTATGATTTTTAGGGCTCTGCATCAAAAGATATTAGGCCAAACCACAAAATGTGGACCTCTGTCACGAATGGGTTATGGGAGAGTTTCATCAACATTTGTTGTCTGACATCTTTCCTTGATTTTGATTGGCTGAGAAGCATCGTTACTATGGCAATTGTCGGATAAAACAGACTTTGTCCTTTCATGAAACACCCCCCTGTCAGTTTGGAAGAATATCACAGTAGAAATGCCCCCTTGAAAAAGGATTACTAGTACTCTTCAATGTATGGTGGCCCTGAAGTACGCTCGACAACAGGTCATGTGCGACGTGAATTTCACATCCCAGGTCCTGAATTTCGCATCGCGGGTCATGAACTTCGCATCCCATGTTACGAATTTCACCCCACTGGTCGTGAATTTCACAACTGGGATGCAAAGTTCACGCCATGGGTCATGTATTTCACAACTGGGATGCAAACTTCGCGCCACGGGTCATGAATTTTGCATCGCAGGTCGTGAATTTCGCACAATGGATCATGAATGTCATGACCTGGGATGCACAATTCAGGACCCGGGATGCGAAATTCACGTCGCACATGACCTGTTGTTGAGCGTACTTCAGGGCCACCATATCAATGCCCTTATATTTGAAATATGACAAGAAGCAGCTTGAGTGTTCAGCCCAATGTTTTTTGTGTAGTCCCATAAACCCATTTCTGTGTGTAGGCCCTGTGCTTTTCAAAAAAAGATACGAGTTGATTTCTTATTGTTGTGAATGATTTCAAAATCTTGAAGGGATCCGGTGACTTTGTGAAGGCTTCATTTAATGAATTGTTGAATTTTAATGTCTGTGATGTACAAAGATGTTCAGAAGGAAACAGCCAGGAATATTAACATTTTTAAATATAAGATGTTATTATCAAGATATTTATCACTTAATTCCACCTTTTGGCACCTGGGTATGCTTTTGTCTAACACTGCAGTCTATGGGGTAAAAAAAGGTGTGACAATTCCGGTTACTTGTATATTTTTCACTTTTTTGCGGAACACATCTAATGCTTTTGAAGTGCATTTTTCAGGGCTTCATATTTACACAATATTACGTACACTGATAGCATGTTGGGGCTTGTGGCTCAGATTTTTAACAGTTACTCCAATGGCTTTAAAGTATACACCAGTTTTTATTAATTACCTAATCAACCTAATCCATTGGCTTTGAAACAGTTTCTTTCATACTGTAATTGCATGACCAGAACTTGAATTCATCTTTAAAACTTGTCACTAGAGAAAAAAAAATGCATAAGTGTCATAATACTTTATAAGGTGGAGAAGATAAAAAGTGGTTTAACCCCTTTTTTTCTATTGATTCTTTTTTTTTTTCTCTCTCTCCCTCTTTACGGTGGCCTTCTGTAAGATTATATAAGACGGTCCCATCAGATTCCAACAAGATTATATGATTATGAAACATATCAGATTAGAGGCTTCTTGTATATCCTGTTACCAATCCAAAGCTTTTCTGACTGGAATTAAGTTTTGATGAGATTAAGTTGTAAGAAAAAATGTAGGAAAGTGAAGCTTTATATAAGGAGAGCTGCCTGGTTTCTTGACAAAATGTCAATAATTGAAGTATGACGTGGTCCAGATCCAGGGGCGCTGCTGGGGGGAGGGGCGACTGCCCCCTATGCTTTTTCAAGTGATCAAAAAAAGAAAAAGAGGAAAAAAGGAAGAAAAAAGAGGAGGAGGAAGAAAGAAGAGGGAAAAGGGAGGGGGCTTGGTCATCTAACTGTGTAATACCCCTATTTTTTCATTTAAGATGTAAATGACTTTACCTGTGGGTCATCTTGCCCCCTTCCCCATCAAAATACCCTGGTGGCGCCCCTGTCCAGATCATTCTAGAGGGACAGCACTTGAAATTGCAGGTTTAGAACAGGGAGGTGTGAGAGAGACTGTTTAGAAGATGTCAAGTACATGTATTTCAAGCTCTTTAATAGTTTAAAGGTTATGTACGGTGTTTTGTAGTTTTGGTAGCCCCATCAGCTGGTCAGTAGCAAGATAAAGGCAAAACTAAATGAGGCTGTGAATTTTTTTTCCTCCTCTAGTGAATATCAAACAAATGAAAGGTGAAAAATATTTTTAATCTCAGCAGGCGCATGGGGGGGGGAGGGGGTTGTGGGGGTGTTGGCCCCCCCCCCCCCAAAAAAAAAAAAGCCAAAAAGAAAAAAGAAAAAAAGGAAAAAAAAGTGTGAGCAAGAAAAGAAAAAGGTAAGAGAATGTTAGAAGAGCAGGAGCAGACAAGGAACAATGACAAAGAAACGTTGGGCTTCCGGGGGAAACTTCCCCCTCCCTGCACCCTCCCGCCCCCTAGGGAGCACGCTTCGCACGTTTAGTAAGTGATTCGCATGCTTTGCATGCTTATTCCCGCCCCCCTCCACCCCCCCCCCCCCCCCAAAAAAAAAAAAAAAAAAAAAAAATTAAATCCTAGCTACACCACTGGATCTCAGGTCAGCAATATAAAGTCACGCATCGCCAGCACATGTCAAAAACCAATGAGAGTCCTTGTTCTGTGTATGTGACAAGTGTAATGAAGCGCTGTGATCGTTACGCAGAGTTACCAATGGTACGGCAGAGTGTAACGGTTACATTGTGTTCATTTCAAGTATTTACGCTAGAATTCAGTGGAAATAATGAATAGAATATCACATTATCTCACCACGCAGGGAGCTTTTTATGCAAGATGTATAATGTAACTTTATCACTTTCATGCCAATTTTTTTTCAGCTACCTAAAATGTATTGGAGCTTTAAATGATGATCAAAACCAACTGTATTTCAAGGCCTACAGTACTTTTTCCATGGGAGTATAGTTACACATATATCAGCTTCAGCTGAGCTTCCATAATAAGAGCTTGGACATTCACATTAATTTTTTTTTCATCACCACGTACGTACCCAATTACTATACTTTGGTGGAGAATTAAACAAATGCAGCTCACTGTCTTGCTAAGGACATCCCATGACCATGTTCAAACCCATGTTCTACCAATTTTCAGTCAAGTGTCGAAAAAGGCTTTGGGAAAATTCTTCTAACTGTAAATCAAATTGTGAAAGGGTAGTAAAATGATCATAGTAGCTACTTTTCCCTGTTCACACCGAAAAGGAGAAGTCAAGTTTAACCTTTCTTATGTTTGAATTTTTCTGTTGTAATGAAATACTTTTTCTATCATTTATGTCACAACTCTCCTTTGGCATATTTGATCCGATGACTGTGACCTACTTTCCTTGTATTTCCTGAATGTTACTGGATGCAACTTGCACACTGTATAGTTACAAACTTACTGTGCATAAAAGTTGATTCAAAACAATCATTTTAGTCTTAAACAAAGGGATGAATTCATGCATAAGCTATAGGAGTTATGTTCACATGACCATCCCTCAACGTAAAGTTTATTTGTGATTTCAAAGCCTTGAGATTGTCTAATAGTTTCAGGGTCATGAGGACATAACTTGAAGTTTCAAATCTTCAAGTTTAGTCATAGTTTAACTGGTAAACTGGTTAACTCCACAACTAGAAGCAGCACATGGTCCTTCATGTTTGTGCTATTCTGTAGACACAGACTCTATTTTGATGCTCAAGCCCATTTTCCTAGTAAAAATTAAAGTAAAAAAAAATTTAGTGGAGCCTTGGTTTGCCAGTCTCTTTGTCTGGAGCAACTACAGCACAGGGAATATGATGGTCTTATGGTCAGGCTGTCACATACTCTGATTGAAAAGAATTTGAGCTTACAAATTATTCTGTTTGGGACACAAACTACCAGCTTAGAGTTTCGAAACTTTGAGTGGTCATTGTTTTGGTCCCGTATGAACCCTCTTTCAAAACTATGATGGCCTTGGGAACATAGCTATGCTGTAATGGTTATGAATATGGGATCTTTCCTACAACATTTATGAAAACAGGAGTCATGCGTGAGATGTGCTGTATGGATAAAAAATTATTGTTGTGGTTTGTAGAGATCTTTATCTCTTGTGAAGGATTATCAGGGATATAGGAGCATAATATTGACACAACCAGGATGATATTTGATTTGTACATTAACATTCCTGGCCAACCATTGGGTTGTGTTCCCCCCCCCCCCCCCCCAGGATTGGATAGAGAACATTCCACAATGTTTTCGTCTTGTGTTTACAGGTACTCACTATGAACATGGCGGACAAAGAAAGCGGACAAAATAAACAACCCCTCATTCTACCCTTCACAATGGTTCTGGTAGTCAAAAGAACATCCCTTCACAGCTATTATGTTTAATCATGTAGTTCCAGGTGAATATGCATGTGACACCTTTTTTTCCACATATTTTAGACAATAGCAGTGCAGGGATGTTCTTTTGATATAATGGCACTATTGTAGTAAAGAGAAATTTGCTTGCAAATTTCCACCCTATGCATCCTTTTCTTTGGACATCATAATAACATTCTTAAAAGAAATTTACTCAGACAGTATGCATAATCAGAGTAGACAAATAATACTAAAAGATAGAGGAAAATGCAGAAGAATTTGAACCTTGACAGTTACAATTGGGTCTGTAAGTGTACATGTACATACATGTACATCTGGTAGAAATGCATTCCTCATATTTTTGCAACTTGTATTTTTATTAACCTGTTGAATGCTGAGCCCGACATAACTTGGACTGCGTTCTTTGGCAAATGCAGTTAATCACTACGTTTCATACTGAAATCACATCATGCTCAACGGGTTAAAGTTTCGATAAATCTGCATATCCAAGGGTGATTTTATTTGAAGTAATAGCCCACCTTCGCCTCGCTGTCCTTGTGCAGAGAATGTTGAGAGGAATAAGTGAAGAGTTAAAAAAGGTGTGGGGAATCATTTTTTTTTTACTCGGGAGATGTAAACTTTAGGCCCAACTGTATGTAAATTATATTTTCTCTCATTTGTTTGGAGTTGACCTTTCCAGTGAATATATTTTCTGGGAAATATTTATTTGTTTGAACATTGTGTGTATAGATTTGCTGAACCACACAATGTTGCTATGTGTGCTAAAGAATTCAGTGTATGTTATGCACATTTATTTAACAGAATGCAAAATGAGTTTTAAGGTTATGTGCAGTTTTGGTAGGCCCTCAAAGGCTGTTTGTCAGATTTCTTTGCTTTCAGCTGCTCAGTGGAATGGTAATAATTTGCTGAACCACACAATGTTGCTATGTGTGCTAAAGAATTCAGTGTGTGTTATGCACATTTATTTAACAATGCAAAATGAGCTTTAAGGTTATGTGCAGTTTTGGTAGGCCCTCAAAGGCTGTTTGTCAGATTTCTTTGCTTTGAGCTGCTCAGTAGAATGGTAATAAGCAAAGCTGAATGTGAACTTTTTTCCTCCTCAAGTTGAATATCAAGCAAATGAGACACTATGAACATGACAGACAAAGAAAGCGGACAAAATGAACAACCCCTAATTCTACCCTTCACAATGGTTCTGGTAGTCAAAAGAACATCCCTGCACTGCTATTGTCTAAAATATGTGGAAAAAAAGGTGTCACATGCATATTCACCTGGAACTACATGATGAAACATAATAGCTGTGAAGGGATGTTCTTTTGACTACCAGAACCATTGTGAAGGGTAGAATGAGAGGTTGTTTATTTTGTCCGCTTTCTTTGTCCGCCATGTTCATAGTGAGAGGTGAAAAATAACTTTGATCACTGGGGTTCGATCGAAAGTCACCAACGTTGACGTGCATCACACGGGGCCTGTGCATGTGTAAAACCAGTGAGGTTTTTATTATGCGATAAGCTTAATGAAGTGTTGTGAATGTTGCAGGGGAGCTGTCGCCTTGCAGGGCTCACAGTGTAGGGCGCAGTGTAACAGTTCTTTTGTGTTCCTTTCCCTTTCAGACATTTACACTCAACTTCACCGGAAATCATGAGTGGAATATCACATGATTTCACACGTCTCTTTTTATGCCAGCCAGGCTATGTTAATTCAGTTTCAAGCCAATTTTTTTTGCTACCAAAACTACACGAGCTTTAAACAAATATTCTCTGTTTCTATGACAATGCTTCTCTACCTTTTCCCCTTTCACAATCGCAGGAAACAAGGAGGAAAGAACAAGAACTTTTGATGAGTGTATGACATCCTTCCTTCCAATATTTGGAATTGAAAAAGTATGAAGACCTAGAAGAAGGACATGATGATTTGATGCTGTGCCACAATCCAGCCGATGGTTTCTTCACGATGTCAAAAGAACTACCTTCTCATCTCTGCCTGCTTTAATTTTCTATTAAGGAATGTCCATGTGAGATGGGAAAGGACTTGAACGGAGAATGGTCAAAGTCGAAAACAACATTTGAGATGAGGACATTCTAGAGAAATAGGTTGCTTATGAAATTGTCTAAGGCACGAGTGACAGCCACTGAAGATGTTCTCTTGCAAGACTACAAGACATTGATCTATGTTCTTCCCCAGGAGAGAATTTGTACCTGTTAACCCATAGGACTACAGAGTTTTCTTAACGGCTGAATTAATCAGCTGTCCCTAGGCTCCCTAGGGAGTGGAGAAGGTGCATGCATTGTATGCGGGCAAGCCTGAATCCGATGACCGGGGTAATAATATTTCTGTAAAGCGCTTAGAGACTCTCTTGGAGATGTATTAGGCGCTATATAAATCCAGAATATTATTATTATTCAAATTGGCAACAAAATCCTTTTCTCCCACTCCTATATAGACTGAAATGTGGAAATATGTAACATAAAAATTGCAAAAACAGAAAAAGTTGCCAATTTGCATACGAAAATGGTAATTATTTTTTGTTCCATTGCCAATTTAGAGACTTAACTCTTAGGGTGCAAAGGGATTTTGCTTGTTCCAAGATTCTTCCAAATCATGAACAATGCTTACTTTTCAGATGCCTGCAAATCTTTAGCAGTAACTTCTATAGACCAATTTCACCTCCGGTTTATGTATTTGGCCCTCTATCAGTGACGCCATTGCTGCGGTGGGCAAGCGCGCTGACCGCGATTGGCTCTGTGTACAGAATGAATGTAAGATATGAGATATGCCCCGATATTGTTCCATTTACTTTATTCTAGATCAATAAAATAAAGCATGGATACATGGGTACATGAGGTAAGACAATGGCCATATCTGACAGATGAAGGCATGATGTATTTTTGTACTTTGGATAGTTTTTCAACTTAGTTTTGTCAGTATAAGTTCGATTGCAGCATAGAAGCCGTAGTAAACGGGAGCCCTCAATCTTACCCTGTTTACAAAGTCATGTTTTCACTCATTAAATTTTACGCCAAAGTACATAATGATAATGTTTCGTGACTTCAAAGTCCTTTCTGTTGATATTTTTACCCACTGGCGACGGATTCCTTCGCATTGCTTACGGAAACCTGTGTAGGGAGTACGGCTTCTCACACAAACAGGCTTCATGAGTCAAAAGCGAGTGAATTTCGCACTCAGTTAGCTTCCAATTTTTAAACTTTCTCCAATTCTTGTGGCATTCGAGCACCGCACAGCTGCGACCTGAACTTCCATGACAATTTCTCATTGCAAATATTAAAAGAAATCTGCATATATTGGTCAAAATAGACAAAAAAATCGAACGAATGTACATAACGCGCTATTGACTTGTGTACTATAAAAGTTGGAGCGCCCACCGCAGTATGTCGAACTGTGTCGAACAGTCTGCTGCCCTCTTGCGTTATGAAATTGGTCTATACAAATATGTTGTACACAAAAGTTGTAGAAAATTTATTTACCCTTTCAAATGAAACCAAGGATCCTATTAATTCAAAGTCATGCATAAAATCATTGTGAAACAGCACTGAGCTTCCCTCTTGACCTTTACGTTTTCGTTTCTCATTTGTTTGCTATTGTTTTATGCTATAAGATCTCCAAAATCTCCAGTTTTCTCAAACAAATCCAGTGGTAGCATATAGTGACAGATAGATACTTTAAATACTAGATTCATCCTCTAAACTTTGACATATTTTCATCACCATATACATCTTTCTAAGTGGAGTAATGGTCGATTAAAAAGGCAAAGTCTCTTTGTCACATATATGTGACATCGGTACTGTAAGAGTTAATGATTAGTTACAATCAGATCACTCTTATTCAAGAACAGCACAATGTTCTGAATTATAGTCTCAAAATTATCAGTGAATTTGACTCTTTCTACTCATGTGTAATGTACATGTACATGTATTCTTCCTAGCACACTGGATCAAACGATACTGCTTAAGTGTCATTCAAAGGAGATGCTGTATTGCTGTGGGTTAAGATTGCCAAAACTTGAAAGCCATTCAGGTTACTGTCTTTGTTGTCTTGCATGCATGCATGCATTACAGACAGTGCAAATGATGGCAAGAATGCTCACTTGAGAATGGAGAAGGTGTGCACTCTAGCGCAGGAATGAAGACTGTCGATCAGGAGTTGTATAGCATCGTGAAACATATCTACATCCTGTTAAGCGATGTATGAATATAATTACTTTAATCACTATTATCTTTAATGATTAATCCACACTATGACTATGACTATGATTTGTGACACAAATTTGGCATAATCATTTTTCTTGTTAACCCACAGAGGTACAGTGTCACCTTTAGGAGACGCTTTTGCAGTATCTGTTGGTCCAGAATGTTCGGCAGTACATATCATACATGAGCAGAAAGAGAAAAATGCACTGAAAAATTTGAACCCATTCCCATTGCCGTATGGTGTGGCGTTCTCGAATTAGAGCAGTTTAACTGTTACTAATCATTAAACTCTTTAACTTGGCAATGTAGTGAATAATACATAATCACTATTTCCATGTTCAAATTGGCAATTTCTGATTATATTTTACAATCATATTTCATTTTGGTTTATGTTATATCCATATTTATTTTTTTTCAAGCTATGTAAGCGTAGAAAAAAATATTTTTTATTGCCAATTTGAGGAATGAAGATGATCAATTTAGATCTCAAGAAAGCTCTGTACTGCTATGGGTTAACATTACTGTGAAAATTCTTCCTAATACTTGAAGAGGAAGTTTCACATTTGGTTGATATTTTGTAGACATGCTTCCTTTTGAAGGACTTGGTACCTGGAGGGGACAGACTTGTCACACTCAAGTACCTTTGCTTTTAAAGCCACAGAGGATGTTTGAGTAATGACAATACCACTTTGATTAATACCTCTTTCATTTTAAGTATTAATACCACTTTGATAGGAACCAAAATCTGCTACATTTCTGTGAGAGCAGACAGCACAGTTTTTCAGTATTTACATTTCTAGTTTTCTTCTTTTAAAGTGATTTACATTTCACCCATAATCCATTTTTAATTTGTTGGAGTTCTTTGGTCCAGTATGTCTTGTAAGATATTTGAATGTAAGCCAACTACCTGACAATTGCAAGATGAGAATAATGGATATTTTTTTTTTAATAGGTAAGGTAGAGAGAGAAAAATACTCCTGAGACCTTTAGACTTTGCCCTGGGTGATGGAACTTTAATAGGTTTGGACTGCTGGTAACATGATAGAAAGTGGAACATCAGTCAAGTGCAGTATTTGAATACAATTATGATAAGATTGTAGTTTTGTATTTCTCTTTTTTGTGACATTAGGAAAAAATAATTGTAAACCTTTGCAGGATATGCAGGATATACAATTATGATAAGATTGTAGTTTTGTATTTCTCTTTTTTGTGTCATTAGGAAAAAATAATTGTAAACCTTTGCAGGATATGCTGCATTCTTAGTTCGCAAGGGATAATCCATGAGTGGAGAATAAGTAAATCAAAATCAAATCACATCCTGTTCCTTTAAAGACATTGATTAACATTGTTATGATTTTAAAAAATCTTGTTTTGTTACTTGAAAATGGGATAAACATAAGGGTTATAGTGTAAAAATACCTATCTGAAAGTTTCAAAGTATAATATCTACAGGAAGTATTTTTAAATATCAAAAATGTGAACCAATGTTTGAAAAATATACGAGGGTCGGTTGCACAGAATAGACAGAATAGAAGTGCGCATGCGCGTATGACTCACCTTACCGTACTGTGTGTACTGGCGGATCATGCGGCGGGAGGCACATAACGGCATTTTCAAATTCAAGCAAAGTGGACCTCTTAGTGATTGCCTCGTGAGACGAAGGATAATAAAATCGCCGTTTGCGTCTAACTTACACTTTTTCATTCCAAATTATGGTTGGTTTCAGGGTTTTTTAGTACAGATACAAGTACTCATACACATGTTTCATCTTAATTTGAGAATTTTTTAAATCAGCTACTCACAAAGTTAGCCAATGCCTTTAAAGCATTTGCTCGGAGCGGTTCCATCCCTCAAATTTTTGAAATCGGATTTCTTGTACTCTAATAGTTAAGTTAGTTTGTTGCATGCATGTCTCGAAAGACCCCAAATTACCTCAGAATGTTTATTAGACTAGAGTGGTTCCACGCTGTGCATTTTATGATAATCATCCTATTGTGATGAGGTACATCATGATTGCTTCCCCCCCCCCCTTTTTTTCAAATACTCCCACATGTATGACACTGAATGCTTTGCGGCTGGGACATTTCGAGACCTATTCAGTAATTGCTATCGAGAATTTCATATTTTGGCAAAAAAAGAAATGTCATTTTTAAAAAAAAACAGCTCGATGGTTTAGTGAAACAAAGGGCTATCTGCATTTTTTGGTCAAAATGAGGTTTTCATATAAAAAGGATCAATAAGAGACCAGGAACCCATTGGTAGTAATGGTTTCTACAGCAGGGTATCACCCAAAGTAGGTATGGCCATCTGTATTGAACCATTGTTTACAACATAACTTCATCCCGTTTTCGTTCTCGCGATAACTTAAGATCCGTTTGACGTATCAACTTCAAACTTGGCTCGTGTATGCATATGGGAGGGACAATGATCTGATTAGATTTTGGAGTCTCAAGGTCAAAGGTCAAGGTCATAGAGGTAATAATACACATGAAAATGGCTCGTTCTCGCGATAACTTAACCCTATATAGCCCGGGCTATTTTGAAATTGCATAGCCCGGGGGGGGGGGGGCCTATTAGGCCCCCCCCCCCCAGATCTCGGCCGTTTATCGACCGATTGCGACCAAATTTGGTGTGTGGGTGTCTCATTATGTATTTTACAAGAATGCGTTGTCAAATTTGTGATATTTATTATCATTTTTTATTTATCTAATTAATTATGCAAATATTCAAATTTTTTCAAGGAATTTTCATTTTTTGTAGTTTTCCCCCCATTTTTTGAGAAAATGCAATGGAATCAAGCATGTTAGTAGCCAGTCATGTAATCTAAAAGACAGCTCACTCAACTGTATTGAAATTGTATAATTATTAGAGTATAATAGTAATTAATTATGCGCATATGCTAATTTAATGTATTTCTTTGTTTTTGATTTATTATGTATTTCTTTGTTTTGAAATCTCTATTTTTTATTGTTTTTTCAAATCTAGAATAGTTGGTGATAGCCCAAAAGAAAGTTATGTGAGGAAAAACAGAAAAAAAACATTCATCTGACAACACTTCTTGTAAAACCCATACATTGTACACACAAAAGTCGATGGAAATTGTCATTTTCGGTGACATTGGTCACGAATATGTGCTATATCTCCGCAAGTGTACACCCGATTTTCGCAAACAGGGTCTCAAAATGTGCGGGAGATGTGAAAGAAAAAAGTCATGAAATTTCAGCGTATTATTTTTTTGCATTTAGAAATTATCGCGAAAAATGTCGAGGGGGGGGGGCCTTTTAGGCCCCCCCCCCGGGCTATATAGGGTTAAGAACCATTTGACAGATTGGCTTCAAACTTGGCTCATGTATGCACATGGAAGGGACAAGGATCTGATTAGATTTGAGGGTCACAAGGTCAAGGTCAAGGGTCACAGAGGTCATTATGTACATAGAAATGGTTCGTTTTCACCATATCTCAACAACCATTTGACCGATCAACCTCAAACTTGGCACAGGTATGCATATGGGAGGGACAATGATCTGATTAGATTTTGGAGTCTCAAGGTCAAAGGTCAAGGTCATACAGGTAATAATACACATAAAAAATGGCTCGTTCTCGCGATAACTTAAGAACCATTTGACAGATTGGCTTCAAACTTGGCTCATGTATGCACATGGAAGGGACAATGATCTGATTAGATTTTGGGGTCACAAGGTCAAAGGTCATATAGGTCATTATGTACATAGAAATGGTTCGTTCTTGTGATTCCTCGGTAACCATTTGATGGTTCAACAAACTTGGCTCATGTATGCATATGGAAAGGGCAATGCTGTCATTAGATTTGGAGGTCACAAGGTCAAGGTCAAGGTCAAAGATGTCATTGTATAAATGAAAATAAATCAACATGAAGTGCCATTTATTTCTGATTTGGTAATGGCGGAGGCATAAAGTTCGACCACGCGTGGTCGAAGATTCATCTAGTTTTTTTTTTGCATTTCTGGACTACATGTACATGATCTGTAATTTATGGTACAACATACGCACTTATCCCATTCATGACAGGAATTATTTAAAGCCTAATTTGATCAGCTTTTATTCTTCAAATTGGCAACACCAACATCTTTATTTTATTGCTACATTTTTCTTATAAAACGTCATATATCTGAAATGAATATAAATTTTAAAAAAAGACGATGAGAAGTCAAAAAGTTTCCAATTTGCAGGGGAAAATGGTGATTTTAGACTTTCTATCACATTGCCAATTTAAGGATTTTAATGCTTATTTTTCCTTTAAAAAAATTTCAGCATCAAACAACGAATATTGACGCAACCAAAATGGGCACAGTTTGTGTAGAATTTTTTGCTCTTTCTGCTCATGTATTTGGTATGATTTTTAGCGCTTTGCATCAAAAGATATTAGGCCAAACCACAAAATGTGGACCTCTGTCACGAATGGGTTAAACTAGTAGTACTGTAGGGCTTTATATCAGTAATATTGATAAGGTCTTATGCCTGCCAAAAAAGTGCCAAGGATGTCCTTCCTGTCCATTAGGGACAAACTTTTTAAATGTTGGGGGAATCCCATATGAAATAGGTATTCCTTCCTTATTAACCCTGATAACCTATGATTGTCCCTAATTTAGCTCATGTATGAAAACCAGTTGAAGGAGATTTTATGATACTAGTATCTGTCGAAATAAAATCTAACTTAGACCAAGCATTTTGTGTCTGCCAGCTAACATAATTATCAAAGAACCCTGAACTGCGTGTACCAAATGGAGGAAAAATTTGCCTCGGAATTTCTATGTGAAATATTTCTTCCTCATAATTATCCTAACCTGTGACCTAATGTTTTGTTTTGTTTTGTTTTATTTTGTTTTGTGTGTTTTTTTTTGTTTTGTTTTGTTTTGTTTTGTTTTGTTTTGTTTGTTTGTTTTTTTTTGGGGGGGTTGTTTTTGTTTATGTTTTCTCTAATTTAACCCATGAGATTCTTGGAAATGGGGAGAAGGGGGGTATATGAAGGTATATACTGCAGTATGTTGTTCGCTTCATTTAAAGGAAATGATGCTAACTTTGAGTACTAAATTCAAAATAATGTAGATCATTTATAAAATAATGTATTCTCTTTCCCATTGATCGATTTTCTCCAGCTTTAAGAGTTATGAACTTCTATAACTTGTTGGGCAAATCTGCACTTGCAAACCAAGTTATTTACAGACGTTTGAAAATGTGAATCATCAGTCCTATACTATCTGTGTATGTAGTATATTATGGTTTCATATTACTATCTTAATATGTAGGGTTAAAGCAAGGAAATCTTAGGGGTTTCAATTTTTCCCAACGTATCTGAAGATCTGTGATTTCTTTCTTCGTAGTACATACCATATTCTTTTATGCAAAATTATCCGATACCTCTTACCCATGTCCGATGTTAGGTTTAGATATACATTTTAATATATTCATATGACAAAGAGAGAGAGAGAGGGGGGGGGGGTTCATCCAAAATCGTATTGTGTGAATCATCGATAAGAAATGACATTGTAGCATTTCATTCTGTAAAGTGCTGGAGTTCTTGACAAAGAGACATGGAGACTAGACTGTCCCACCTTCGTAAGCCTATCCCTCAAAATAATCATGAGCGATTTATTTCCTGAAATGAATGAAGGTTGCAATTCCCTTTTCACCTTGGGCTTTGGCCAAGTCAAAGAAACAAAAATGATGAAGATGTGTAGCTTAAAAGAACACAGCAGTTGGGTGAGGGAAGGGTCCCGACACGGAAGAGTGTTTTTCTTTCCATTTATTTATTTGGGGGTTGTTTTTTTTTTTTTTTTTTGAGCGTTTTGAGGCAATTCTCAAGAAGGTGTTTGTTTCCCCTTTTTCTTCTCCTTTACCTTCTTCTTCTTCTTCTTTTTCTTCTTCCTTTCTTCTTCTTCTTCTTCTTCTTCTTCTTCTTCTTCTTCTTCTTCTTCTTCTTCTTCTTCTTCTTCTCCTTTACCTTCTTCTCCTTTACCTTCTTCTTCTTCTGAGTGTGAGAGTTGAAAGTAATGAGGGGGAGAGGGAGAGGGGGGAGAGGGAGAGAGAAGCGAAGAGTTGAGGAAGGGAGACGGAGATCTAGAGAATTTAGAGGGGGATATCATGATATGAAAGTTACATGCATGGAACGAAAAAATATTTATATCCACATTTATAAATAAGTTCGAACAAAATGTTTATTTGTCGAGCTGATGTCTAAAGGTAATATTTTAACTATTGTTATTTCCATCATCAAGGCTTAGAGGAATGTTATCCAGCCTTGGTCATGTAGAAGAGTATATTATGGCGAGAGGTAGATGAGTATGTTTGGCCATTTCGATGTTCTATCGAAATCATTGGCGTAAATCTCCACTTTATGGAGAAGGGGGATGGCGTGTACAAATATCCCCCCCCCCCCCTCACACACACGCACACTTTTTAAGGAAGAAAATATATTTTAATTAATCAGTTAGTAAAATTTTTGATAATCTGTCATAAACAACCATCATATTTTAGAATTTTTAATTGAAAATGCGATTGAAAACCAGAAAAGTGGTTATTTTTGGCTCGCTCGCTTCGCTCGCTTATTGGAATTTCTATTTGAAAATGGAATTAAAAAACAGAAAAGTGGTTATTTTTGGCTCGCTCGCTCGCAAAATGAATATTAGAATGTGTGTAAGGGAATCTGTGCGGGTGGGTAAGGGGTGTGTTTATACCTAAGTGTGAGATCGACAAAAAAAAGATCGTCAAAAAAGTCGATCACCCCCCCCCCCCCCCCCCCACTCCTCAAAGTGGATTTACGCCCGTGATCGAAATGTAATGCTTTACTTATTATTTCATAGAAATCCATGCTTTAATATTGGTATAGGGATGTTTTCTTAATACCGCCTGTGGAATATATTAATTTTGTGACGTATGGGGAAATATTATGCGTAAAGTAGGAAATGACGTAGATCAGACAAATGAATATTTGAAATTATTTGTGAATATGCGTAAAAGGTGAGGTCAAGGAAGTAGGAAATATCGTAATTTCTTGGAAATTCCCGTTTCCGATGATTTTTAGCAAGACAAAAAAAGATATGTAGACTTGCTTAAGAAACAACAGTACTCGTTCACTTTTATTTGCACTATTTTTTTCCGAACATAGCAACAGCAAAGAGACAAGATGGATTCCTTCTAGAGGCGATATCATTTCCTATACTGGTTGATCAATCGTCGTTAGCAAGAATTCTCTAAGACCACCGCACGCTATATCCAACTGCCACCATATTTTGGAACAAATGGCTTTTTGCATTGAATACGAAAGTTTAAACTAGTAAAATGATCTTATTTGAGGTTCGGAATAGATGTAGGAATACTGTAATCGTAAATTTGGTTAAACTGCAAGTCTGCAAGCCTTCAGGTCGGAGTAAAGACGAAATCGTCGGCTTCAAATCGTAGCCGATCGCAAGATTTCCTATGACGTCTCTACGATTCGGAATTGATTTCGCTTTTATATACAAGGAGGCTCGCCATAATGATATCCAGGAGTTTCAACTGTAGTATTCATACGACTTTTTAGAACTTCGGTCTATATGATTTTCGATGTGTGAATGAATACTATAAAAAAAAAAAATTCCAGTATAGGCCTATCAGATATCGCAGGCAGATGGTGTATAGTGTGCGGTGGGCTTACATGACTCGCACTCTATTTTGACTCGTTCTTTTGATAAGGAAAATTATTTCGCCATTCACTCTAAATTTCTTATAGACTTGAAAATCGGGGACAACTGAAAAATTCGATTAAAAATCTTATCTAATAGATTTAGAAATCAATCTTATTGATTGTAATTTCTTAATCTAATTTTGGAGTTGTCCCTGTTGCAATCGACTTAGATTAATTTCTAATCTAAGAAATTTATAGCGTGTTCATCTTTCTTCAGATTTCTTTCCAAACACCGTTCGGTTTGAGCTTCAAGTTGACATTTTAATGCAAATAATATCCCCTTAGAATTATGCTTTAGTCCTTTAGTATTATATAATAATAATAATAATAACCTTGCTTACCCAGGGAAGCCTCATCAGCTTTTAGTGCTGTTCTTCCTGAGAGCCCTGCAAATTATTATCATTATGATTACCCCAGCTACTGCTAGGTCCAATTTAAACCTGGGTCGAGTAGGACATTTTTATCAAATCATCTTGCCCCAGTATCTAAGCACTCAGCGACGATCGAACCCACGACTCCTCGTTATTTTATGACTATTCATTATACGGAAATGCGCTGTCCCTTAATTTTGATATTCGGTCATTGAAATCCATAATCATGATCTATATACCAGCCATTTTGTTGAAGTCATACAAGTTTTTACTAACTTCATAATCAGCCAGTATGTACGTCGTGGATTCCATGAGGTCAAAGCATGGAGACTATCTACATAGATAATATACACGTATATTATTATCCATGGTCAAATTCATGCGACAGTACATGGGTTGCCATGGCAACTACAAGTTTGGTTTGTGACCTTTCCATCTGGGGTCAAGAGGAGAGAATCTCGCATTACGGCTGTGTTTTATTTTTCCCAGAATATTGTGGAAGGACATCTTACGAATTCCAATCTGCATCATTTATAGTTATTTCAAGTAGAGTGAATTGCCGATTCTCTTCGTGGTCAAGTTATATTCAAGCAACAAAAAAATATTTTTTATTCATTGTTATTATGAATATACAGACACGAACATAAACAAAATCATGTTATTTTTATTTTTTCTCGATGGGGGTCAGTGGGCCATTATTTAAAACAAAGATCAGATGAATGAAAATATCACTTTGAAGATGATAAGATATTTGCTTTACAAAGGGCAGTTTCCATCGTAATTACATCCAGAAATTTCTGTCAGTATATCAAAATACATTTAGACAAAGCAGGCGTCCTACCAATGCACAACGGGCCTGCGTTTCGAAAGAGCTGAAATGAATGATTCGAATGGCGGTCTTTTGAAATAGAGATAAGAGTTACAAAACGGACCCCATGCAGGTTGCTTCTCTCCCAAGAGCCCTGTTAGGACTACCGAATTAAGTTGTACTTCAGTAGAATGCATGGATGTTATATCGAGGACATAACCGGCAATTAGCCTCATCTTCACTGGAAACCATATTTTAGTGAAGGAATGAACAACGGACGTTTGTACACTGATCTGCTGTTAAAACAAGGTTTTTAAAAATCTAGCCTTCACGCAAATATTTTTTTTAATGATAGTGTGTTTATTGAAGGATCAACAACTAATTATCATATTTACAAATAATCAGAGTAATTGTGAGCAAAACAAAACAAATTACAACATTTACAACAGAGCCTTCACGCAAATATTGTCCAAAGTGGGACAAGAGTATAGTTTAAAAGATGAATCATGAATACCTTTCGCTTTAGCTGTCAGTCATTTTTAGGGGGAAATCCCAGCCCACGCTTTGTGTTCACAAAACTTCACATGATATCATGACGTCTGCGGGAGAAACTGTTTCTCCCAATGAAAAGATGAGTCCCAAAATATAGCTACGTGCAAACCACACTGCAAGAAATAGCAGTAATCATAATCATCGACAACCGATTATTAATGTTTTGTTTGGTTAGCGTTTTGCTTTCATAAAATTTTGAAATTCTAGACGTCTTCAAAATGCTTTCCGTCATCGTGACTCATGAAAAAAGTCGCAATGTGAAAGTAATATGTGGGTAGCCTAAGCCTACTTGTAGTTATGGTAACGCATACGCTATCATGTGCGATAGGTCATCGGTATGATGGTACGGAGTATGAACTTGGCGTGGGATATGTTTACACACAACAAAATAACATTCAAAATAATGATGATTCATAGGCATCTTAAACACTTCTGGTTATATAGCACTTTATTCACGTTAAATTTAGCGACTTCATGGGTAGTACCTGAAATACTTTTCCTGAAGACTTGGATGAAATATTGTTTTTAGGTGTATAGAGTGGCGGCACCAGGATTGTTAAAGTGGGGGGGGGGGGGCAAATGGAAGGCAAAAGAAAATGTTGGGGGCAGGGGCAGTCAATTTTTTTTTTGCGTGTATGGAAAAATGGAGCGTGAACCGGGTTTGGGGGGAATTTTAATCGCATTTTCGAATAAATATTCTGAAATATGACGAACGAGCGAAGCAAGCGAGCCAAAAATAACCACTTTCTTTGGTTTTCAATCGCATTTTCAAATAGAAATTCTAAAATATGATAGTTGTTTATGATAGATATTCAAAATTTTTACTAACTGATAAATCAAAATATATTTTCCTCCTTAAAAATTGAGGGGGATATTTGTATACGCCATCCCCCCCCCCCCGGATTTACGCCAATGCTTTTAGTGGCCCCAATAAACAATTTTCTGTTACACTTGATACAGAGAGATATTTTTGCAAAATCAGGTAATGCTTAATGGAGCAAAGATATTGATCAAAACTAGATCATGAAATGAACATTTACATTACAAACTTTAGTGTGTACGAGGAAGCCAACAGCGACTGAGTGAGAAAATTTTCAAGTTTTGAAGAGCGGAAAATGGTATTTTAGAGCATTTCACAGCTTGAATATGATGCTGTATAATTTTTCTTTTCAGTCCTAAAATTTCGGGAGGGGGGGGGGCAAAGCTTCTGAGGGGGGGGGGGGGCAAATGCCCCCATGCCCCCCCCCCTTGGTGCCGCCACTGGGTGTATATACTTTTAAACAAGACCATTCATCCAAACTCCTATATGATATGGCGATATCTTCGCATGAATATATACCACTGTTTCTGTTTTTAAGGGAATTCTTTACCGTTTGCTTTCAAATTCGGATCGGAATAGGTCTATCGCTTCAGACAAAACGACTTGTTAAATTACATGACCATTTATACAGAAAGGAACGACGGAATAAAATTAGGAACTAGAGGAAAGAAAAGAAATAGAAGAGCGAATCAAGGCGACTTATGAAAAGTTCATGCATGCCACTAAAAGTAGGGGGGAAAATCTGACTTTTCAGACCTGTTTTGTCGGCTCTCTCAAAGGGATTCGTGCTAAATAATGACTGGAAGACTTACTGCAGGTTAAAGTAACATTGTTAGTTCAGTAGCCTAGTTATTTCCAACATGGATCCAACGTGTTTGTTATAAAGATACCTAGGTATGAAACATGTTTTCTCTCTCTCTCTCTCTCTCTCTCTCTCTCCCTCTCCCTCTCCCTCTCTCTCTCTCTCTCTCAAAAAAAAACCAAAAAACAAAAAAAATCATACAAGAGCAACAACAAACAGTCCTCCGTAACAGGAGGAAACACGAGATTTGTATATCAACGGAATGTGTAGATGTTTTTCTGTCATTTTCAATACACCTTCATCATGTTCATGCTATATAGTACAGTGCATGGTAGAGGGCCTACGTGTATAATAGTCGGGCATAATAGTACGGATCAATGATAATAGAAGCCGGGCTGTCATAATCCCGGACGCGATTTATCGATTAGCAATTATCCATATTAAGAATTCTACAGGGTATTTCAGGGCAGTACATCCGTGAACTGTATAGCATTCCACAGCGATTGGTCACAGTTAACCACATCATCCACAAATAAAAAAAACCAAGCACCGGGAAATCCTCATCAGTTCCATCCAGATGACTAACCCTTGGTCTCGATTGTTCTCAACACTATAGTCAGAAAGAGCAAGAGAGAGAGAGAGAGAGAGAGACAGAGAGAGAGGAAGATGAGAGAGATGAGAGAGAGAGAGGGGGGGGAGGCAGAGAGGGGGAGACAGAGAGAGAGAGACAGACAGACAGAGATGGAGAGGGAGCTGAAAAAGGGGGAGGTATAATATACACTGTCGTAGGAGAAGGACGAGGCAGAAGAAGAAGAAGAAAACGAAGACGACGAAGAAGAAGATGATGAAGAAGAAGAAGAAGGAGAGAGGAGGAGGAGGAGGAGGAGGGGGAGCAAAAGAAGGAGGGAGAGAATTCGGTGGATACTGATAAGAAGGAGGAGGAGACGGGTTGGATAGAATGTGGTTAGCGTCTTCTAAGAAAATTGAGATCCCAAACGTATCATCCAAAATGACAAATGCTTCCATATGAATTATCTCAATCTGAAATATTGACTGCAAAAAGTAATATATATATATTTATATATATCATATAATTATGTTTATTTAGAAAGTGAGATTATTTGTTCGTTAACAAGAGAGAAAAAAAATGATGAGTCCTTGTCAAGGGAAGGATTGGAGCAATTTTGCCAGGCAATTTAATGAATAAAGAAACTTGGTAATTCAGTGTCATGTCCCCGAGGCTTTTTCGATGATTTTACTCACATTACCCCAGGAAAAAATGAAAATGTTGACGACTTTCTGACTTTGAAAATCATAGTGTCCCGACGCGAAGAATGATTCCCTACACCATGTACACTGTAAAAATATTTGGTAAAATTTAAACCAGCATAAGGGTAATTGTATAATGTCAAACCAACTTTTGGCAATATTTTTTACCCAATGCGGGAAGCATATTGTCCAGTTAGGGTAAAAGCATTGGCGTAAATCCCGGTGGGATGGGGGATATATCCCCCCACACACACTTTTCGATAGGGGGGATGGCATGTACAAATATCCCCCACTTTTTAAGGAGGAAATGATATTTGCATTAATCAGTTAGTATATTTTAATAATCTGTCATAAACAAACCATCATATTTTAGAATTTTATTTGAAAATGGGATTGAAAACCAGAAAAGTGGTTATTTTTGGCTCGCTCGCTTCGCTCTCTCATCATATTTTAGAATTTCTATTTGAAAATGCGATGAAAACAAGAAAAGTGGTAATTTTGGCTCGCTCGCTTGCAAAATAAAAAATGAAAATGTTGTAAGGGGGTCTGTGCGGGTTGGGTGAGGGTGTGTGTTTATACTAAGTGTAAGTTCAACAGAAAAAAAAAATCGCAAAAAAGTCGATCATCCCCCACTCCTCAAGGTGGAATTACGCCGGTGGGTAAAAATAAGCAGTAATTACTTTAGAATGGGCAAAATTTCCATCAAATTGGATAAAAAGAAATGCCCAAAGTTGGTTGGATACATGCTTACCCTCATGGCACATTTTTTACCATTTTACCCAATATTTTTTAGAGTGTATAGTTACGTGCATCCAGACAAGAATTAATGAAACATATTTTGATGAATGCAAAAAATATATATATAATATTAACAAAAAGGAAGCTATCATGGTCATGATGGTGAGGCTAGACTTTGGGCGGAGAGAAAAGAAAAGATTTGGGGTTCTGCTGAACCAGTCTAGGTGATGAAAGCATAATGAACAATGACGCAGTTGTTCTGAATATTTGCTATCAGCAGTGATCAGTAATCATAATAAAAAAAAACCAAATCTGGAATAAAACCTTACCCTGCTTTTATTCGTTTTTTTAATTTTTTTTTTATTATTTGACGGAAGCTGTAGAGTGTGAGGGGGACGCCATAAGGAAAGAAGTTGAATGGAAAACAAAAGTATATTTACGGTCTTAGAAGGTGCAGCGTCATGATTTAAGAAAAAAAAAAGAAAAGAAAAGAGAGAAATGTTCAGTTTGGATGCATTGTCAGATGTAATATGAAATTGATATTTCCTTTTTAATCAGTTTATTTTCCCTTTTAGCTCTATAAATCCTTAGTCATGTCCATACTATTTCTGAGGCGGATTCAGGATCTTCTAGTAAGGGAGGGGGGAGGGTGTAGAAGGTACAGTAATATTCTAATTCAAAGGATATGTTTTCAAATTAATCAGATGACTTTGGGGGTATACATTTGGCCCTTCCCTCCCCCATGTCCCCGCGCACAAATTTGGAACGCATTTTGGCCGCAGTCGACGTGTACTAAAACTGCCAGCTTGGTGGGCGGGGTGGGGGTGGGGGGGTATGGGACACGGACACCCCCCCCCCCCCATCTCAAGGGCCGCCCATTTCCAATTCCCCTTGGTTCACCACTGATACTGCACATCGAAGTCTTACAAAATATTTTTTTTAAAATTCAAATCTCAATTGATTGTGTTTTACAGTATACTGCAGAATGTACTGTATAGGCCTTCAGACAGAAGTTTGTTTTGTTTGTTTTGTTTTGATTTGTTTTGTTTTGTTTTGTTTTGTTTTGTTTTGTTTTGTTTTGTTTGTTTTGTTTGTTTTGTTTTGTTTTGTTTTGGTGTTTTTTTTTGTTTTGTTTTTCTTTTCTTTTCTTTTCTTTTCTTTCCGCCGCGGCAGTGCGCCACGCGTGGGTGCACTGTACTTGATACAAACTTCTGTGCGACTGCCACAAAAAACATTCATTCGAGAGTAGTCACTCGTCATGAATAGACGTCGCCTCAGTGCCCTTCCTTACCGACTGCATGTGACCTTTGATGGTGACTCCAACAATACGAACGTAAAGCGGGCATTCAGGATTGCTTCAAGGTGAACTAATAGCATTTAGTTGGTCATTCTGTTGGTTGGTGATTTTGTATGCAATTGTAAAACTATGTGTATTCCTCTGTGTATCTCTCTGTGAGTCGGGCTAAACTCTAGAAGTGGATTTGCGTTGATGCTGGAGTCTTTGTCAGAGGTTTTCCCTTTCTCGTGACGTGTTTCCCATTTAATTCGAAAAACAAAATATTGTTTGTTTTGGCGAGTGATGCCACCGATCGTTCCGGTCAATGGAAGGCGAGAACAACAAGGTATCATTCGCCCAGGCGGATGAAGTGATCCCACCCGCAGCAGAGAATTACCATGCCGTGGACCGATACGTGTTCGGCAGTCTTCGTCGCTCCGTCAAGCTCAATTCGACGTCGTATCGGAAGCCGTCCGTGGCTAACTCCAGCCAAGGAGCGGGCAGTGATATTGAGGAGGAAGGGGTGCTCGAGGAGGCGGATGAGGATGCTTTCGATGAGCATGCCGCCATCGCCAAGCATATTGAAGAGAATGTAGTCGGCATTGAAACCGTGTTCGATGGGCCGTATGGAGAAAGAAAGAGTGAGTTTGTCTCTTTATAATATAACTACAATTGTCTGCTGAATCTTTATGCTTAAATCATCTCTTTTTTTTTTCGTTCATAGATATCTTGTGGAATGTTTACCGACTCTAGTTCATACGTTGCGAACCCCTTTTCCACCTTTCCATGTAGCCATTATTAGTGAGCCATGACATTTTCTTTGCACCTTTGCCTATGCTCGAGGCTGTTCTTCTTCCCTGACCAGTATCAACTATATGACAAAAATGCAGGTTCTCCTCCTGATAATCATATCTTATAATATATTCACTATAACATCTCTGTTGTGGTCTAGAGTATAGACCGTTCTCGATGTTGATGCACTTAAAATTCCGCATCTCTCCCTCTTCATCGAGATTAGCGTTTGTTTCTTTGATTGGATCTGACTGGATAAGGATTAAGCATATTACCCTTAACGCGGTATGGGACGCCATGACCCAGAAACCTTATGACTCCTCAACCCTCCCCTCCCCCCCCCCCAACCCTCTCTCTCTCTCTCTCTCTCTCTCTCTCTCTCTCTCCTCTCTCTCTCTCCCCTCCCATAATCCGTCCTCCCTCAATCAGTCCTCACATTATCTTTTTTCTGTGTTTCATCCTGGGGTCTCTGTCCCCTTGTCTTTCCTTCTCTCTATATACCGCATGCATGCCTTATTTCTTATACAGTGTGTACATCTTTTTTCCAATGTATACTATAGTCGCGAACGCCTACTGCTTTGCGTGCTGTATAATGATGTTAGGCAACGCTACCGCCGAATACCTGAATAAACACCATTTGTGGCTTTATCGGATCAATAACTTTCATAAAACAGTAGGGTGAAGGAGAACGATTATCAACTCCTGCCAATAATACGGTTTTGTCTTGCTTATTGCCTGTACGTTGCTCATCCATGAAACACTGTCTAATTTTGCCTGGGCTGGGGTACATTCCCTGGTATATGGGTTTGGGCAATTTCGTGTAAACATGCACCAGTATATATATATATATATATAATATATATCATTTGTTCGATTTACATGCTTTCATTTCTGTGATTTATGTCAAAATTTCAAAGAAAATGCCAATAAACAGTATTCGCGTTAACCCTTAATATAACATCGACGTTTTTACGAATTACGTTTCTTTATAAAAAAAAAAGGGGGGGTAAGAAAATTTTACTTGAAAGTTTGCTATATTATGGATTCTTTTTTATTTATTTTTTTTTTTTTTTGGGGGGGGGGTTATGGCATGCATCCACTGAACACAGCATGCGTATACCCGCGTTCCAGTGTCGTAAGATAAGATATGTTTCTTAAGAACTGGAAAGTAAGAAAAGTATGGTGATCGGACCGTCCTGACAAATGAATTGAACGAAGTACAAGGTTTCGGGCACCATTTGAGAGAGAAAACTGATACATGTACTGTTATCATGGTTGTGATAATCATTGCGAATTAATGAGAACACAAACGATGCTTCAACGATTTTACTAATGTCAGTGACTTGACATTCACTGTGAATAAAAACCTGGAATCGTGTATGTACGGTATCATGGACAAGTGGGGTGAGGGAGCGACAGAACGAGAGAAAGAAGACAGAAAGACAGACAGACAGACGGACAGAAAAACAGGCGGAGAAAATAGGGGAATAGGTGGAATGATATTACGCGTAGGGCCTGTAATTTGTGGCAGAATATACATGTATAGGTGCGTGAGAGTATAACATCAGTTGAAAACCCTTTTAGAATTTACTGATTTATAAAATTGTTTTTGCTATACATGTATATGCTTCAAAAATTAAAGTAAAAGTTAGAAGTTACTATGTTCATGGATTCCAATGTAATTCCTAGTATTAATCATGCTGGAGACAACCAAGGTGAACATGGTGAAGCCGTCGTTCTGTCAGAACAACGTGATTTGCTGATGTATGTCTTCTAGTCTTCTACTGACATTTTGAAGGCCTTTTCATGACTCATCTTTTATCAAAATTAATGTGAAGAAAATAAAACCGTCACGGATTACTGAAGTCGTTTATAATGCAATTTGAATTGTTACGATAATGAAAGAAATGCACGCACTGATCATTTTTTAAAACCACGATTCTGGTCAAAAATCTCCGTTTCGTGGAATGCAGACAAGTGTGATATCTTTTAGCGTGTGAAGAATACGTTGTCCAAAAAAAAAGGGGGGGGGGGTTCTTCCCCCTCAAATAGGCTGTACATTTTTGACGTTGTTGGATTCATCATCTGACCACAATCCTCTTGTTTATTATAACTGGTGATCGTTCACAGCGAATATCATTGTCAAACTCGTCGCGCATAACACAAGCGACAGATCGTAATTCAATGAAAAACTCCTTAGTACACTACTTTTTTTCAGTTTAAGTGACTTTATCTCAAGGACATTTAAACATAACTATTACTGTCCGTTTTTATAGTAGTACATGCGCATCCAAATAGGATGGGCCTGTCGTATGCCAGTAATCCACCTACATTTTTCCGACGCAGGTGGACCCCCCTATTAATGAATTCCCCCTTTCCCAGTCGATCAAATTTGTGATACACTATAATCCTGTCCAGGGGGTGTAACATAAAGAGATACAATCAATTTTACAATCAGTTGTATCTCTTTAGTACATGGTTTGCA
>CM057151.1:27700934-27727420 GCA_029962745.1 Echinometra lucunter
AAATGCAGAAGAATTTGAACCTTGACAGTTACAATTGGGTCTGTAAGTGTACATACATGTACATCTGGTAGAAATGCATTCCTCATATTTTTGCAACTTGTATTTTTATTAACCCGTTGAATGCTGAGCCCGACTTAACTTGGACTGCGTTCTTTGGCAAATGCAGTTAATCACTACGTTTCATACTGAAATCACATCATGCTCAACGGGTTAAAGTTTCGATAAATCCGCATATCCAAGGGTGATTTTATTTGAAGTAATAGCCCACCTTCGCCTTGCTGTCCTTGTGCAGAGAATGTTGAGAGGAATGAGTAAAGAGTTAAAAACGGTGTGGGGAATCAATTTTTTAATACTCGGGAGATGTAAACTTTAGGCCCAATTGTATGTAAATTATATTTTCTCTCATTTGTTTGGAGTTGACCTTTCCAGTGAATATATTTTCTGGAAAATATTTGTTTGAACATTGTATGTATAGATTTGCTGAACCACACAATGTTGCTATGTTTGCTAAAGAATTCAGTTTATGTTATGCACATTTATATAACAGAATGCAAAATGAGCTTTAAGGTTATGTGCAGTTTTGGTAGACCCTCAAAAGCTGTTTGTCAGATTTTCTTTGCTTTCAGCTGCTCAGTAGAATGGTAATAAGCAAAGCTGAATGTGAACTTTTTTCCTCCTCAAGTTGAATATCAAGCAAATGAGACACTATGAACATGGCGGACAAAGAAAGCGGACAAAATGAACAACCCCTCATTCTACCCTTCACAATGGTTCTGGTAGTCAAAAGAACATCCCTTCACCGCTATTGTCTAAAATATGTGGAACAGGTGTCACATGCATATTCACCTGGAACTACATGATGAAACATAATAGCTGTGAAGGGATGTTCTTTTGACTACCAGAACCATTGTGAAGGGTAGAATGAGAGGTTGTTTATTTTGTCCGCTTTCTTTGTCCACCACGTTTCATAGTGAGAGGTGAAAAATAACTTTGATCACTGGGGTTCGATCGAAAGTCAACAACATTGACGTGCATCACACGGGGCCTGTGCATGTGTAAAACCAGTGAGGTTTTTATTATGCGATAAGCTTAATGAAGTGTTGTGAATGTTGCAGGGGAGCTGTCGCCGTGCAGGGGTCACAGTGTAGGGCGCAGTGTAACAGTTCTTTTGTGTTCCTTTCCCTTTCAGACATTTACACTCAACTTCACCGGAAATCATGAGTGGAATATCACATGATTTCACACATGTCTCTTTTTATGCCAGCCAGGCTATGTTAAATCAGTTTCAAGCCAATTTTTTTTGCTACCAAACCTACACGAGCTTTAAACAAATATTCTCTGTTTCTATGACAATGCTTCTCTACCTTTTCCCCTTTCACAATCGCAGGAAACAAGGAGGAAAGAACAAGAACTTTTGATGAGTGTATGACATCCTTCCGTCCAATATTTGGAATTGAAAAAGTATGAAGACCTAGAAGAAGGACATGATGATTTGATGCTGTGCCACAATCCAGCCGATGGTTTCTTCACGATATCAAAAGATCTACCTTCTCATCTCTGCCTGCTTTAATTTCTGTTCAGGAATGTCTATGTGAGATGGTAAAGGACTTGAACGGAGAATGGTCAAAGTCGAAAACAACATTTGAGATGAGGACATTCTAGAGAAATAGGTTGCTTATGAAATTTGTCTAAGGCACGAGTGACAGCCACTGAAGATGTTCTCTTGCAAGACTACAGGACCGTGATGCTAGGAGTCCACTGGGCCGGCGCCAGTTCGCGCCAGTTCGCGCCAAAGACTATGTGATTGGCGCGTAGTGGCTCGCTGTGGCGCCGAATTAATGTCCGCTCGGCATGTTGTGTGTCGCCAAGTGGAATAAACTAGGTGTCACATGGCGTGCGCCATTACATTCCAGTGGATTCCAATAGGCGGATTGTTTGCGCCATTTGGTGCCACTTGGTGGACACTTTGCGCTGATTGCTCGATGCAAGTGGCGCGACGAAAATTTTAAACATTTTGAAATTTCCTTGCCGCCAGATTCAAATTTGGCGCCGTTACGAGCCACCACGAGCCAGTTGGGAGGCAGTTTGAGCCACTGCACGCCACTAGGCACCTTATTGGCGACACTAGGCGCCACAGCAAATTGCATTGGCGTGAACTGGCGCCGGCCCAGTGGACTCCTAGCATGACATTGATCTATGTTGCCATTCTTCCCCAAGAGGAATTTGTACCTGTTAACCAATGGCAGTACCGAGTTTTCTTAATGGCTGAATTAATCAGCCATCCCTCTTCAAATCGGCAACAATTATCCTTTTCTCCCACTCCTATATAGACTGAAATGTGGAAATATGTAACACAAAAATTGCAAAAACAGAAAAGTTGCCAATTTGCATATGAAAATGATCATTATTTTTCGTTCCATTGCCAATTTAGAGACTTAACTCTTAGGGTGCAAAGGGATTTTGCTTGTTCCAAGATTCTACCAAATCATGAACAATGCTTACTTTTCAAATGCCTGCAAATCTTTAGCAGTAACTTCTATACAAATATGTTGTACACAAAAGTTGTAGAAAATTTATTTACCCTTTCAAATGAAACCAAGTATTCCTATTAATTCAAAATCATGCATGAAATTATTGTGAAACATTTTCGTTTCTCATTTGTTTGCTATTGTTTTATGCTATAAGATAGAATGGATCCAGTTTTCTCAAACAAATCCTATGGTAGCATATAGTGACAGATAGATATTTTAAATACTAGATTTATCCTCTAAACTTTGACGTATTTTCGTCACCATATACATCTTTCTAAGTGGAGTAATGGTCGATTAAAAAGGCAAAGTCTCTTTGTCACATATATGCGACATCGGCACTATAAGAGTTAATGATTAGTTACAATTAGATCACTCTTATTCAAGAAAAGCACAATGTTCTGAATTATAGTCTCAAAATTATCAGTGAATTTGACTCTTTCTACTCATGTGTAATGTACATGTATTCTTCCTAGCACACTGGATCAAACGATACTGCTTAAGTGTCATTCAAAGGAGACGCTGTATTGCTGTGGGTTAAGATTGCCAAAACTTGAAAGCCATTCAGGTTACTGCCCTTGTTGTCTTGCATGCATGCATGCATGCATCACAAACAGTGCAAATGATGGCAAGAATGCTCACTTGAGAATGGAGAAGGTGTGCACTCTAGCGCAGGAATGAAGACTGTCGATCAGGAGTTGTATAGCATCGTGAAACATATCTACATCCTGTTAAGCGATGTATGAATATAATTACTTTAATCACTATTATCTTCAATGATTAATCCACACTATGACTATGACTATGATTTGTGACACAAATTTGGCATAATCATTTTTCTTGTTAACATTACTGTGAATATTCTTCCTAATACTTGAAGAGGAAGTTTCACATTTGGTTGATATTTTGTAGACATTCTTCCTTTTGAAGGACTTGGTACCTGGAGGGGACAGACTTGTCACACTCAAGTACCTTTGCTTTTAAAGCCACAGAGGATGTTTGAGTAATGACAATACCACTTGGATTAATACCTCTTTCATTTTAAGTATTAATACCGCTTTGATAGGAACCAAAATCTGCTACGTTTCTGTGAGAGCAGACAGCACAGTTTTTCAGTATTTACATTTCTAGTTTTCTTCTTTTAAAGTGATTTACATTTCACCCATAATCCATTTTTAATTTGTTGGAGTTCTTTGGTCCAGTATGTCTTGTAAGATATTTGAATGTAAGCCAACTTCCTGACAATTACAAGATGAGAATAATGGATTTTTTTGTTTTAATAGGTAAGGTAGAGAGAGAGAAAATTATTCCTGAGACCTTTAGACTTTGCCCTGGGTGATGGAACTTTAATAGGTTTGGACTGCTGGTAACATGATAGAAAGTGGAACATCAGTCAAGTGCAGTATTTGAATACAATTATGATAAGATTGTAGTTTTGTATTCCTCTTCTTTGTGACATTAGGAAAAAATAATTGTAAACCTTTGCAGGATATGCAGGATATACAATTATGATAAGATCGTAGTTTTGTATTCCTTTTTTTTTGTGACATAAGGTAAAAATAATTGTAAACCTTTGCAGGATATGCTGCATTCTTTGGTTATCATCCAGCTATTAGTTGGCAAGGGATAACTCCTGAGTGGAGAATAAATAAATCAAAATCAAATCACATCCTGTTCCTTTAAAGCATTTGCTCGGAGCGGTTCCATCCCTAAAATTTGTGAAATCGGATTTCTTGTAGACTAATAGTTAAGTTAGTTTGTTGTTAGCATGTCTCGAAAGATCCCAAATTACCTCAGAATGTTTATTAGACTAGAGTGGTTCCACACTGTGCATTTTATGATAATCATCCTATTGTGATGAGGTACATCATGATTACTTTCCCCCCCCCCCCCTTTTTTTTCAAATACTCCCACATGTATGACACTGAATACTTTGCGGCTGGGACATTTCGAGCACCTATTCAGTGATTGCTGTCGAGAATTTCATATTTTGGCAAAAAAAGAAATGTCATTTAAAAAAAAAAACAGCTTGAGGGTTTAGTGCAACAAGGGCTATCTGCATTTTTGGTCAAAATGAGGTTTTGATATAAAAATGATCAATAAGAGACCAGGAACCCATTGGTAGTAATGGTTTCTACAGCAGGGTATCACCCAAAGTAGGTATGGCCATCTGTATTGAACCAGTGTTTACAACATAACTTCATTGCAAGTTTTCCCAAAATGGCCCAAAACACAGATAGCCCTTTGTTGCACTAAACCCTCGAGCTATGGAGCTATGAGTTGGCAAGGGCATTCCAACCCATGAGTGGAGAATGAATGAATCAAAATCAAGTTATATATTTGGTCATAAGTAGAGCGTAATCATGAACTGGCTTGGATTGCCATAGAGCATGGGTTTAGTGTGCATGTGATCCAGTGCAAGCATTGATGATATTTTATGGGGAAAAAAGGAGTATTTAAGTCTTACAGAGAAGTTTCAGTTCTGGGAGTGGTGAAAAATAATTTCTTAACTTTGACATTGTTTTCACATGTCAGTTACGAAGAAAAGGATTGCTCTTCAAACATTCTCATACTAGTATTTGAAATACAATGAGAAATACATGTAGCTGAAGCGTTTGGGGCATACGTTCGTGCCCCATTTCTATGTAGTCCCACATACTCATTTCTGTGTACAGTGCACGCATCCTTTGGGGAAATTGAGTCAGTTTCCTAATGATTCAAAAAATCTCACACTAGACACCTCTTGTTTGTTACAACTAATCTACCTCTCTTACTAGCTTGGAAAGAGTTTCTTTCACAAAGTGATTGTATGAACAGAACTCATGTTTATTTTTAAACAACATGGTTATATCACGGTTTCACATTTTTTGCATTTCTGGGGAGCGTTTCATGAAAGGACTTGTCGGACGTTTTATCCGACAAAGTCTGTTTTATCTGACAGTTGCCATAGTAACGATGCTTCTCAGCCAATCAAAATCAAGGAGAGATGTCAGATCTGACAACTTGTCAGACAACAAATGTTGATGAAACGCCCCCCAGGACTACATGTACATTATCTGTAATCTATGGTACAGCATACGGCATACGCACTTATACTAGTAGTACATAAGACCAATTTCACCTCCGGTTTATGTATTTGGCCCTCTATCGGCGACGCCATTGCTGCGGTGGGCAAGCGCGCTGACCGCGATTGGCTCTGTGTACAAAATGAATGTAAGATATGAGATATGCCCTAATATTGTTCCATTTACTTTATTCTAGATCAATAAAATAAAGCATGGATACATGGGTAGATGAGGTAAGACAATAGCCATATCTGACAGATGAAGGTATGATGTATTTTTGTACTTTCGATAGTTTTTCAACTTAGTTTTTTCAGTATAAGTTCGATTGCAGAATAGACGCCGTAGTAAACGGGAGCCCTCAATCTTACCCTGTTTACAAAGTCATGTTTCCACTCATTAAATTTTACGCCAAAGTACATAATGATAATGTTTCTTGACTTCAAAGTCCTTTCTGTTGATATTTTTACCCACTGGCGACGGATTCCTTCGCATTGCTTACGGAAACCTGTGTAGGGAGTACGGCTTCTCACACAAACAGGCTTCATGAGTCAAAAGCGAGTGAATTTCGCACTCAGCTTCCAATTTTTAAACTTTCTCCAATTCTTGTGGCATTCGAGCACCGCACAGCTGCGACCTGAACTTCCCTGACAATTTCTCATTGCAAATATTAAAAGAAATCTGCATATATTGGTCAAAGTAGACAAAAAATCGAACGAATGTACATAACGCGCTATTGACTTGTGTACTATAAAAGTTGGAGCGCCCACCGCAGTATGTCGAACAGTCTGCTGCCCTCTTGCGTTGTGAAATTGGTCTATAGGGCTTTATATCAATAATATTGATAAGGTCCTATGCCTGCCAAAAATGTGCCAAGGATGCCCTTCCTGTCCATTAGGGACAAACTTTTTAAATGTTGGGGGAATCCCATATGAAATAGGTATTCCTTCCTTATTAACCCTGATAACCCGGATTTTCCCTAATTTAGCTCATGTATGAAAACCAGTTGAAGGAGATTTTATGATATCTGTCGAAATAAAATCTAACTTAGTCCAAGCATTTTGTGTCTGCCAGCTAACATATCAAAGAAGCCTGAACTACATGTACCAAATGGAGGAAAAAATTGCCTGGGAAATGTGAAATATTTCTTTCTCATAATTATCCTAACCTGTGACCTATTTTTGTTGTTGTTGTTGTTGTTGTTGTTGTTTTTTTTTTTTTTGGGGGGGGTGTTTTTGTTTATGTTTTCTCTAATTTAACCCATGAGATTCTTGGAAATGGGGAGAAGGGGGTATATGAAGGTATATATATTTTTTTTTAAAGCAGGGTCCTGTGGTTTTTTTTTTTATTTCCTTTATATTGTGTTTTTCTTCCTTTATTCAGTGAAAGGTATGAGATTGAAGTTGCTTGTAGGCAAGGTTTCTTTTGTGTAATATTTATCTGAAGTTTTGAATATATATATATATATGAATGATGCTAACTTTGAATACTAAATTTTAAAAATGTAAATCATTTATAAAATAATGCATTCTCCCATTGGTCGATTTTCTCTAGCTTTAAGAGTTATGAACTTCTATAACTTTTTGGGCAAATCTGCATGTGCAAACCAAGTTATTTACAGACGTTTGAAAATGTGAATCATCACTCCTACTATCTGTGTATGTAGTATATTATGGTTTCATATTGCTATCTTAATATGTAGGGCTAAAGCAAGGAAATCTTGGGGGTTTCGATTTTTCCCTACGTATCTGAAGATCTGTGATTTCTTTCTTCATAGTACATACCATATTCTTTTATGCAAAATTATCCGATACCTCTTACCCATCTCCGCTACCTCTTACCCATGTCCGATGTTAGGTTTAGATATACATTTTAATATATTCATATGACAAAGAGAGAGAGAGAGGGGGGGGGGGGGGTTCATCCAAAATCGTATTGTGTGAATCATCGATAAGAAATGACATTGTAGCATTTCATTCTGTAAAGTGCAGGAGTTCTTGACAAAGAGACATGGAGACTAGACTGTCCCACCTTCGTAAGCCTATCCCTCAAAATATGAGCGATATATTTCCTGAAATGGATGAAGGTTGCAATTCCCTTTTCACCTTGGGCTTTGGCCAATTCAAAGAAACAAACATGATGAAGATGTGTAGCTTAAAAGAACACAGCAGTCGGGTGAGGGAAGGGTCCCGACACCGAAGAGTGTTTTTCTTTCCATTTATTTATTTGTTGTTTTTGTTTTTTTTTGCGTTTTGAGGCAATTCTCAAGAAGGTGTTTGTTTCCCCTTCTTCTCCTTTACCTTCTTCTTCCTTTTTCTTTTTCTTCTTCTTCTTCTTCTTCTTCTCCTTTACCTTCCTCTTCTTCTTCTGAGTGTGAGAGTTGAAAGGAATGAGGGAGAGAGAGAGAGAGAAGCGGAGAGTTGAGGAAGGGAGAAGGAGAGAAGTGAGAGGGGGATATCATGATATGAAAGTTACATGCATGGAGCGAAAAAGTATTTATATCCACATATATAAATAAGTTCGAACAAAATGTTTATTTGTCGAGCTGATGCCTAAAGGTAATATTTTAACTATTGTTATTTCCATCATCAAGGCTCAGAGGAATGTTATCCAGCCTTGGGGGGGGGGGGGGGGGGGGTGTAACATAAAGAGATACAATCAATCTTACAATTAATTGTAACTCTTTAGTACATGGTTTGCCAAAGACTTACGATTGATATCAATCGTAAGATTGATTGTATTTTTTATGTTACACCCCCCTGGTCATGTAGAAGAGTATAATATGGCGAGGGGTAGATGAGTATGTTTGGCCATTTCGATGTTCTATCGAAATCACTGGCGTAAATCTCCACTTTATGGAGAGGGGGGATGGCGTGTACAAATATCCCCCCCCCCCCACACACACACACACACTTTTTAAGGAAGAAAATATATTTTAATTAATCAGTTAGTAAAATTTTTGATAATCTGTCATAAACAACCATCATATTTTAGAATTTTTAATTGAAAATGCGATTGAAAACCAGAAAAGTGGTTATTTTTGGATCGCTCGCTTCGCTTGCTTATCATATTTTGGAATTTCTATTTGAAAATGGAATTAAAAACCAGAAAAGTGGTTATTTTCGCTCGCTCGCAAAATGAATATTAGAATGTGTGTAAGGGAATCTGTGCGGGTGGGTAAGGGGTGTGTTGATACCTAAGTGTGAGATCGACAAAAAAAAAAGATCGTCAAAAAAGTCGATCATTCCCCCCCCCCCCCCCCCCCCACTCCTCAAAGTGGATTTACGCCCGTGATCGAAATGTAATGCTTTACTTCTTATTTCATAGAAATCCATGCTTTAGTATTGGTATAGGGATGTTTTCTTAATACCGCCTGTAGAATATATTAATTTTGTGACGTATGGGAAAATATTATGCGTAAAGTAGGAGATGACGTAGATCAGACAAATGAATCGTTGAAATTAATTGTGAATATGCGTAAAACAGTAAAAGGTAAGCTCAAGGAAGTAGGAAATATCGTAATTTCTTGGAAATTCCCGTTTCCGATGATTTTTAGCAAGACAAAAAAAGATATGTAGACTTGCTTAAGAAACAACAGTACTCGTTCACTTTTATTTGCACTATTTTTTTTCGAACATAGCAACAGCAAAGAGACAAGATGGATTCCTTCTAGAGGCGATATCATTTCCTATACTGGTTAATCAAATCGTCGTTAGCAAGAATTCTCTAAGACCACCGCACGCTATATCCAACTGCCACCATATTTTGGAACAAATGGCTTTTTGCATTGAATACGAAAATTTAAACTATATAGTATAAAATGATCTTATTTGAGGTTCGGAATAGATGTAGGAATACTGTAATCGTAAATTTGGTTAAACTGCAATTCTGCAAGCCTTTAGGTCGGAGTAAAGACGAAATCATCGGCTTTATATCGTAGCCGATCGCAAGATTTCCTATGACGTCTCTACGATTCGGAATTGATTTCGCTTTTATATACAAGGAGGCTCGCCATAATGATATCCAGGAGTTTCAACTGTAGTATTCATACGACTTTTTAGAACTTCGGTCTATATGATTTTCGATGTGTGAATGAATACTATAAAAAAAAAAATTCCAGTATAGGCCTATCAGATATCGCAGGCAGATCGTGTATAGTGTGCGGTGGGCTTACATGACTCGCACTCTATTTTGACTCGTTCTTCTGAATAAGGAAAATTATTTCGCCATTCACTCTAAATTTCTTATAGACTTGAAAATCGGGGACAACTGAAAAATTCGATTAAAATCTTATCTAATAGATTTAGAAATCAATCTTATTGATTGTAATTTCTTAATCTAATTTTGGAGTTGTCCCTGTTGCAATCGACTTAGATTAATTTCTAATCTTAGAAATTTATAGCGTGTTCATCTTTCTTCAGATTTCTTTCCAAACACCGTTCGGTTTGAGCTTCAAGTTGACATTTTAATGCAAATAATATCCCCTTAGAATTATGCTTTAGTCCTTTAGTATTATATAATAATAATAATAACCTTGCTTACCCAGGGAAGCCTCATCAGCTTTTAGTGCTGTTCTTCCTGAGAGCCCTGCAAATTATTATCATTATGATTACCCCAGCTACTGCTAGGTCCAATTTAAACCTGGGTCGAGTAGGACATTTTTATCAAATCATCTTGCCCCAGTATCTAAGCACTCAGCGACGATCGAACCCAGGACTCCTCGTTATTTTATGACTATTCATTATACGGAAATGCGCTGTCCCTTAATTTTGATATTCGGTCATTGAAATCCATAATCATGATCTATATACCAGCCATTTTGTTGAAGTCATACAAGTTTTTACTAACTTCATAATCAGCCAGTATGTACGTCGTGGATTCCATGAGGTCAAAGCATGGAGACTATCTACATAGATAATATACACGTATATTATTATCCATGGTCAAATTCATGCGACAGTACATGGGTTGCCATGGCAACTACAAGTTTGGTTTGTGACCTTTCCATCTGGGGTCAAGAGGAGAGAATCTCGCATTACGGCTGTGTTTTATTTTTCCCAGAATATCGTGGAAGGACATCTTACGAATTCCAATCTGCATCATTTATAGTTATTTCAAGTAGAGTGAATTGCCGATTCTCTTCGTGGTCAAGTTATATTCAAGCAACAAAAAAATATTTTTTATTCATTGTTATTATGAATATACAGACACGAACATAAACAAAATCATGTTATTTTTATTTTTTCTCGATGGGGGTCAGTGGGCCATTATTTAAAACAAAGATCAGATGAATGAAAATATCACTTTGAAGATGATAAGATATTTGCTTTACAAAGGGCAGTTTCCATCGTAATTACATCCAGAAATTTCTGTCAGTATATCAAAATACATTTAGACAAAGCAGGCGTCCTACCAATGCACAACGGGCCTGCGTTTCGAAAGAGCTGAAATGAATGATTCGAATGGCGGTCTTTTGAAATAGAGATAAGAGTTACAAAACGGACCCCATGCAGGTTGCTTCTCTCCCAAGAGCCCTGTTAGGACTACCGAATTAAGTTGTACTTCAGTAGAATGCATTGATGTTATATCGAGGACATAACCGGCAATTAGCCTCATCTTCACTGGAAACCATTTTAGTGAAGGAATGAACAACGGACGTTTGTACACTGATCTGCTGTTAAAACAAGGTTTTTAAAAATCTAGCCTTCACGCAAATATTTTTTTTAATGAGAGTGTGTTTATTGAAGGATCAACAACTAATTATTATTTACAAATAATCAGAGTAATTGTGAGCAAAACAAATTACAACATTTACAACAGAGCCTTCACGCAAATATTGTCCAAAGTGGGACAAGAGTATAGTTTAAAAGATGAATCATGAATACCTTTCGCTTTAGCTGTCAGTCATTTTTAGGGGGAAATCCCAGCCCACGCTTTGTGTTCACAAAACTTCACATGATATCATGACGTCTGCGGGAGAAACTGTTTCTCCCAATGAAAAGATGAGTCCCAAAATATAGCTACGTGCAGACCACACTGCAAGAAATAGCAGTAATCATAATCATCGACAACCGATTATTAATGTTTTGTTTGGTTAGCGTTTTACTTTCATAAAATTTTGAAATTCTAGACGTCTTCAAAATGTTTTCCGTCATCGTGACTCATGAAAAAAGTCGCAATGTGAAAGTAATATGTGGGTAGCCTAAGCCTACTTGTAGTTATGGTAACGCATACGCTATCATGTGCGATATCATCGGTATGATGGTACGGAGTATGAACTTGGCGTGGGATATGTTTACACACAACAAAATAACATTCAAAATAATGATGATTCATAGGCATCTTAAACACTTCTGGTTATATAGCACTTTATTCAAGTTAAATTTAGCGACTTCATGGGTAGTACCTGAAATACTTTTCCTGAAGACTTGGATGAAATATTGTTTTTAGGTGTATACAGTGGCGGCACCAGGATTGTTAAAGTGGGGGGGGGGGGGGCAAATGGAAGGCAAAAGAAAATGTTTGGGGCAGGGGCAGTCAATTTTTTTTTGCGTGTATGGAAAAATGGAGCGTGAACCGGGTTTGGGGGGGATTTTAATCGCATTTTCGAATAAATATTCTGAAATATGACGAGCGAGGGAAGCGAGCGAGCCAAAAATGGCCACTTTTCTTGTTTTTAATCACATTTTAGAAAAGAAATTATACAATATGACGAACGAGCGAAGCAAGCGAGCCAAAAATAACCACTTTCTTTGGTTTTCAATCGCATTTTCAAATAGAAATTCTAAAATATGATAGTTGTTTATGATAGATATTCAAAATTTTTACTAACTGATAAATCAAAATATATTTTCCTCCTTAAAATTGAGGGGGATATTTGTATACGCCATCCCCCCCCCCCCGGATTTACGCCAATGCTTTTAGTGGCCCCAATAAACAATTTTCTGTTACACTTGATACAGAGAGATATTTTTGCAAAATCAGGTAATGCTTAATGGAGCAAAGATATTGATCAAAACTAGATCATGAAATGAACATTTACATTACAAACTTTAGTGTGTACGAGGAAGCCAACAGCGACTGAGTGAGAAAATTTTCAAGTTTTGAAGAGCGGAAAATGGTATTTTAGAGCATTTCACAGCTTGAATATGATGCTGTATAATTTTTCTTTTCAGTCCTAAAATTTCGGGAGGGGGGGGGGGCAAAGCTTCTGAGGGGGGGGGGGGGGGGCAAATGCCCCCATGCCCCCCCCCTTGGTGCCGCCACTGGGTGTATATACTTTTAAACAAGACCATTCATCCAAACTCCTATATGATATGGCGATATCTTCGCATGAATATATACCACTGTTTCTGTTTTTAAGGGAATTCTTTACCGTTTGCTTTCAAATTCGGATCGGAATAGGTCTATCGCTTCAGACAAAACGACTTGTTAAATTACATGACCATTTGTACAGAAAGGAACGACGGAATAAAATTAGGAACTAGAGGAAAGAAAAGAAATAGAAGAGCGAATCAAGGCGGCTTATGAAAAGTTCATGCATGCCACTAAAAGTAGGGGGAAAAATCTGACTTTTCAGACCTGTTTTGTCGGCTCTCTCAAAGGGATTCGTGCTAAATAATGACTGGAAGACTTACTGCAGGTTAAAGTAACATTGTTAGTTCAGTAGCCTAGTTATTTCCAACATGGATCCAACGTGTTTGTTATAAAGATACCTAGGTATGAAACATGTTCTCTCTCTCTCTCTCTCTCTCTCTCTCTCTCTCTCTCTCTCTCTCTCTCTCTCTCTCTCTCTCTCTCTCCCTCTCCCTCTCCCTCTCTCTCTCTCGAAAAAAACCAAAAAACAAAAAAAATCATACAACAGCAACAACAAACAGTCCTCCGTAACAGGAGGAAACACGAGATTTGTATATCAACGGAATGTGTAGATGTTTTTCTGTCATTTTCAATACACCTTCATCATGTTCATGCTATATAGTACAGTGCATGGTAGAGGGCCTACGTGCATAATAGTCGGGCATAATAGTACGGATCAATGATAATAGAAGCCGGGCTGTCATAATCCCGGACGCGATTTATCGATTAGCAATTATCCATATTAAGAATTCTACAGGGTATTTCAGGGCAGTACATCCGTGAACTGTATAGCATTCCACAGCGATTGGTCACAGTTAACCACATCATCCACAAATAAAAAAACCAAGCACCGGGAAATCCTCATCAGTTCCATCCAGATGACTAACCCTTGGTCTCGATGTTCTCAACACTATAGTCAGAAAGAGCAAGAGAGAGAGAGAGAGAGAGAGAGAGAGAGAGAGAGAGAGAGAGGGGGAGACAGAGAGGGGGAGACAGAGAGAGAGAGAGAGAGACAGACAGAGATGGAGAGGGAGCTGAAAAAGGGGGAGGTATAATATACACTGTCGTAGGAGAAGGACGAGGCAGAAGAAGAAGAAGAAAACGAAGACGACGAAGAAGAAGATAATGAAGAAGAAGAAGAAGGAGGAGGAGGAGGAGGAGGAGGGGGAGCAAAAGAAGGAGGGAGAGAATTCGGTGGATACTGATAAGAAGGAGGAGGAGACGGGTTGGATAGAATGTGGTTAGCGTCTTCTAAGAAAATTGAGATCCCAAACAGTATCATCCAAAATGACAAATGCTTCCATATGAATTATCTCAATCTGAAATATTGACTGCAAAAAGTAATATATATATATTTATATATATCATATAATTATGTTTATTTAGAAAGTGAGATTATTTTGTTCGTTAACAAGAGAGAAAAAAAATGATGAGTCCTTGTCAAGGGAAGGATAGGAGCAATTTTGCCAGGCAATTTAATGAATAAAGAAACTTGGTAATTCAGTGTCATGTCCCCGAGGCTTTTCGATGATTTTACTCACATTACCCCAGGAAAAAATGAAAATGTTGACGACTTTCTGACTCCGAAAATCATAGTGTCCCGACGCGAAGAATGATTCCCTACACCATGTACACTGTAAAAAATATTTAGTAAAATTTTAACCAGCACAAGGGTATTTGCATAATGTCAAACCAACTTTGGGCAATATTTTTACCCAATGCGGGAAGCATATTGTCCATTTAGGGTAAAAACATTGGCGTAAATCCCGGTGGGATGGGGGATATATCCCCCCACACACACTTTTTCGATAGGGGGGATGGCATGTACAAATATCCCCCACTTTTTAAGGAGGAAATGATATTTGCATTAATCAGTTAGTATATTTTTAATAATCTGTCATAAACAACCATCATATTTTAGAATTTTTATTTGAAAATGGGATTGAAAACCAGAAAAGTGGTTATTTTTGGCTCGCTCGCTTCGCTCTCTCATCATATTTTAGAATTTCTATTTGAAAATGCGATTGAAAACAAGAAAAGTGGTAATTTTGGCTCGCTCGCTTCGCTCGCTTGCAAAATAAAAATGAAAATGTGTGTAAGGGGGTCTGTGCGGGTGGGTGAGGGTGTGTGTTTATACTTAAGTGTAAGTTCAACAGAAAAAAAAATCGGCAAAAAAGTCGATCATCCCCCACTCCTCAAGGTGGAATTACGCCGGTGGGTAAAAATAAGCAGTAATTACTTTAGAATGGGCAAAATTTCCATCAAATTGGATAAAAAGAAATGCCCAAAGTTGGTTGGACACATGCTTACCCTCATGGCACATTTTTACCATTTTACCCAATATTTTTTAGAGTGTATAGTTACGTGCATCCAGACAAGAATTAATGAAACATATTTTGATGAATGCAAAAAATATATATATAATATTAACAAAAAGGAAGCTATCATGGTCATGATGGTGAGGCTAGACTTTGGGCGGAGAGAAAAGAAAAGATTTGGGGTTCTGCTGAACCAGTCTGGGTGATGAAAGCATAATGAACAATGACGCAGTTGTTCTGAATATTTGCCATCAGCAATGATCAGTAATCATAATAAAAAAAAAAACCCAAATCTGGAATAAAACCTTACCCTGCTTTTATTCGTTTTTTAATTTTTTTTTTTTAGTTATTTGACGGAAGCTGTAGAGTGTGAGGGGGACGCCATAAGGAAAGAAGTTGAATGGAAAAAAGTATATTTACGGTCCTAGAAGGTGCAGCGTCGTGATTTAAGAAAAAAAAAAAGAAAAGAAAAGAGAGAAATGTTCAGTTTGGATGCATTGTCAGATGTAATATGAAATTGATATTTCCTTTTTAATCAGTTTATTTTCCCTTTTAGCTCTATAAATCCTTAGTCATGTCCATACTATTTCTGAGGCGGATTCAGGATCTTCTAGTAAGGGGGAGAGGGGGGTGTAGAAGGTACAGTAATATTCTAATTCAAAGGATCATGTTTTCAAATTAATCAGATGACTTTGGGGTCTACATATGCCCCTTCCCTCCCCCATGTCCCCGCGCACAAATTTGGAACGCATTTTGGCCGCAGTCGACGTGTACTAAAACTGCCAGCTTGGTGGGCGGGGTGGGGGTGGGGTATGGGACACGGACACCCCCCCCCCCCCATCTCAAGGGCGCCCATTTCCAATTCCCCTTGGTTCACCACTGATACTGCACATCGAAGTCTTACAAATTTTTTTTTTTTTTAATTCAAATCTCAATTGATTGTGTTTTACAGTATGACTGCAGAATGTACTGTATAGGCCTTCAGACAGAAGTTTGTTTTGTTTGTTTTGTTTTGATTTGTTTGTTTTGTTTTGTTTTGTTTTGTTTTGTTTTGTTTTGTTTTGTTTTGTTTTGTTTTGTTTTTGGTTTTTTTTTTGTTTTGTTTTTTCTTTTCTTTTCTTTTCTTTTCTTTCCGCCGCGGCAGTGCGCCACGCGTGGGTGCACTGTACTTGATACAAACTTCTGTGCGACTGCCACAAAAACATTCATTCGAGAGTAGTCACTCGTCATGAATAGACGTCGCTCAGTGCCCTTCCTTACCGACTGCATGTGACCTTTGATGGTGACTCCAACAATACGAACGTAAAGCGGGCATTCAGGATTGCTTCAAGGTGAACTAATAGCATTTAGTTGGTCATTCTGTTGGTTGGTGATTTTGTATGCAATCGTAAAACTATGTGTATTCCTCTGTGTATCTCTCTGTGAGTCGGGCTAAACTCTAGAAGTGGATTTGCGTTGATGCTGGAGTCTTTGTCAGAGGTTTTCCTTTCTCGTGACGTGTTTCCCATTTAATTCGAAAAACAAAATATTGTTTGTTTTGGCGAGTGATGCCACCGATCGTTCCGTCAATGGAAGGCGAGAACAACAAGGTATCATTCGCCCAGGCGGATGAAGTGATCCCACCCGCAGCAGAGAATTACCATGCCGTGGACCGATACGTGTTCGGCAGTCTTCGTCGCTCCGTCAAGCTCAATTCGACGTCGTATCGGAAGCCGTCCGTGGCTAACTCCAGCCAAGGAGCGGGCAGTGATATTGAGGAGGAAGGGGTGCTCGAGGAGGCGGATGAGGATGCTTTCGATGAGCATGCCGCCATCGCCAAGCATATTGAAGAGAATGTAGTCGGCATTGAAACCGTGTTCGATGGGCCGTATGGAGAAAGAAAGAGTGAGTTTGTCTCTTTATAATATAACTACAATTGTCTGCTGAATCTTTATGCTTAAATCATCTCTCTTTTTTTTCGTTCATAGATATCTTGTGGAATGTTTACCGACTCTAGTTCATACGTTGCGAACCCTTTTCCACCTTTCCATGTAGCCATTATTAGTGAGCCATGACATTTTTTTGCACCTTTGCCTATGCTCGAGGCTGTTCTTCCCTGACCAGTATCAACTATATGACAAAAATGCAGGTTCTCCTCCTGATAATCATATCTTATAATTATATTCACTATAACATCTCTGTTGTGGTCTAGAGTATAGACCGTTCTCGATGTTGATGCACTTAAAATTCACGCATCTCTCCCTCTTCATCGAGATTAGCGTCTGTTCTTTGATTGGATCTGACTGGATAAGGATTAAGCATATTACCTTAACGCGGTAGGACGCCATGACCCAGAAACCTTTATGACTCCTCAACCCCTCCCCTCCCCCCCCCCCTCTCTCTCTCTCTCTCTCTCTCTCTCTCTCTCTCTCTCTCTCTCTCTCTCTCTCTCTCTCTCTCTCCCCCTCCCATAATCCGTCCTCCCTCAATCAGTCCTCACATTATCTTTTTTCTGTTGTTTTCATCCTGGGGTCTCTGTCCCCTTGTCTTTCCTTTCTCTCTATATACCGCATGCATGCCTTATTTCTTATACAGTGTGTACCATCTTTTTTCCAATGTATACTATAGTCGCGAACGCCTACTGCATCGCGTGCTGTATAATGATGTTAGGCAACGCTACCGCCGAATACCTGAATAAAACACCATTTTGTGGCTTTATCGGATCAATAACTTTTCATAAAACAGTAGGGTGAAGGAGAACGATTATCAACTCCTGCAATAATACGGTTTTGTCTTGCTTATTGCCTGTACGTTGCTCATCCATGAAACACTGTCTAATTTTGCCTGGGCTGGGGTACATTCCCTGGTATATGGGTTTGGGCAATTTCGTGTAAACATGCACCAGTATATATATATGTATCATTTGTTCGATTTACATGCTTTCATTTCTGTGATTTATGTCAAAATTTCAAAGAAAATGCCAATAAACAGTATTCGCGTTAACCCTTAATTATAACATCGACGTTTTACGAATTACGTTTTCTTTATTAAAAAAAAAGGAGGAAGAAAATTTTACGTGAAAGTTTGCTATATTATGGATTCTTTTTTTTGGGGGGGGGGGGGATTATGGCATGCATCCACTGAACACAGCATGCGTATACCCGCGTTCCAGTGTCGTAAGATAAGATTATGTTTCTTAAGACACTGGAAAGTAAGAAAAGTATGGTGATCGGACCGTCCTGACAAACGAAGTTGAACGAAGTAGAAGGTTTCGGGCAACCATTTGTGAGAGAAAACTGATACATGTACTGTTATCATGGTTATGATAATCATTGCGAATTAATGAGAACACAACGATGCTTCAACGATTTTACTAAATGTCAGTGACTTTGACATTCACTGTGAATAAAACCTGGAATCGTGTATGTACGGTATCATGGACAAGTGGGGTGAGGGAGCGACAGAGCGAGAAAAAGAAGACAGAAAGACAGACAGACAGACGGACAGAAAAACAGGCGGAGAAAATAGGGGAATAGGTGGAATGATATTACGCGTAGGGCCTGTAATTTTGTGGCAGAATATACATGTATAGGTGCGTGAGAGTATAACATCAGTTGAAAACCCTTTTAGAATTTACTGATTTATAAAAATTGTTTTGCTATACATGTATATGCTTCAAAAAATTTAAAGTAAAAGTTAGAAGTTACTATGTTCATGGATTCCAATGTAATTCCTAGTATTAATCATGCTGGAGACAACCAAGGTGAACATGGTGAAGCCGTCGTTCTGTCAGAACAACGTGATTTGCTGATGTATGTCTTCTAGTCTTCTACTGACATTTTGAAGGCCTTTTCATGACTCATCTTTTATCAAAATTAATGTGAAGAAAAATAAAACCGTCACGGATTACTTGAAGTCGTTTATAATACATTTGAATTGGCGGATGAATGAAAAGAAATGCACGCACTGATCATTTTTTAAAACCACAATTCTGGTCAAAAATCTCCGTTTCGCGGAATGCAGACAAGTGTGATATCTTTTAGAGTGGTGAGTGGTGTCCAAAAAAAGGGGGGGTTCTTCCCCGCAAATAGGCTGTTACATTTTTGACGTTGTTGGATTCATCATCTGACCACAATCCTCTTTGTTTATTTAAACTGGTGATCGTTCACAGCGAATATCATTGTCAAACTCGTCGCGCATAAACACAAGCGACAGATTCGTAATTTCAATGAAAAACTCCAAGATACACTACTTTTTTCAGTTTAAGTGACTTTTATCTCACAGGACATTTGAAACATAACTATACTGTCCGTTTTTATAGTAGTACATGGCGCATCCAAATAGGGTGGGCCTGTCGTATGCCCAGTAATCCACCTATACGTTTTTCCGACGCAGGTGGACCCTATATGAATTCCCCCTTTCCCAGTCGATCAAATTTGTGATACACTATAATATCTGTCCAGGGGGTGTAACATAAAGAGATACAATCAATTTTACAATCAGTTGTATCTCTTTAGTACATGGTTTGCCATAGACTTACGATTGATTGTATTTTTTATGTTACACCCCCCAGGATTTTCCTCTGAAAAGCCCCCCCCCCCCCCCCCATTAGTGACATTAAATAAGAAAGCGGCAAAGTTCAGACTTTGCAAATACACTATAACTAGCAATCTGCCATTGGTCATTTCTATTTGCTTCGTCCATTGCGTGGTATTTGCATTGGTTTAGCGATTCCCGTTGACAATGTATGATAGAATATGGTTGGTAAATTTGTATCTATTTGCCACTGCCAAGCGTTGTTCCGGATCGAAAGTCTGTGTAATATTTTTTTCGATTATTTTAATTATTTTGTTGGAATCTGCTTCTCTCTATAGTGAGAGAATTCATAGAAGCAGATTGCAATAAATCGAGAAACACATCAACATTTTCTCGATAACTAGCCTATGTATATACATGTAAATTTTGGACGATGATTTTTACCTCACTTTTAGGTCACTTTTAGCTCTATTGCAACACCAGTTTTTGAACATAAATACATTTCTTTTTAAAAATGACAGATTAAGTTATGCTCTATAATTCCTTTTGACATAGTTTGATGTATCGGCTGGGGGCTCTCGGGTCTGAACTATTACCGTCAGGGTCAAATTGACAACCTTTCTGCCCCTGGCCTAGGTTGTCTAACATAGTTTAAGTCACCACTAATTTGTCTTATGTGCTCGATTGGCATGATTGGGGGGGGGGGGGGTATTTTTCGGGACTACATACATGAGGAACGGGTTTCTCGAAACCGTCATACGTCTGGAAGTTCTTCAGTGCGTAGTATAGAATGAACAGTAGGATATATCCATCAACTTGGAGAACGGGTCCTGGATTTTGATCTTTTTCTCTCATTTTGATTTATGCATTGTCATCTTTAGTAGTAGATTTTATCATCTCCGTCCTAAGCATTATCGTCATCATCATCATCACCACCATCATCTACATCATCATCGTTATCATCATCATTATCATCATCAACATCCGTAACTTCGCTTCCATCCTCATCTTGATTCATTGCATTCCTTATTCCATTTATTAAATTCTATTTAGTCTCCTCCTTTTTTCCTGATGTTTTTTGCTTTGAAAGTAAGCCTATGGCTAAAACATTTGTAAAGCATACATGTCTATGGTGATTCAGAACTACGTGGTGGCATCATTTATCAAGTACATACAGAGACACAAGTCACTTCTCAACCTTAACCGGTTGATCACTTCCGAAGACCTCCGATTATTTCCGGAGAATGCCGATATGAATGTTAAAAGGGCGCCTTGCCTATTAGTCCTCGACTACAGTCCATGGAACTGTAGTTCAAAAGTTTAAAAGTAACACAAAAAAGTACCAAAAAGATCAATAACAAAACGCACGTGGCATTTGTAATGATTGTTTAGAGTGAAAACTAATTTCAAAACCAAATCATTTTTGTCATGTTTGAAGGGGTTTTTTTTTTTATTTATCGCAACCATTATCATTATGAGACATGTAGGAATGACTTACTGAAACTTCAGTCTGCAGATCTTTAAAAAGTTAAAATGGTTAGGAATCCCAGAGAAACAGACTCAGAAGGGCATGTATTGTTTATCGGCAACGGAATGTATATATAGCTGAAGTTTGAAGTATAATCAGCATGGAGCCCCAAATGAACTAATATAGTTTTAGGTCTACGGGTTCAAAACGCTGAAATCACATCTTCTCATTTTTTGATGAGCAAGATTGTGTTGCTGTTGGTGCTGCCTTTGAAGTTGGTGAGATCGGTCCCCATGTTCAAAACGCTGAAATCACTTTGTGCTGCTGTTGTTGCTGCCGTTGCCGTTGATGTGAGATGCAATTAAACTGAACTAAAGCAAATGATTTTTTTAAGGATTCACATGAAAACGCTATTTCTCTGTTGCATTAAAAACAAATCATTAAAGATAATGTTTACCTTTATGTTTCTTTTCTTATCTTTTTTTTTTTTAAGCAATATGTAGAAATTTGGTTACAGATTCATTCAAAGCTGATTTTAAAAAGATACCCTTCATGTAATGTAATAGATATGAATGATCACGTACATGTCGACCTGTGTATAGAGTTTCAGGAATTTAGCTGATGATAATGATGAAGTGTTGCTAATTAACATATCCTCCCATAATTTACCTCTGTCTTGTTCTTATTTTCTTTCCACAGTTGTCTACTGTGACTACACGGCTTCTGGAAGGTATGCATATCTCTTCTTCCTTGTCTTTGTAGTTAAAATGTTGATTCTTTGTTAAGTGGATTAGACGGGAGTTAGTGATTGTCGAATCACTGACCCTAAAACCTCAATATGCTTTCATGAGCACGGGACCTCGAAGAGGGAATAAGTAGGCCTACACCGACTGAACTGTGCGAAGTCAGTTAATTGCACTTATTTCGACATCGACGTTACTATCCACACCACTCATATATGCACTTCCGATCTCTTTCACAGATTGAAATCGGTTTGGTAACAGTTGTTACCACACATTTTGGTAAATTGCACATTTGGCTCCGTTACCAAAACGTGCGTTTACCAGAATGTGCAGTAACATAATACTGCACATTTTGGTAAGTGCATATTTTGGTTTTGTTACCAAAATGTGCAATTAACCAAAATGTGCGGTAACAACAGTGGCATACACTGCTGGTTGTTAATACCGATAAATATTTTCAGTCTGTTGGTTAATTAGATATGTTTTAATGTACTAATTAAGTTGGGATAATAGCAACTTTCTTTTCTGTCTTTCAAAATCTATATGCATATGATATTATCATAATGGCATATATTTATCACTAGTTTATCTTGTACAATATTCTCGGCTCAGAAACATACGTGACTTTTAGTGCCTTTTTAGTACGAAAGCGTAATCCCGCCCCATCCATCATATTCCATATTAATATCCATATTAATATTCCATAATATATTAATATATCCATATTAATATTCCATATTAATATCCCATCCATCATATTCCATATTAATATCTATTGAAATCTGACAGGGAATAAGTCGTCCTACATAATGAATTCAGTTGTTTATTCGTTCTTCAAAGTGATAACGTGACTATCTTCTTTATCATTATTTCCAGTAAGTTACCATGTTCAGTAGGCTGCATGGATTCTAAAATAATTGGTGGGTTTTTTCAGGGCAAAGGGCGCATGAGACCACTCGTAAATGGGCTACTATTTACATACAAGAACAGTCCATCACTGATCCCTTTACTCGCTGTATCTATTTGTATTTCTCCTTTCCTCGTCTCTTTCTTAGTACAGTGTATTATTATTATTTGTCTGGTAGACATGAGGCTCTGCTCAACACAGATTGTCCTGTGGAATTTCCTTTATCTGGCTTAGTCATATGTTTTAAAGTGATAAAAAGAATGGATGCCCAGAAACGACCTTACATCCGGGGCATGCAATCGTTTCTATGATTTTCTCTTTTTCCAACACAAAAACAGTTTTTAATACCCAGTGTGCCACCGTTACGAGATGACGTCATAAATCATTCGCTTTGACAATGGCGGGAAACGCTTAAAACGCAGATATAAATTATGCCATTGCTAAAGTCAAGCTTTAACTCATAAAAAGGCGAACACAATACTTTATGGTGTTTTAACCCCAGGGCAGTTTCAATTAAGTGAACAGGTTTGGCAACGTTACTCCTGGAACTTCCTAATTGTCCCCTACCTACTCCTATATCATTGACCCCCCAAATCGTATAGAAACTGGGTTGAAAAATGAGCGAGACGTTCATATGATAAATCATGTAGGGCACTTCCGTATTCTTTTTTAAAATGGATAGTTTGACAGTCATGACAATATTTTTTAGATTACTTTTCGTAACTATCTAATCGCTATTTTGTTAAGGGCAGTCATAAAAAAACTCAGAGAATGCCTCATTCATTATGATTATTGCTACTATTGTGATTATCATTGATATTATCATTGTTATTATTATTTTATGTTTTTTTGGCGTCACCTTACGCCTGGGAGGGGAAAAGCGAACCTAATCACTGTGATCCTTGGGTTCTTCTCCTGATATAGTTGAGATACGCAGACGTGCCACTTTACCCCTACTCGTCTTTGAATAGTGCAGTGGGTTCTGTGCAAATAATTGGAATTGGGACACATCTTCAATAGATCTTTGTGACCCGTATTATAAAGTAACGACAATTTTCTACTTATTCGAATGCTCCCATCACTCAATTTCTCTCTTGTATCGCTGTGCAATGATCACGCACAAGATCAATTTAATCCATATGTGTAGTCGGTAACCTAGTTTTTTCTTCAAACAGAACGGCTCTTTATGTTGATATTCTTTTGACCTGCATTATTCTTTTACTTTGTTACCAGAGCGGTGAAATTTATTGAAGACTACATCACGGAACATGTTCAACCCCTGTATGCCAACACACACACAACCACAGGTTTGATGGCAAGACAAACTACCAAGTTTAGAAAAGAAGCAAGGTAATAAACATCCTTCAGATATGACATTAAGCAGAGAGAGAGATAGAGAGAACAAATTATTATTGTAATTATCATAAGTGTTGTTGTTATTATTATTATTATTATTATTATTATTATTATTATTATTATTATTGTTACAATTGTCATTATTATTGTTGGTGTGAATATTGTTGTTTTGTCATCATCATCATCGTCATCATCATCATCATCATGTTATGGAAAATTATGATGTGCTCATGACGTTGGAGGTTTCAGTATTGACTAAAATGGAGACGTCGTTCCCATTATGTCAGCAGTTCTATAATCCTATTCAAAATGTTTACACAGACAGCTTGTGTGCAACTTCGAAAAGCTTAGAATTGAATATTCGGTTTATTCTGTCAATATAAACGTTGTTTATTATACGCTTTACGTAACATAAATAGTGCATCCTGCTGTGCATGTTTAGGTCTGTTTAAGTATTGATTACCACTGTTGACATGGCGCTGCAAATATTGTAAATAGTTCTTATAAAGACAGAGACTGATTCAGGTTGGAATTGAAATCAATCACATAGTAACTTAGACTAGTAAGTGGTTTGTTGATGTCTGTTGAAGTGTTATCAGAATGATGGTTGGCAGTTATATCCTGAAACACTTGAAATGCAAATAGTGCAGTGTTATCTACACCAAGCTTATATCATTGTGAGTTTTCCGTGTATCATGAACAGAAAAGCTGCTGTCGAATTATGACTACAATTTGACGAACGGTTCCAGTGGAATGAATATCAATGGTGAATCTAACATGAATGTGACTCGTGTTCACCGAGTTGTGTAGACAGTTCTCTCTGGAACAAATATGAACCTATCACTATGAACATGGCGGACAAAGAAAGCGGACAAAATAAACAACCTCTCATTCTACCCTTCACAATGGTTCTGGTAGTCAAAAGAACATCCCTTCACAGCTATTCTGTTTAATCATGTAGTTCCAGGTGAATATGCATGTGACACCTGTTCCACATATTTTAGACAATAGCAGTGAAGGGATGTTCTTTTGACTACCAGAACCATTGTGAAGGGTAGAATGAGGGGTTGTTTATTTTGTCCACTTTCTTTGTCCGTCATGTTCATAGTGTATTATTGTCAAGATTTGGAATCATTCACTCTAAGAAAAATGTGTCAGTTAGAACCCCTTTTTTGTCCCGTCACTATGAACATAACGGACAAAGAAAACGGACAAAATAAACAACCCCTCATTCTACCCTTCACAATGGTTCTGGTAGTCAAAAGAACATCCCTTCACTGCTATTATCTAAAATATGTGGAACAGGTGTAACATGCATATTCACCTGGAACTACTGATTAAACAAAACAGCAGTGAAGGGATGTCCTTTTGACTACCAGAACCATTGTGAAGGGTAGAAAGAGAGGTTGTTTATTTTGTCCACTTTCTTTGTCGGTCATGTTCATAGTGCGTATTTAGAACCTCCAGAAAAAAATGGTTATATAAAGGGTTCTTTACATTTCTAAGAACCCCAGAAGGTTCCTTGTACAACAAAACATGGTTTTAAAGTCCCCTTTAGCATGTTTAGAACCCTTTAGAGAGCCTCCATAGGCTATTAATGGTTCTTTGAAGAACTTTTAAACATAATTAAAGGTTCCAAATATGGGACAAGAAAAGGTTCCAATCAGCACCATTTTTTCCATTCTCATAATAATAGGACGATTTTAGGACTTGTTTTTCAGAGATGAATTGACGTTATTCCAGAAGAGATTGCTGACACTATAAAAATGATGGTTGTGTGAAGAGCAGAGATAAACAAAGCAAATAATATTCTGCCATTTTCCCTTTTGAATTTTTCATAGAGACATCATAAAGAAATGTGTGAACGCGACGGATGATTATGCTCTCATCTTTACTGGTAGCGGGACCACTGGAGCAGTCAACAAACTGGTATCAGCTCTCCTTCTCAAAGGAGAACGAGCCAAGAAGAAAACAGTGAGATGTCTCATATATCTGTTGCAATAACAATGATGCCATCACTCGTGTGGTGTCACGGCGGGAATGGTTTCCTGGGCGGATTTGGTCCTGTCGCCAAATCCGCCTGGCAGTACTTATGGTATACTGATGCTCTATATTAAACATCAAAGAATATGCTTCGCCAGTAACCTTTGAATAGATCTAGGCCCTCTATGTAAGATTGCTTTGTATAATTATATTCACGGATGTCATTTTAAGTAATAAATTATTCTGATAT
>CM057151.1:27727920-27835338 GCA_029962745.1 Echinometra lucunter
CAGAGAATTACCATGCCGTGGACCGATACGTGTTCGGCAGTCTTCGTCGCTCCGTCAAGCTCAATTCGACGTCGTATCGGAAGCCGTCCGTGGCTAACTCCAGCCAAGGAGCGGGCAGTGAGTGATATTGAGGAGGAAGGGGTGCTCGAGGAGGCGGATGAGGATGCTTTCGATGAGCATGCCGCCATCGCCAAGCATATTGAAGAGAATGTAGTCGGCATTGAAACCGTGTTCGATGGGCCGTATGGAGAAAGAAAGAGTGAGTTGTCTCTTTATAATATAACTACAATTGTCTGCTGAATCTTTATGCTTAAATCATCTCTCTTTTTTTTCGTTCATAGATATCTTGTGGAATGTTTACCGACTCTAGTTCATACGTTGCGAACCCTTTTCCACCTTTCCATGTAGCCATATTAGTGAGCCATGACATTTTTTGCACCTTTGCCTATGCTCGAGGCTGTTCCCTGACCAGTATCAACTATATGACAAAAATGCAGGTTCTCCTCCTGATAATCATATCTTATAATTATATTCACTATAACATCTCTGTTGTGGTCTAGAGTATAGACCGTTCTCGATGTTGATGCACTTAAAATTCACGCATCTCTCCCTCTTCATCGAGATTAGCGTCTGTTCTTTGATTGGATCTGACTGGATAAGGATAAGCATATTACCTTAACGCGGTAGGACGCCATGACCCAGAACCTTTATGACTCCTCAACCCCTCCCCTCCCCACCCCTCTCTCTCGTCTCTCTCTCTCTCTCTCTCTCTCTCTCTCTCTCTCTCTCTCTCTCTCTCTCTCTCCCCTCCCATAATCCGTCCTCCCTCAATCAGTCCTCACATTATCTTTTTTCTGTTGTTTTCATCCTGGGGTCTCTGTCCCCTTGTCTTTCCTTTCTCTCTATATACCGCATGCATGCCTTATTTCTTATACAGTGTGTACCATCTTTTTTCCAATGTATACTATAGTCGCGAACGCCTACTGCATCGCGTGCTGTATAATGATGTTAGGCAACGCTACCGCCGAATACCTGAATAAAACACCATTTTGTGGCTTTATCGGATCAATAACTTTTCATAAAACAGTAGGGTGAAGGAGAACGATTATCAACTCCTGCAATAATACGGTTTTGTCTTGCTTATTGCCTGTACGTTGCTCATCCATGAAACACTGTCTAATTTTGCCTGGGCTGGGGTACATTCCCTGGTATATGGGTTTGGGCAATTTCGTGTAAACATGCACCAGTATATATATATGTATCATTTGTTCGATTTACATGCTTTCATTTCTGTGATTTATGTCAAAATTTCAAAGAAAATGCCAATAAACAGTATTCGCGTTAACCCTTAATTATAACATCGACGTTTTACGAATTACGTTTTCTTTATTAAAAAAAAAGGAGGAAGAAAATTTTACGTGAAAGTTTGCTATATTATGGATTCTTTTTTTTGGGGGGGGGGGGGATTATGGCATGCATCCACTGAACACAGCATGCGTATACCCGCGTTCCAGTGTCGTAAGATAAGATATGTTCTTAAGACACTGGAAAGTAAGAAAAAGTATGGTGATCGGACCGTCCTGACAAACGAAGTTGAACGAAGTAGAAGGTTTCGGGCAACCATTTGTGAGAGAAAACTGATACATGTACTGTTATCATGGTTATGATAATCATTGCGAATTAATGAGAACACAACGATGCTTCAACGATTTTACTAAATGTCAGTGACTTTGACATTCACTGTGAATAAAAACCTGGAATCGTGTATGTACGGTATCATGGACAAGTGGGGTGAGGGAGCGACAGAGCGAGAGAAAAAGAAGACAGAAAGACAGACAGACAGACGGACAGAAAAACAGGCGGAGAAAATAGGGGAATAGGTGGAATGATATTACGCGTAGGGCCTGTAATTTTGTGGCAGAATATACATGTATAGGTGCGTGAGAGTATAACATCAGTTGAAAACCCTTTTAGAATTTACTGATTTATAAAAATTGTTTGCTATACATGTATATGCTTCAAAAAATTAAAGTAAAAGTTGAAGTTACTATGTTCATGGATTCCAATGTAATTCCTAGTATTAATCATGCTGGAGACAACCAAGGTGAACATGGTGAAGCCGTCGTTCTGTCAGAACAACGTGATTTGCTGATGTATGTCTTCTAGTCTTCTACTGACATTTTGAAGGCCTTTTCATGACTCATCTTTATCAAAATTAATGTGAAGAAAATAAAACCTTCCCGGATTACTTGAAAGTCGTTTATAATACATTTGAATTGGCGGATGAAATGAAAAGAAATGCCACGCACTGATCATTTTTTAAAACCACAATTCTGGTCAAAAATCTCCGTTTCGGCGGAATGCAGACAAGTGTGATATCTTTTAGAGTGGTGAGATGGTGTCCAAAAAAAGGGGGGGGTGTTCTTCCCCGCAAATAGGCTGTTACATTTTGACGTTGTTGGATTCATTCATCTGACCACATCCGCTTTGTTTATTTAACTGGTGATTCGTCACAGCGAATATCATTGTCAACTCGTCGCGCATAAACCACAAGCGAACAGATTTCGTACTTTCAATGAAAAACTCCAAGATACACTACATTTTTTCCAGTTTAAGTGACTTTTATCTCAACAGGACATTTGAACATTAACTATACTGGTCCGTTTTTATAGTAGTACCTGGCTCATCCAAATAGGGTGCGGCCTGTCGTATGCCCAGTAATCCACCTATACGTTTTCCGACGCAGGTGGACCCTATATGAATTCCCCCTTTCCCAGTCGATCAAATTTGTGATACACTATAATATCTGTCCAGGGGGTTGTAACATTAAAGAGATACAATCAATTTTACAATCAGTTGTATCTCTTAGTACATGGTTTGCCATAGACTTACGATTGATTGTATTTGTTTATGTTACACCCCCCAGGATTTTCTCTGAAAAGCCCCCCCCCCCCCCCCCCCATTAGTGACATTAAATAAGAAAGCGGCAAAGTTCAGACTTGCCAAATACACTATAAACTAGCAATCTGCCATTGGTCATTTCTATTTTGCTTCGTCCATTGCGTGGTATTTGCATTGGTTTAGCGATTCCCGTTGACAATGTATGATAGAATATGGTTGGTAAATTTGTATCTATTTTGCCACTGCAAGCGTTGTCCGGATCGAAAGTCTGTGTAATATTTTTTTCGATTATTTAATTATTTTGTTGGAATCTGCTTCTCTCTATAGTGAGAGAATCATAGAAGCAGCTTGCAATAAATCGAGAAACACATCAACATTTTCTCGATAACTAGCCTATGTATATACATGTAAATTTTGGACGATGGATTTTTACCTCACTTTTTAGGTCACTTTTAGCTCTATTGCAACACCAGTTTTTGAACATAAATACATTCTTTTTAAAAATGACAGATTAAGTTATGCTCTATAATTCCTTTTGACATAGTTTGATGTATCGGCTGGGGGCTCTCGGGTCTGAAACTATTACCGTCAGGGTCAAATGACAACATTTCTGCCCCCTGGCCTAGGTTGTCTAACATAGTTTAAGTCACCACTAATTTGTCTTATGTGCTCGATTGGCAATGATTGGGGGGGGGGGGTATTTTCGGACTACATACATGATGGAACGGGTTTCTCGAAACGTCATACGTCTGGAAGTTCTTCAGTGCGTAGTATAGAATGAACAGTAGGATATATCCATCAACTTGGAGAACGGGTCCTGGATTTTGATCTTTTTCTCTCATTTTGATTTATGCATTGTCATCTTTAGTAGTAGATTTTATCATCTCCGTCCTAAGCATTATCGTCCATCATCATCATCACCACCATCATCTACATCATCATCGTTATCATCATCATTATCATCATCAACATCCGTAACTTCGCTCCATCCTCATCTTGATTCATTGCATTCCTTATTCCATTTATTAAATTCTATTTAGTCTCCTCCTTTTTTCCTGATGTTTTTGCTTTGAAAGTAAGCCTATGGTCTAAAACATTGTAAAGCATACATGTCTATGGTGATTCAGAACTACGTGGTGGCATCATTTATCAAGTACATACAGAGACACAAGTCACTTCTCAACCTTAACCGGTTGATCACTTCCGAAGACCTCCGATTATTTCCGGAGAATGCCGATATGAATGTTAAAAGGGCGCCTCTGCCTATTAGTCCTCGACTACAGTCCATGGAACTGTAGTTCAAAAGTTTAAAAGTAACACAAAAAAGTACCAAAAGATCAATAACAAAAACGCACGTGGCATTTGTAATGATTGTTAGAGTGAAAACTAATTTCAAAACCAAATCATTTTTGTCATGTTTGAAGGGTTTTTTTTTTTTATTTATCGCAACCATTATCATTATGAGACTTGTAGGAATGACTTACTGAAGCTTCAGTCTGCAGATCTTTAAAAAGTTAAAATGGTTAGGAATCCCAGAGAAACAGACTCAGAAGGGCATGTATTGTTTATCGGCAACGGAATGTATATAATAGCTGAAGTTTGAAGTATAATCAGCATGGAGCCCCAAATGAACTAATATAGTTTTAGGTCTACGGGTTCAAAACGCTGAAATCACATCTTCTCATTTTTTGATGAGCAAGATTGTGTGCTGTTGGTGCTGCCTTTGAAGTTGGTGAGATCGGTCCCATGTTCAAAACGCTGAAATCACTTGTGCTGCTGTTGTTGCTGCCGTTGCCGTTGATGTGAGATGCAATTAAACTGAACTAAGCAAATGATTTTTTTAAGGATTCACATGAAAACGCTATTTCTCTGTTGCATTAAAAACAAATCATTAAAGATAATGTTTACCTTTATGTTTCTTTTCTTATCTTTTTTTTTTTTTTAGCAATATGTAGAAATTTGGTTACAGATTCATTCAAAGCTGATTTTAAAAAGATACCCTTCATGTAATGTAATAGATATGAATGATCACGTACATGTCGACCTGTGTATAGAGTTTCAGGAATTTAGCTGATGATAATGATGAAGTGTTGCTAATTAACATATCCTCCCCATAATTTACCTCTGTCTTGTTCTTATTTTCTTTCCACAGTTGTCTACTGTGACTACACGGCTTCTGGAAGGTATGCATATCTCTTCTTCCTTGTCTTTGTAGTTAAAATGTTGATTCTTTGTTAAGTGGATTAGACGGGAGTTAGTGATTGTCGAATCACTGACCCTAAAACCTCAATATGCTTCATGAGCACGGGACCTCGAAGAGGGAATAAGTAGGCCTACACCGACTGAACTGTGCGAAGTCAGTTAATTGCACTTATTTCGACATCGACGTTACTATCCACACCACTCATATATGCACTTCCGATCTCTTTCACAGATTGAAATCGGTTTGGTAACAGTTGTTACCACACATTTTGGTAAATTGCACATTTGGCTCCGTTACCAAAACGTGCGTTTACCAGAATGTGCAGTAACATAATACTTGCACATTTTGGTAAGTGCATATTTTGGTTTTGTTACCAAAATGTGCAATTAACCAAAATGTGCGGTAACAACAGTGGCATACACTGCTGGTTGTTAATACCGATAAATATTTTCAGTCTGTTGGTTAATTAGATATGTTTTAATGTACTAATTAAGTTGGGATAACTAGCAACTTTCTTTTCTGTCTTTCAAAATCTATATGCATATGATATTATCATAATGGCATATATTTATCACTAGTTTATCTTGTACAATATTCTCGGCTCAGAAACATACGTGACTTTAGTGCCTTTTTAGTACGAAAGCGTAATCCCGCCCCATCCATCATATTCCATATTAATATCCATATTAATATTCCATAATATATTAATATATCCATATTAATATTCCATATTAATATCCCATCCATCATATTCCATATTAATATCTATTGAAATCTGACAGGGAATAAGTCGTCCTACATAATGAATTCAGTTGTTTATTCGTTCTTCAAAGTGATAACGTGACTATCTTCTTTATCATTATTTCCAGTAAGTTACCATGTTCAGTAGGCTGCATGGATTCTAAAATAATTGGTGGGTTTTTTCAGGGCAAAGGGCGCATGAGACCACTCGTAAATGGGCTACTATTTACATACAAGAACAGTCCATCACTGATCCCTTTACTCGCTGTATCTATTTGTATTTCTCCTTTCCTCGTCTCTTTCTTAGTACAGTGTATTATTATTATTTGTCTGGTAGACATGAGGCTCTGCTCAACACAGATTGTCCTGTGGAATTTCCTTTATCTGGCTTAGTCATATGTTTTAAAGTGATAAAAAGAATGGATGCCCAGAAACGACCTTACATCCGGGGCATGCAATCGTTTCTATGATTTTCTCTTTTTCCAACACAAAAACAGTTTTTAATACCCAGTGTGCCACCGTTACGAGATGACGTCATAAATCATTCGCTTTGACAATGGCGGGAAACGCTTAAAACGCAGATATAAATTATGCCATTGCTAAAGTCAAGCTTTAACTCATAAAAAGGCGAACACAATACTTTATGGTGTTTTAACCCCAGGGCAGTTTCAATAAGTGAACAGATTTGGCAACGTTACTCCTGGAACTTCCTAATTGTCCCCTACCTACTCCTATATCATTGACCCCCCAAATCGTATAGAAACTGGGTTGAAAAATGAGCGAGACGTTCATATGATAAATCATGTAGGGCACTTCCGTATTCTTTTTTAAAATGGATAGTTTGACAGTCATGACAATATTTTTTAGATTACTTTTCGTAACTATCTAATCGCTATTTTGTTAAGGGCAGTCATAAAAAACTCAGAGAATGCCTCATTCATTATGACTTATGCTACTATTGTGATTATCATTGATATTATCATTGTTATTATTATTTTATGTTTTTTTGGCGTCACCTTACGCCTGGGAGGGGAAAAGCGAACCTAATCACTGTGATCCTTGGGTTCTTCTCCTGATATAGTTGAGATACGCAGACGTGCCCACTTTACCCCTACTCGTCTTTGAATAGTGCAGTGGGTTCTGTGCAAATAATTGGAATTGGGACACATCTTCAATAGATCTTTGTGACCCGTATTATAAAAGTACGACAATTTTCTACTTATTCGAATGCTCCCATCACTCAATTTCTCTCTTGTATCGCTGTGCAATGATCACGCACAAGATCAATTTAATCCATATGTGTAGTCGGTAACCTAGTTTTTTCTTCAAACAGAACGGCTCTTTATGTTGATATTCTTTTGACCTGCATTATTCTTTACTTTGTTACCAGAGCGGTGAAATTTATTGAAGACTACATCACGGAACATGTTCAACCCCTGTATGCCAACACACACACAACCACAGGTTTGATGGCAAGACAAACTACCAAGTTTAGAAAAGAAGCAAGGTAATAAACATCCTTCAGATATGACATTAAGCAGAGAGAGAGATAGAGAGAACAAATTATTATTGTAATTATCATAAGTGTTGTTGTTATTATTATTATTATTATTATTATTATTATTATTATTATTATTGTTACAATTGTCATTATTATTGTTGGTGTGAATATTGTTGTTTTGTCATCATCATCATCGTCATCATCATCATCATGTTATGGAAAATTATGATGTGTTCATGACGTTGGTGGTTTCAGTATTGACTAAAATGGAGACGTCGTTCCCATTATGTCAGCAGTTCTATAATCCTATTCAAAATGTTTACACAGACAGCTTGTGTGCAACTTCGAAAAGCTTAGAATTGAATATTCGGTTTATTCTGTCAATATAAACGTTGTTTATTATACGCTTTACGTAACATAAATAGTGCATCCTGCTGTGCATGTTTAGGTCTGTTTAAGTATTGATTACCACTGTTGACATGGCGCTGCAAATATTGTAAATAGTTCTTATAAAGACAGAGACTGATTCAGGTTGGAATTGAAATCAATCACATAGTAACTTAGACTAGTAAGTGGTTTGTTGATGTCTGTTGAAGTGTTATCAGAATGATGGTTGGCAGTTATATCCTGAAACACTTGAAATGCAAATAGTGCAGTGTTATCTACACCAAGCTTATATCATTGTGAGTTTTCCGTGTATCATGAACAGAAAAGCTGCTGTCGAATTATGACTACAATTTGACGAACGGTTCCAGTGGAATGAATATCAATGGTGAATCTAACATGAATGTGACTCGTGTTCACCGAGTTGTGTAGACAGTTCTCTCTGGAACAAATATGAACCTATCACTATGAACATAACGGACAAAGAAAACGGACAAAATAAACAACCCCTCATTCTACCCTTCACAATGGTTCTGGTAGTCAAAAGAACATCCCTTCACTGCTATTATCTAAAATATGTGGAACAGGTGTAACATGCATATTCACCTGGAACTACTGATTAAACAAAACAGCAGTGAAGGGATGTCCTTTTGACTACCAGAACCATTGTGAAGGGTAGAAAGAGAGGTTGTTTATTTTGTCCACTTTCTTTGTCGGTCATGTTCATAGTGCGTATTTAGAACCTCCAGAAAAAAATGGTTATATAAAGGGTTCTTTACATTTCTAAGAACCCCAGAAGGTTCCTTGTACAACAAAACATGGTTTTAAAGTCCCCTTTAGCATGTTTAGAACCCTTTAGAGAGCCTCCATAGGCTATTAATGGTTCTTTGAAGAACTTTTAAACATAATTAAAGGTTCCAAATATGGGACAAGAAAAGGTTCCAATCAGCACCATTTTTTCCATTCTCATAATAATAGGACGATTTTAGGACTTGTTTTTCAGAGATGAATTGACGTTATTCCAGAAGAGATTGCTGACACTATAAAAATGATGGTTGTGTGAAGAGCAGAGATAAACAAAGCAAATAATATTCTGCCATTTTCCCTTTTGAATTTTCATAGAGACATCATAAAGAAATGTGTGAACGCGACGGATGATTATGCTCTCATCTTTACTGGTAGCGGGACCACTGGAGCAGTCAACAAACTGGTATCAGCTCTCCTTCTCAAAGGAGAACGAGCCAAGAAAACAGTGAGATGTCTCATATATCTGTTGCAATAACAATGATGCCATCACTCGTGTGGTGTCACGGCGGGAATGGTTTCCTGGGCGGATTTGGTCCTGTCGCCAAATCCGCCTGGCAGTACTTATGGTATACTGATGCTCTATATTAAACATCAAAGAATATGCTTCGCCAGTAACCTTTTGAATAGATCTAGGCCTCTTATGTAAGATTGCTTTGTATAATTATATTCACGGATGTCATTTTAAGTAATAAATTATTCTGATATAACATTAAAAACCAAAATCAGAAGTTTACTGGTAAATTTGGCGCTCTAGACGATAATAGTGAATGCCCGGTTAAATCCGCTTTGCATATTTTGTGACAGGAGGAACCATATCCGCTTATACACCGGATAAGGATGCTTATGATGAAGATGTTGTGACGTTGTATAATCCGTGTGTTACGCTGATGATGGCTAATAAAAACTCTTTAGTCTTTTTCAGTGTTGACATGTATTGAGAAACCTGGTATATGGACGTACATCAATTATTTCAATTAAAACGAAAATGTTGTTTCGTGTTGTTGCTGTTGCTGCAGCCGCTGCTGTTGTTGTTCTCTAGAACTTTTGATGAGTGGAAAGAAAACATAATGTTGTTTCGGACGATGTATAAACCCTCAACAATAATTATTTCAGTTACCGGTTACACTTTCCTCTTGGTTTTAATTTCTATTTTATTCCAAACTTTTTATTTGATAGGTTGTATTCGTGGGACCTTATGAACATCACTCAAACCTACTTCCATGGAAAGAAACAGGAGCGAAGGTGATTTTTTTCTGCTTTTGAATGTTCTACTTCTTCTTTCTCCTCTCCCTTTTCTCCTCCTTTTCCTACTTCTTCTTTTTCGTCTTCTTCTTCTGTTTTTTTTCTTCTTTTTCTTCTGTTTTTTAAAACTTTTTTTTCGCCTTCTTCTTCTTCTTCTTCTTCTTCTTCTTCTTCTTCTTCTTCTTCTTCTTCTTCCTCTTCTTCCTCTTCTTCTTCTTCTTCTTTCTTCTTCTTCTTCTTCTTCTTCTTCTTCTTCTTCTTCTTCTTCTTCTTCTTCTTCTTCTTCTTCTTCTTCTTCTTCTTCTTCTACCAGTCCATACTATTATATTTAGTAGTAGCATTACTCTCCCATTTCCTGTATTGTAGCGACAGTTTACATGGGAGAATCAACGAGGTTATTTGAAACTTTATATCATGGATATAGAGTTTGAACCTACTTTAAATCGCTCTTGATCGCATGGGCAAATAAAGTTATATGATTCTATAATTATCCGCACCATTTATTCTTTGTGGTCATGGATGTGCAGAGTTAATCACCGGGGATATTTTGCACAGAAATGTTGTTTAAATCGCTCTTGATCGCATGGGCAAATAAAGTTATATGATTCTATAATTATCCGCACCATTTATTCTTTCTGATCATGGATGTGCTGGGTTAATCACCGGGGATATTTTGCACAGGAATGTTGTTTTTCTACATTTCAGGGAGGGAGTCTCCCCCTCAATACTTCTAACGTATGCAGATTTTTTGTTCTGTTTTTCTTTTGTTTTTATTTTGTTTTTTGTTTTAGTTTGTATCGTCTATAGAACTTGTAAACACACAGGGGAATCTCCGAATGTTATACCTATTACGGTTTAAAGATCTTATGCAATTAATGAAATTTGAAAGTGAAGGTATACAGCGCGGGTAAGCGAAGCAAATAAGAGAAAACTTTCTTTTCAATATTTGAATTGTGAAACTGTGTGTTTATATTAAAGGGCACTTCGGGCCTCCAAAGCTTTCTATTTGACTGCCTCTTAGAAGAATTTATTCTTTTTGGCGCTTTTTATATTTTTTCCCAAGAAAATGATGCGGGGGAATATGTAACCCCGCTGTCCCGCCTGCCACCCCCCCCCCCCCCCCCCACCCGATCCCTGTTCCTGCTTGGAATATAATGGACGTTAAAAAATCCTAAACATTCGTGAAAACGCACGAACTCCGTGATGAAAGAACCTTGGGATTAAGACAGGACCCTTTTAAAGCACGAACCTTTAAGAATGACGCATGAAATACAGAATCAACTTTCTACACTCTAAAAATACATTGGGTAAAAATGTGCCACGAGGGAAATCATGTGTCCAACCAACTTTGGGAACTTCTTTGGGCATTTCTTTTTATCCAATCTGATGGAAATTTTGCCCATTCTAAAGTAATTATTTTCACCCTATACTGGACTGTGTGCTTCCCGCACTGGGTAAAAATATTGCCCAAAGTTGGTTGGACATATAATTACCCTAGTGCTGGTTAAAATTTTACCCAATATTTTTTACAGTGTAGTATTCATTTTTTTCAGGCAGTTCTAATGTATGGATTTTATATGGCCGTAATGCTGAGCTGTGAAAACAAATCTGTTCCCTCCCCCCCCCCGCCCCTTTTTAATCATCCCCCTATAATTGTATCATTTTGATATGTTCTTATTTTCAGGTAATAAGGATACGTGACAACAGCCGAGGTCTTATAGATATGGTAGCACTGGAAGAGAGTCTAGAGGTAAGGGATAACGACTCGCAACAGATCCTTCACCGGTAGCTAAATTTCAGGAAAAAGTGGGAGGCGGTTCCAATGTTGTCAGAAAGAGCGAAGTACATGTATGCAAACACTGCATCAATCTACGATTTATTGATCATTGTCTCTCTGGCGAAATGTAACGTTTTGCTATACAAAGCGGGAGGAGCTTGAAGTTTGAATCCATTGATAGAAATTGTGTTTTTATGGAGAGGGTATAAATGTCAGGTTCTGAAATGATAGAACGAGAGTGAGAGCAACGGCACTGTTCTGAAGGTAGAGGAAATTGTTATCTATTGGTTTGATTTTGAGATAAGACTTACATGTAGGCCAGTACAATGTGAAACAACAATATTGTACAATTAAACATGGATTCATGAAGCCATTTAACATCTGGTTCACAAAATGACATCACTTCTGACGTGATCATAAACTCATCTATACGCGTGAAGACGGCTGTGATGTCAAGCTTTTCCTTGAAAATTGAAAAAAGAACCACATTTCCTTCTCTCTCTCTCATATTCTCCCACAGAAATACCAGAAGAAGGATCGCTTTTTGATTGGTTGTTTTTCCGCCGCATCGAATGTCACGGGTATCATTTCAGACACTCACCAAGTGGCGGCGCTCTTGCACAAATACGGTGCTCTGTCTTTCTGGGACTACTGCTACCGCAGGTAGTTTTTTTTTTTTTTTTTTTTTTTGTAAACTTAAAAAAAAATTTTTAACCCTCTCCAGTTTGGTATCGAGGATTCTTTATGCGGGGGTTAGTTCCAGAAGTCTGGAAAGCAGGTGGGAACAGAAGAAGAAGAAGAAGAAGAAGAAGAAGAAGAAGAAGAAGATGAAAGAAGAAGATAAGAAGATGAAGAAGAAGAAGAAAGAAAAGAAGACGAAGAAGGAAAAGAAGAAGAAAGAGAAGAAAAGAAAGAAAACGAAAGAAAAACGACAAGAAAAAAAACGACAAAGAAAAAGAAAAGAAGAAGAAGAAGAAAAAGAAAGAAAGAAGAAGAAAGAAATAGAGAAAGAACGAAGAAAGAAAGAAGAAAGAGAAGAAGAAGAAGAAGAAGAAGAAGAAGAAAGAAGAAGAAGAAGAAGAGAAGAAGAAGGAAGAGGAGGAGAAGAAGAGGGAGGAGGAGGAGGAGGAGTGTTTGTAATACAGTTTCGTTAATTGCCCTTTGGATCAAAGATTACTGTCTAGGTGAGGCACATTAGGTATGATTATACTTAATACACTTTTCACAGTTTGGCGGCCTGTCCATTTTGAATAAATGTGAAAAGTAGTGTTTTATGTTTTATAATACTTTTTTTTTTCAATCTCACATATTAGCATTTTCTATTTTGTGTTGGTAAAGTTACAAGCATATGCACAACTCATGTAGAAGAGTGCTGATGTCTGTTATACACATAACATTTGTTATGAGGCAAGCAGAAGGCGTATAATTATTTTTTGTCTTCTATGAAAACACTTTTACGTTCCCTTTAGGTCCATATCTTGCCATAGACATGAATCCTGATTCCCACGGGTGAGTATATTGCTTCCTGTTTTGCTCAATTTATAGTTTGTTATGACAGTACCTTTTTACTTCTGATTCATTTAATTCTGGAGGCTCTGCATATGGCACTTTCTGTGTTCATGCACTTCAACTTTTTATCACCATTCTCCCTCATATAAAAACAAATTTATAAGTACAATTCTTACTCATATTTTCTGGGACCTATGTAGTACAAGCATTGCTTTTAATTTAGGTTCCACCACTTTTGTTTTGTTATAAGCTATTATATTCCTTACCAATCAGTGTGATGACCTCATTGTATTCTTTTTTAAAATACGGATGCAATTGTTCATATTTTGTTAATATTCATGATCAATTGTCTTGTATGATTTATTGTAATTTGTTAAAGAAAAAAAAGTCGAAAAATAAATTCAAATCAAAATTTAAAAAAATATCTCGCATTTCACCTTTTGCTGATTGAATAATTTTTGTAGTTCAGTTCCGATAGAACTTCGATGACTGATACTGCAATTATTTGTATTTTATAAATGGGAGGCTATAGACACCATTTTACAGACAAGTGATAAACAAGTATTACCTTGTGCATTAGATTTAGTTGAGCTCACACTATTTTCACAATATTTTAGAATAAATGATTCCACAGGTAATTAAGTTTTCATGGAGGTGAGTGGTATCGTAATAAGAAGAGATAATTGTTGTAAGAGAAGAATGAACATTCCTTAGTTGTACTCACAGTGCTTCTTTTGAATGTTTTGTAATAGATCCGATGAAGATTGCAGCAAAGATGCCGTGTATCTTTCACCCCACAAGTTTGTTGGTGGTGTCGGTACTCCAGGTAAAGTATCAAGATTTTGAAAGTCATCTGCATTCCTTTAATGTCTTTCGTGTTGACATATAGGCAGTAAGAATGACAGGTGTAAAACTTCTCCTTCACAACGATTGTGTAAGGAGTATGCACAACGATTGTGTAAGGAGTATGCACAACCTTATTCCTTAGGAGACAGGCTAGTGCAGTTTGAATACGTTCAGTGTTACTCTTCTCAGGTTTCTTTCCCTTATAAAAGTACCATGCATGATAGAGGTGTTGTGGTTGTGGCTCAGTGGATAAGTCTCCGGACTTTGAACCCCGAGTTCCGTGGTTCGAATCCCTGCCGCAGCACTAATGTCCTTTTGGCAAGACATGAATCTACATTTGCCACGTCTTATGGATGGTGACGTTAAAGGTCGGTCCCAGACGTTAAAAATCATAATTGATTGATACATGTCTGTAAAAACCCATTTCACCACCATCACCCATGGTACAAACACGGTAATTTCAAAATATACACAGTGATTTGATGGTGTATGTTCAAATTTACATGGTATACCATCAAATTACCATGGATTTACCATAGGCACCGTGTTTTTGTTTTTGTTTTGTTTTGGTTTTTTGTTGTTGTTGTTGTTACAAGTATCTTCATACCATATGGGCGTCAATCGGGGGGCATGATCCCAAACTAGTGTGGGAGACACAATAGTGTTTTTGAGCATCCCCCCATAAAAACAAAAGACAAAAAAAAAGTTTTTAAAAAATGGATCGACGAACCTGCTTCATACAACACTAATTATCAATACTGCTAATTATGCACAGTTTCATTGTATCATCTTTCATAACAGTGTTTTTCTAAAGTCGTATGTTTGAATATGTCACATGTGACCGAATGCAAAATGTAATCAGATTACTGATAAATGACTGAAAAGGTCCGTTTTTTAAAAAGAAAATGCCCTCATCGAAAACTATTTAGGAAAACAGCCAAAATGATAGCCACATAGGCATATACTTTCTCATTCGGATCGTAGATGAAGACCTACAACAAATTTCTGATATACCCATCAACAACACCCACCACTCTTCACCCTACTTACCAACAATTAAGCAGACAAAATTAATTCATTCTTTAAAAAAAAAAAATAAATAAAAAAAAACCTTACAAGGAAAAATCTATATGAATTCTTGTTTTTCTAAAATATCATGAGACGACAATTGAACAAACCGGTACATGCAGGTGAAAATAATCAACTTGATTAATTAATTTCAGGGATTCTCATTGCCAAGAAGAAGCTCTTCTTGAACAAGGTGCCTACCTCTGTTGGCGGCGGAACAGTCCTTTACGTAAGTTCCTCATAATTTGCGCTCTGTATACACTGCATATTTCTTCTGGAAAAAAGGGAGGAATTAAGAGATTTGCAATGGTGTATTCTTGGTCCAGGGCTCAGGCCCTTTGCCACTGGGCATTTGGGCACAATTACACTTTTACTCATGAGCCACTAACATGAAGAAAAAATAATGACTTTTTTTTTAAGGCGGCCACAGTGTCTTGAGAGCTTCAAAATTAATAGACCTGTTTACTAATTGTATTCAATTTATGCATGTTTCTGTCCAGAACCCTTGGTTGCAATTAACTATTCAAGTCATACATAATGGCACCTGAAAAGATGGAATCCCGGTTGCTAACTTTAGTTGTTGCTATATCGGGTAAAGTTCTGACAAGCTTTTTAGTTGTCATACACGTTTGCATAAAAAAAAAAATTAGTAAACAGGTCTATTCAACACATGCATGTAAATGTAATAACTTTTGATATAGTTTAATCATTGTATCGCTTTTGTTATTCTTATTTCCTTATATACTAGTATAAGATATTACAACTTTTTTTTTAATAGGACCTTGATCACGCGAATGACAATCATATTAATCTTTGTCTTTCTCGTAGGTTACCAATGAAACACATCACTACATTCAAAACATCGAAGAGAGAGAAGAAGGAGGAACACCAGCTATTGTCGAATCAATCAGGGCGGGACTCACGTTCAGACTCAAAGAGGTCAGTTCTTTAATTATTAAAGATTCTGTTTAGTTCAATTTAAGTGTCAGTCTATTGTTTCATATTTCACACATTTACAATATTCTGACATTGTTTTGACAACTTCTGGATGGTAAAAAAAAACAGTATGAGAGGTACAAACGATAATGAATTCTATTGTCAGAGAAAATAAAAGAGGGTGAGTACCTCGTATCAATATAAATACATGCAGCATTAACTGAGAAGGAGGAAAAGAGAAATATGGAGGAGCCTAAGTACATGATACCTATAATATTAATTGAAAAATTGAAATAAATTGCTTTCATCGGCACTGTCAATAACTGACTGATAATGTGATTATGGATTGTGTTTTTGGAATCGCCGTCATTTGAAAAGAAAAGCACACTAAAATCACAATTTGAAATTTCCAAGTGAAGATGAACATGTTTGAATTAAAATCAAAACGTTATTATTAGATTCTTGAAAAAAATGAAATGTGTATTGCAAATTTGATATCATTTTTATACATTGATGAAGAACTTGGCGTCGATTTATCGTCTGTTTGCGAAAATCCACTTGGACACAAAAAATTGCTTGACTGTTATTTAAAAGTTGTGGAGTATTTTCACTGTGTATCATGCAGTCCTTGATAACTAAGAATAGCATTATCTCATAGTCAACACATACCATGTCATGTTTTTATTGTGAGATTCTGGAATAGCACACGAACGACGACTTCTCTCTTTATAGAAAAAAAAAAAACCCATGACAGTAAATAGGCTCCTTTCTTACCCAATCACCTTAGTTTGATTTTTAGTTTTGTCCTGCACTGAACAGATCTCATTATGATCTATTTGTGACATCTCTCATTCAAGTGTTTGTTGATTCTGTGTTGAATAATGGTACCCTATTTCCTTAATTTATTTCTGGAATTAAACAGTCAGTCGGAACAGACTATATTGAGAGAAGAGAAGAGGAGCTTACAAAGTAAGTACAAATATAGGGTGGTTTAAAGAAAAATAATATCGTCGGATAGAAGAGAAAAGAGAGTGGGGAGGTTGGGATTAGAGAGAGGTGAGTGAGGAATGAGAGAGAAAAAAGGAGGGAGAGACAGAGACAGAGAGAGAAAGAGAGGGGAGAGAGAGAGAGGAGGGGAAAGAGAGGGATAGAAAGAAGAGTAGGAAGAAGAAGAAGAAGAAGAGAATTAAGGGAACTGGAAGGCTTAACTTCTGGGGATCCACAAATTACAAGCACTGCTTTTTAGTGGATCCCTCCATTTCCACAGAATTTGAAAATATTTTGTATTGAATATAGTATCAGTATAATGATTTATTTATGTGTACATACCAATCAAGAAAAAAAAAATAAATATGTATCATTTCAGCTTTTCTGTAATCATACCTATGCAATCCCGTTGCATTTCTTTTCTTTCTGTTGGAAATGAATAAATACTAATTTGAATTTGAATTTGAATTTGAACTAGAACAAAAATAGAGCATACAACCCAGTGTAACGACAGCTCTAGATTCCGCACTATGCGTTCCAGCCCTTAATTAGTCCTTATCTAAATATCGCGGTACCGTGCATGTTCTCGACTTTGTTATATGGCTTCCAAACTTTATAATACTGTGCGACCCTCATCAGATATTAACATTTACATACAACTGGAGGGGAGTTTCTTCTTCCATGCATAATTGATGAGGAATCGAAATTTTAGAATGTTCAATTAAAAAGAGAATGGTCATGATATTTGATAGCCATAGACAGTTGTGGCGAAGTACCATGGTAAAGAACAAGATGGATGAATATTTTAACGATAGCCTTACTTTATAGAAGTATATGAATATATATTTTGTTATGGACTGTCATGATATTTTGAAGTGGAATAGAAACATCCTTTGTCCCAATGATTATTCCAGGTATAATGAAGTACTCTCATTATATCGATCAATGAATGACATGTGGATGACATTGAACACTGGCCATCCATTCTGTCGAATATTAATTTTTCCTGAGTTATAAAATGATCGCATTATTTCAGTCAGGCCTTCCAGTCTTCTATTTTTTCAATCGAAATTTCTTTCTCTTTGGATTCTCGGGGGGCAAGCAATTTAAATTTAATTTTATTATATTTTATGCAGAAACTTATATATTCTCTGCATGAGATGCAAAATGCAAGGACTAAATTCTTCGGAAAATATACTGAAACGTGTTTATGATGTTTAACGGTTTCTTTACATTAAACACAATAATTTTGTTGTATTTTCTAATGTTTGGAGGCTTGTGCAACAGATGTAGTCATGTTTTGTTCCTTCTTTGTGTCGTTATGTTACACAACTGGGGAATCTATTGCATGCCTTTGTTCAAGAATGATTGATTAAAATATTTCATGGAAGGAAGAAAAAAAGCTTTAGTCACTAAGTATGGTTATTATCTTGTAGGCTTGCCTTCGCCAAGTGGAAGAAGAACCCCAACCTGTTGTTCCTAGGTAGCAGCCGAGCCAACCGTCTTCCAATCTTCTCCTTCATGGTGGTTCATCCTAAGACAGGCAAGATGTTACATCATAACTTCGTCGCAGTTCTCCTCAATGATCTCTATGGTATCCAGGCCAGGGGTGGATGTGCATGTGCTGGACCCTATGCACAGGTGGGAGCCGAGTGGGAGTAGAAAGGGGTGTTGCTGGTGGGTGGTGGAGGTGGTGGTGGTGGTGAAGATGATGATGATGATGATGGAGGGGTCTGTAGAGGTGATGGTAGTGGTAGTGGTAGTGATGGCAGTGGTGGTGGTGTTGATGATGGAGTTGGTGGTGGAGATGGTGCTGATGATGGAGGTGGTGCTGATGATGGAGGTGGTGCTGATGATGGAGGTGGTGCTGATGATGGAGTTGGTGCTGGTGATGGAGGTGGTGCTGATGAAGGAAGGGGTGCTGATGATGGAGGTGGTGCTGATGATGGAGGTGGTGCTGATGATGGAGGTGGTGGTGTTGATGGAGATGGTAATGATGATGATGGAGATGGTGGTGGAGGAGGTGGTGTTGATTATGATGGAAGAGGTGGTGTTGTTGGAGGTGATCGTGATGATGGAGGTTGTAGTGGAGGAGGGGGTGATGGTGTGGTGATGGTGGTTGTGATGGAGATGGTGCTTATCATGGAGGTGCAAGCTGGTGGTGGTACTGGTGATGGTGACGATAATCACTGATGATGATGATGATGATGATGATGATGATGATGATGATGGAGGGGTTGGTTAAGATGGTGGTGGTGGTAGAGGTGTTCGCGGTAATGGTCATGATGATATGGTGGTGGTAGAGGAGGTTGACAGTTGCTGCTGATGATGACGACTTTGATCAGGGCAGTAGTATGTGTGGAAGAAGAAGGAACAATATCATAATGCTTTCTGAATGCTTGTCAGATCCTCTGGAGACAAATTTCCGTAGAATGTGATAAGATGATAAGATGACTTGTGATAATTATGTTGACTGCGTGGTTGCTATCGATTTTATTTCCTGATTTGCTTGGTGTAGATATGCTATTCTTATGCTTATGATGTTTCAAATGACGTTATGTTAAAAAAACGTGATAACTACCATGCTAAAATGTTGAAATGAAAGATATACCAAAATGATTGCAAATATTAAGAACTACCATGCTAAAATGTTGAAATGAAAGATATACCGAGATGCAAATATTCTAAAAGTGGTTCCCGTAAGTTTCCGAAATTTCATTCTTTTTTAGGACCTACTAGGAATAAATGAAGAGCTGGCTGAGAGGTTCGTTTTCTTCCTGACGGATGAAAGGTAAGTGATTTGTGTAAGGTTTGTACTTATATATTAGTACCAATTATTTGAACGCTTGGAACCAGCGAATGTTATATTACCTGTTCCCTTATGAGTTTGAAGTAGAAATGCCTTAATACCATTCCTGTATCATTGTATTTACATGCCATAACAGTATTCATTTATACAACCTTGACCATCCTAACTCCAGAGGAATAGTGATTTTTTTTAATGTTATGGCCATAATGGGATGTACTATTACGAAGAAGAATTTTGAACATATTTTCTTATTCTGAAATTTCATTTGAGAAGTTGATATAGGGGTTACGTGTACTATATAAAAGGGGGTTTACTGTAAAAATATTTAGTTATGTGTGTATTTTATCAACAGCAAGGAAATGAAAGAGAAGGAAGGGCGAGGAAAAAATGGAAAGAGGACGGATAGTAAAGCAGCTGAATTCAAGAAGATAAAGAAGACGAAGGCACCGCTGGAAATCATGAAGTGAGTGGAAATTCTTTCTATTCTTATGTTTTAATACTGAATTTTTTAAACACATATTGGTCCTAATTTTGGAAGAAGTATCAGTGGTAATTCCAAGGGTGGGGCATGCGCCCGTCCTTATATTTCCCTTAGCACCAATGGGCTGCTTGAGTAATCGGCGCCATCTTACATAAAACGGCGCCGCCACACATCGGCACAGTGGTGTGGCTGCCTAATATGCATGTGGTGTGCCCGCTCTGTCACGCGCCTGGATCCACTAGTCAGTATAAAAACCGCCAGTGTATATAGCAGATACCGTCAAGATATAGGGAAAAACAAAGGTCACATCACCTTTTTTTTTTTTGCCTTTATGGAAAACAAAAATGCATTTGTTTAAGTCTTCATCTTTGATTTAGCCTTGTTGGCCAACCAAAACTGAATCACTTGTTGAGACAATCTTTTCCATCCTGAAATTTATTTTTTAGCCATGTTGACCACCCGTAGAAAAATTTGTGAGTCAAAATTCTGACCATGGATCCTTCGTGAAATCGCGACATTTTGTTTGCTGTGATTATTCAGATCACTGAAATAAATAGTTTTTAGTGGATATTTAGCAAAGGAATGAAAAACAAAGTTGTGAAGAGTGTTGAACTTTTCCCTTTTATTCACTGACTCTCTAGTGCTAATAAAGTTTTGAATTCTTGAATCATCGTCATAATAATAATAATAATAATAATAATAATAATAATAATAATAATAATGATAATAATAAATGTGACTTGTATAGCACCTGATCCACTCTGTGGAGTGCTCAAGGCGCTTTTAAGAAAGTAGGAAGAAAACAGAAATGTTTTCAGATGTCATCAAAGATTGATTCTTGCTTTCTTAATTATAATTTGTTTTCATCGATTTTATGCAGAAATTTGTATATAGCCAAAGGAAATGATACATTTGACTACTGTGAATATCTCTTTTCAATTAGACCTGGGTTTGTTAGGCTGAATTTACCGTTCTTCTTCTCTGATGAAGTCATCGATTACGTACTCGAAGCGGTGGATGCTATCGGAACGAATGGCTGGAAAATGCTATCACAGGTATATTTAAGTCAGTATTCTGAGCTGAGAGTGAAAGAGAGAGAGAGAGAGAGAGACAGAGACAGAGACAGAGAGACAGACAGAGAGAGAGAGAGGGAGAGAGAATAATATATATATATATATATATATATATATACATGTATATTCTGTAAGTATGATTGAAAACGATGTTTGACGTAAGGAAACACAGATGTTTTATTTTAAGCAACTAACTACTTTTTGATTACGGATGAAACAAAACTAACAAAGTTTTTATCTAGTTCACAAAGTTCATTTTATTTCTAGAATATTTTTAGAATATCATGATCAATTGTCTTTGTTTTATCTGATGAAAGTTGATGCTTCTCATTTTCATACCGATTATTTCCATCCACAGTACACGGTGGACCCCTTTTTTGTCTTATGAAAGGTGATGCTTCTCATTTTCATGCCGATTATTTCCATCCACAGTACACGGTGGACCCCTTTTTTGTCTTATGAAAGTTGATGCTTCTCATTTTCATACCGATTATTTCCATCCACAGTACACGGTGGACCCCTTCAAATCAGAATGGCAATATGTGGGTACGGTAAAGGAAGAGAACAAGCCCAGTATACCAGCTGCAGGGGATAGCTTGTTAAAAGCTACCTTCATACAGGGCAAGTTTAACGCCCCTCCCAGTCCATACGTCGGCCAGAAAATGAATAAGAATGAGGCAACTGAGAATCCTTATAAGGTGGGTGCTTGTAATCTTGCCAAGCAGTTTCCTAGCACATCGCTTAGATTTTTAGTATATTTCGTGTGTCTCTACAAGGAGGCTATGAACCATTCACCATTTATATGATCTGAGTGATTTTTTTCGCGTGCTGTGAGATAAAATGAGGGTAAAAATGAGGCGTCATGGTCGAGTGGATATGTAACCAGATTGTGGATTAAATGGTTCGTTGTTCGAGTCCCGTAGCTATATTTACCACTCTCCACCTTGGTGTAGTAAATGGGTATGTGGTGGGAGGAATTAGCTGAAATGCTAGAGCGACGTAAATGGCAGCGATGCTAAAGCTTGGGTAATAACAGTGGAATGCCAGGAGTGTCAAGTCTGACAGACAGTCATGAACGCTACCCAAGAACCCACCATTATCACTATTATTATTGTAAAACGGGATAAACTTTGTCGAAGAAAAATTTTAGGGGAAGGAGCTGATGTAGACGCAAAATAAAACGTCCTTAAATGTGATTTTTTTTTTATTTGTTTTTGTTTTTGTTTCTTTGCTCAGACGTACCTCCAGCAAGGTGAAAACCTAATGAGAGAGGCAGGCCATCAATGTCAGGTGAGTGTATGGCACGACTTGAGGTCTGATGATAAATAACATTCCTTTTGGTCATTTTATTTTCAAGTATAAATTAAGCAGATGACACTGTTCTATCAAGAATTCTTTGACATGGAAGGGGGTGACACCCGGATCAGAAATTCTGACCACCAGAAGGAAAAAAGGCATTTTCAATTTGGTCTTGAGGAAACACATAGGTACTGTGAGAAATTTGTATCAAAGTTTTGGTTTGGTTTAGGGGAGGGGGAGAGGGGCATGCGTCCCTCTGTGCCATCAGTTGCTGAAATAATCGATGGAAAAAAGGTTATGTATATGCAGGGGTTATTTCAAAAGGAAGTATAGTTGCCTTTGTAAGACTTACAGGTAGAACGGAAATATCCTCGATATGACATTCAGCTCATCACTGTTTGTTCTTGTTCTGATGGTACACAGTTCCCTCCAGAGGTTATGACTGACGGCGTGGGACCTTGCATAGGTGACCCGGATCTGATTTGGTTCATGCGACCTCACGAAGCTGTCTACCACATCCGGTTCCCCGAGGCTGATCCCTTTGAAGCCATTCCTAGTGTCACTGAAGCCGATGGATCGGGAGCAGCAAACGGACTGAACACCACCTCGGATCCCCGCTCAAAGCTGACCCGTGCCCCGTTCAGACCCAAGCGGTACACCAAGAGAAGTCTGTCACGCCGATTCTCACTCAAGAAACGGGCGAGGTACGAAGGGAAGAAGAAGAAGGAATCAAGAGGGATCTGCTCCATCATGTGAATAAGCCTTATAATTTCATTGACTAATTGAGTCTGCTGCCTCTTGCTCGACAAAATGTGACATAGATGAACAACACAATTTTCAACTGATTTGCATTTAATCTTTTTTTTTCATGTAAGTACATCATACTGATTTGGAACTTGCTGGAGGAAAGCACTTCACCGAGTTGATAAACAAATACTTCATCCTTGCATGATAAACGAAGACTTCATCCGGGCACTGGACCAAAATAGAATGCAGATCGTATTAGATGAATGCTGAAATTCATTTCCTTTGCCATATAACTGCTCTATAAGTATTTTCATTAAAACTAGTTTGAATGGGTTTATTTTGGTACAAGCGATGAATTTGATGTGAGGAATAAAGCCCATTTCAATATATATCTGCGCGCGATAAAAGTTAAATATTCAAACACGATTAACTCGTTACGATTAAATGAGAACTACTGGTATCTTAACCAAAGCAAAGCACAGCGGTTATGATGAGATACAGTGGCGTAGCCTATAAGGGGCACTGCCAGCATGGGGGCACAACTCCTAACATGTAGATTAATTGTGAATTTATGAGGCCGCTGAATAGGGGAGGGTGTAGAAGGGGGCTCATCCATCTTTTTTCCCTCTCGCTTTCCCTTTATTTTTTCCTCTTTCTATCTACCCCTCTTTCTACTTCTTAATGCTTTGCAATATGGGGCCTAAGCCCCAATACTTTCTCTACCTACCCAGTGATATTTCCATAATGATTTTAATGCTTATCTGTCTTAAGGAAGCGACACATATTAAGTCAAATGTACATAGTGCTTGAATTAGCTGTTGAAACAAAACTATTACATCAAATAAATATATTCTACCAAAATTCTTGAATTATTTGAAGAAAAGTGTGTAACGTAATCGAGAATAACAGTTAACTTTCTAGAGTTTATCCACCTAATTTCTTGTCGTGCGCTTAAGCTTTACTCAATATCTGGGAGAAGAATGCATTTTGGTTTTGTTATCAGAGATATAGCTTTACCCTTGCCGAAAGAGAAAGAAGAAAGATCTAAATATTTTTCTTCCTTATTCACGTCTCGCGTAATAAAAAAAGTACTAATGATTGCATAACATACTGAGTACTGGTCTTGCCTTCTGCAAGTACTAATTTCTGTTTTAAAATGTACTGTTTTATATCTACCATATGATATCTAACATACTCGAAAAATATTTTACAGATATATAATAAATGTGCATTATACACACTACGCATGGATACTGAAGATGGATTATATTGATTTGTTTGTAATAAGAATTGAATGTTTTATGATCTTCTGTGAGTACTTTATCAGCATTTCTTATGATTAAGTCCCTAACTGTAGTCCTACGCTCGCCACTGGTTTTACTCAGAATTACTGTCTAAAGTGTCATCAGGAGTTAAGCCCACCGCAGTACACTCTACGATCAGTCTTCGATCCGATTTTGGAAAAATTTGTTATAGTATTTAATATGAACATTCAGACATGTAAAATCTTAATGATCAAAGTTCTGAATAGTGGTATGAATACTAAATTCAATATTCCGGGCTATTGCGAGCCTCCCTGTAGGAATAAAAGCGAACTCAGTTCCGAATCGTAGTGATGACATAGCAATCTTGCGATCGGCTACGATTTGAAGCCGATTTCGCCATTACTCCGAACTAAAGGCTTGCAGTTTATAACCAAAATTTCTATTTTAGTATTCATATCATTATTCCGAAATTCAAGTGAGATAATTCTACTTGTTTAAACTTTCATATTTTTATGCAATATGCCATGCATTTGTCCGAAAATCAGATCGCAGTCGGATCGTATAGTGTGCGGTGGGCTTTACAGCCACAGTGAACTGGCGCTTATATAGCTCTGAAATGATGTATTTACAACAGCGCCAACTTGCGGCTACTCACAACCAGAGACTGTCCTAGAAATATGACGCCCTAATTCTTGGCTTTTAGTGAACTGCCTTAGTTTGAATACATATGCATTTTGACAGATGTTTCTCAAAAATAAAGCTTGCGTTGATCAGAATGGTGCAAGCTGGGATAAAAAACGGGACAGAATCAGTAGCTCAGGACTGAGAAGGCGCTATTTCGACATCTCATACAAGGGTGCCAGTTCGCTCTGGCTTTAAGTGTCATCAGGGGTTAGTCTTGAAAAAAATCGAACCTTTAATCGATAAGCCTAGGCTCCCGAGTCTCTGATCTCCTCAGTAATTTTCTGCATTACGCACATTTTAAATCCAGGAGAAAATGAGAACATTGTAGCGTAATCTTGCAATAAGGCAAAATATATGACAAATTTTAATTTGACTTAATGTATGTATTCACTTATTGAAATCTGAAATACATTTATTGTGAATTTAAACAATTTGCTAATTAAGATATGTACTACATGTTTTTGATATGTTTGGGAATATGAAGACACTCGAGGTGAACAGTAAAAAAAAAAATCTCACCGCTATATTCTACTTCATAATTCCTTCATTTTGTAAGTTGCATGATGGTTGAGTAGTAAATATTGCATTTGCGGAATACATTGCAACATTTTTCTGTAACAGTCAACATAACTGTGAAAGAAAGCTAGTGTAAGAGAAGAGAGAAAGAGAGAATAATTGTTGATTGCTTGAACGCAATTCATACTGATGTATTAAAAAAGAAACTCAATGCATATTTTCCAAAAGTTGAATTAACATTACCTGTAAATAAGAGTAAATATAATGCTTCCAACTTCTAAGAGTGTGTATGATATTGATAAGTGTAAGTTAGGTACAGCACTGAACAAACGAAAATTTATCTTGATTATTATCGTGCTGCAGTATATGAAATTGTAGTGAACCGATCACTTCATGTATACGTTCATTATTGGTCAAACGGAATTCATCATGAAAACTTGTAAAGCTTATTGAGGCCTTAGAAGATATGAAATAATATTTCACGAACATTTCAATTTGTATGGTGGCACTATGTTCCACAGGCATGTACATGTATATATTCTGTTATATTTTTCTGATCATGGTGATTGGAGGCGAGTTTGTATGTTTTGTCATTGAAATGAATATATGGGTCGTAAGATTACAGAAATAAATATTTGTATTTTTCATTCCAATGGCTTTGCTGTTCCATTGTACCCTGGTTTTCTTTGATATCTCCGCAGATAAATTACAAAGTGATTCATTATCAAAAAGTGATAAAACATCATGTCGAAAATAGAAATAGAGATAATATAATTATGACGTTCCATGAAAGATATCAGTGGAAATAGGATTTTCGGTAAAGATATAGAATCTACTTGCATCTTGCTGACGATTGACCATATTCGTTTATACTTCAGGTATGGAATATTATAAGTTTTTCTTGAGAGAGAGAGAGAAAAAAAAAAAGAGAGAGTGAAAGAGAGAGAGAGAGAGAGAGAGAGAGAGAGAGAGAGGGGGGGGGGGGGAGAAGAGGTTTCGAGCCGGCGTTTCGAGTGCCATATTTTCAAAACTATTTTTCAGGGAGTTGAAATTGAGTTTGAAGACTAGACACATCTTTGAAATTATGTTATCACACGTAGAGTTTAGGATTAGACACTGACATTTGCAAAGAGCAGTGGAGGCGCTACAGGGGGAGGGGGCAGGGGCAGCCGTCCCCCCCCCCCCCCCCCCCGACATCCCGACATGATTTTTTTTCAAGTGATCAAAAAGAATAAAAGGAAGAAAAAATGAAAAAGAAAAGAAAATTGAGAAAGAAGAGAGAGGGCAGGGTCATGCAACTATAGACCAATTTCACCTCCGGTTTATGTATTTGGCCCTCTATCGGCGACGCCATTGCTGCGGTGGGCAAGCGCGCTGACCGCGATTGGCTCTGTGTACAAAATGAATGTAAGATATGAGATATGCCCTGATACTGCTTCATTTACTTTATTCTAGATCAATCAAATAAAGCATGGATACATGGGTAGATGAGGTAAGACAATGGTCATATATGACAGATGAAAGTATGTTGTATTTTTGTACTTTCGATGGTATTTCAACTTAGTTTTGTCAGTAAAAGTTCGATTGCAGCATACAAGCCGTAGTAAACGGGAGCCCTCAATCTTAGCCTGTTTACAAAGTCATGTTTTTACTCATTAGATTTTACGCCAAAGTGCATAATGATAATGTTTCTTGACTTCAAAGTCCTTTCTGTTGATGTTTTTACCCACTGGCGACTAATTCCTTCACACTGCTTACGGAAACCTGTGCGAGGGAGTACGGCTTCTCACACAAACAGGTTTCATGAGTCAAAAGCGAGTGAATTTCGCACTCAGTTAGCTTCCAATTTTTGAACTTTCTCCAATTCTTGTGGCATTTGAGCACCGCACAACTGCGGCCTGAACTTCCCTAATAATTTCTCATTGCAAATATTAAAAGAAATCTGCATATATTGGTCAAAATAGACAAAAAATCAAACGAATGTACATAACGCGCTATTGACTTGTGTACTATAAAAGTTGGAGCGCCCACCGCAGTATGTCGAAAAGTGTCGAACAGTCTGCTGCCCTCTTGCGTTGTTGGATTGGTCTATATAATAGCCCTATTTGTTCATTTAAAACGTTAATAAACTCACCTGTGGGTCATCTTACCCCCTATTAAAATACCCTGGCGCTACCCCTGGCATTTAGTATATGAGGTACCGATTGCAGATGGATGAAGAATATTGTAAAATTGGATAACAGTTATATTCTTATTGGGACACTAAATTCTGTATATTTGTTATGTCAACATGGTCAACGAAAACGGAAACAATGAACTGTGAAACTTGAACAAACTCTCGATTTAAGTACTAAATAAAAAGTATGGGGCAGGAGACCTGAATGAAATAAAGGATATACAGTCCGATGGCCCTATCTATTTCGCGGAAGGGGCGATTGTGAGCTGGTGTATGATTTAAAGTTTAGAACATTGCCCCTTCCTCCCACCAGTGCCTCAAAGAAAAAAAAAAGTTGAACGCCCTAGTTCTTCTTTACCGCCGCTAAATATGCAGCCACTGCCCCAGGAGAATTATTCCCCAAGGTTGCTTGTATCATAGCGCCACTCTTAACTTCCGAAAGGTAGATATATTGATTTCTTGTCTTGATTTTACGGTCTGTGTTGTAAAGAGAATAGCGCTAATAATCTCATAATAATGTCATGTGAGTGAGACAGGTAAGACAGAGGGAGAGAGATGGTGAGAGAGAGAGGAAGGAAGAGGGAGAGAGAGAGAGAGAGAGAGAGACATTAACGGAGACAGAGACAGACGCAGATATATTATATAGAGAGAGATAGAAAGAGATAGAGAGAGAGGGGGGGGGCAGAAATCGAAAAATCTATGAAGAATCGATCACATGTTCCCCTCTGCTTACTTGATGCAGGTTAAATTCTTAAAGGCACTTCAAGATACATTCTGACTCCTTCACAATATCAAGAGCAATGTAAACATTTTGAAGTGTCCAGGAATCTCCCAAGTATCGGAAATCCACCACTCAAAACTCAAATAGGATAAAGTATCTATTTTATTATTTATATTTTAATGAAACATGCTTTATAGGTAGTTTGGATGTTGATGCGAATTCGGCCTTGGAGATGAATGTACTTTAAAATCAAAGAAAAAACGATTATGAAAGTAAGGAAATTAAGAAGAAGAAAAAAAGGATATTGTAAAAGAGAAACTTTTTCACCGGGTGCTTTCTTTTGGATAGGAATTGTCAGTGAGCACTGTGAAGGCATATCAATCATGCATATACAATAACATATATTGAAATACTTCCTTTATTGCTCTCCAATTCGCTGAACGCGAACGGTCCCTCAATATGGAACGAGCTTGCCTTCTGATTGGTGAGCCAGAGACAGCTCCACTGAGCACACGCCCAATCGGCTGGTCGATGAGAAATTCTTTTCACAATCGGAAATAATTGGACTTCAAAAAGACGCCTTTATAATGACTAGTTAGGAGAGTGACATCGCCTGTAAAACAATGCAGACTTAATGCATATTGCAGAAACGAAAAGTAAGTAAGCCTGTGTACTTTTGAATTACTCCTTTATTTCATTTTCTGTCTTTTTTCCATTCGTTTAAGATCAGAGATAAGAAATTACTTTGAAAGACCATTTATAGGAAGTGCGATGATCAAGTAAAGAACCGTTTCCCCCATAAAGTAACTAAGTTGATTATCAAACATTATTATACATTATACGCCTTATCCCCCAATAAAATTCTGTAATTAGTCATTTCAATCAATTCTACGTAAATGAAATATTAAAACTACTGGAATAAATCATCTAACATTTAAAGATTTTCTTGACGCATTTCTTTGCGTCTTAAAGTCGAAAAATAGGTAGGAAGTTAAAAACGATTTTAAGAAATTTAAAGAAAAGGGAAAATGAGCAACATGTTATTGTGAGTATCATGCTATTCAAGAACTGACCAGAATGTTTATTGTTATTTTTATTGACATGTTTTGTTGATTTATTTATCTGTATGTTTGGTTGATTAAATAAAAATTGTACGTTGATGGTACATACGGTGATTTAATCATACTTATTTCTTATCTCATATTTGTAGAATTACATTAATTTTGTTTGCTTTTTTTTCAAACAAAATAAAGTTTTCGATTTTCGTTCATTGAAACGTGATAACAGTTTCGAATTAAGGCTCATAAAGTTTGATTAATGTTAACTCTAAATGTTTTTACTTAATAATTTTAAAGGTGAAATACCTTCCTTGAAGTGTTCTAGGCACGCTTGCGCAACAAGAAGATAGACTATTTCAATGCATATATTTTTTCTTATTCCATGATGTAGAATGATATTTTTTTTCACAATTGACGACCACTCCAAGAAACTTTTGAAGACCCTGTTTTCTTAAGAGAATAACGATCTTTATATTTATGTGCCTTTCACCGGTTCGTCTGTTTTTTTGTTTTTTTTTTTAATTTCACTATTGCTGGCCCGTATTGCATGTTGGGCAAAATTTTGTCCACAGTTTTGTAACTGCTAAAAAACAACAACACACACGCAGAAAAAGAAAAGAAGCTCGCTATCTTAGATACTGGATTAGATTTGGCAGTAATGCATTAGGTATTTTTATTATAAAACGAATTGTTACAGCATAAGAATACTCGCTACTAATCTATAACAAATGACTTTTTGATAGCTCTCATGATCAATATGAATGCAAACAAAAGGTTTATGTGATAAAAGCATTTCGTTTAGCATCGATTAGGAAGAAAATGTTTTCCCAATATAAACGCCATCTCTTTGTCGGTTACACATTATACAATGCTTACCTGTCAATACATTAACTATATACCAGCACTTTGTGGCCCATCGCAATTCTAAAATCGATGTGTTGCGACATCTAAATTTACCCTCGAGAGAAAATGATAATAGAAATGAGTAGAGTCTAGTAGGGACATTACGAATAAGATTAAGTTATTTTTGACGGAGTTGTTGCTTATCCTTGAAATAGCATCAATGTTTAACTCTTCCTTTTGTAGATTTGCGTTGGCTTTTTTAATCACCAAGTCAAGTATATGTAATGTTCGGCCCCCTTATTGATTTTTAAGCAAATGATTCTGTTTTCAGTAACGACCTGCAGCTTTCATCTTCTTACTGTATGTTTTAAGACGTTCTTTTTAAAGACATTTTTATAAAGAGATATGGTTGTTATACATTTTTAGAAATACCGAATTGCAGCAACATTTTCATACGTAATATCGCAATGCCAGAGTGTTTTCAAAATAGATTACACTAACAAGGGAAATTACAATACATGTTGTTTTTATAATATAAATGAAAATGGAAAATCATAAAGTTGAAAAGAATTCTCTTTGCAGATATTACGCACACTTCGAGGAAGTGAATTAAACTTGACCTGTGTACTCAATGAACAACAAAGTAAATGAAAGATTAGAAGAATCTCATATTGTAACACGAAACAGGTTGTTATTTCAGATAGGTGTATAATCTAGAAGGGTGCGAAAGTCCAAAGCAAATATTTGATTGCAATAATCAGACAAACATTGTTTAGTTATGAATCTTATTGTGAATAATTCATGCAGTGTTCGTTATTCAAAGATTCAAATTCCCTGTTTTTCGTGAGCAATCACTTAATCTCATACCACGTTGGTCTATGCCACATTTTGGAAATCGTTTACAGTTTCTCAACAAAAGGAAACATCCCAGAAAGTTTCAAAAAAGTTTGAATCATCATGCACACTTGGAAAAAAGGCTCAATTTTGCAACCTTCGAATGCAACAGCAGGCATACCAGGAGATCCTTTATGCATGTTATGGGTGCAACTTTGCACCCAAAGAAGCATTATGCACCATTAAGGGTGCAGTGAGCTGCATGCCCTTTAGGGAAGGTGCAAATTTGCACCCTTTTGGATGCAAAACGTGCAAAACGTAATATCAAAGACGGGTGCAATCATTTCAACACTGGACATTTTGTCATATTAGCTATCCAGTGTAACTATGATTTTATTTATTGATGTATTCATATGGAGCTCATGTAAACATGCACAATTAAGCCTATTAAAGGCTGCGAGGCATCGTTTTGTGTTGTTTTTGTCTTGCTTTGTTTTTATCTTAAAAACGTCGATTTGAACTGAATTTAATTGAATTAAACATGTTAACCAGAGAGTTAACAATCTTCTGACTACATCAGAGGATTATATGAAGACTGTCAAGGTTTGTACACATGATTATGAAGCGGCAACCCCGCGGCTTTTTGCATGTTAATGTATATTATGAGGCACTCCCCCCCCCCCCCCCCCCCCCCCGATATGAAACAAAATGAAAAATAAAAATAAACAAAAAATACACAAAAACAGAAAGGCAAAATGCATCTTTTTGTGCCTTCTGGTGGCAAAATTTGTAGACTTTTCAAATTCTTATAAAATTAGCGCAAAATATGACATCACGCGAGTTTGCGCAACTTTTGGCAAAACTCGCTTATATCTAAGCGTGAACTCCTGTAAGCAGGTAAGTGGCTTGGTAAAAACAAAAGCAAACAAAAACAAACAAGCAAACAAAGCGGGGGTTTTCCTCAGGGGTTTTCCGTTGAATATCTGAATGAAGCTAAAAGGAGCCCCTATAAGCATGATTAGATACGACCTGACTTGACCAATTTCTTTCTTCAAAGCCTGGCACGGTTTGACTTGAACCGTAACGCACACCTTTCTCTCCCCTCCACTGATCACAAATTGGATTCGATCTCCTGGCTGTATTATGTCATACTTCTGAACCTAATCCCCCCACCCTAAACCCTCTCCTAAAATAGTCGCCACTTAGACGGATTAATGTCTGCTTAAGTGTTCTCCAAGAATGGTAGGGATGTATACAAGTTGTCTCATCCACCCATAATGCCGCTAAAAAGCTGACAGTAAAAATCCATATCACGAGAACAGTTTAGGGAGGCGCACCTGTGCAATTTGAAAACAATCCACCTGACTTTTCTTGCGGTATTCAAACAAAGAAATAGACTGGTTTTAATCGTTTTGCTTAACTGTGAATGTTCTGTTGTATACACTCCTTTTTGTATACATTTAATATATTTCATTTATTTATTTATTTCTAACATTTAGGTAGACAGTGAGAAATCATTCAACAGGACTGAGATAAGTCGGCCGCGACATATCCATTTCCTGATTTCCCGACAACTCACTGAAGTCATTTATTTGTTTTTTAAACTTTGCTTTTCTCGTAAACAAACAAAAAAAATCATTAATTGTTTAATTCCGAGACACACATTCTAACGAACTCATCTAAGACAGAATGTTGAGATAAACAGCGCTGATTCAACAGTGACCGTTGATATACATTGCGTATATTGCATGATATCCCTGAGTCACTTGTCTTGTTTTATATTGACGTGATGATATATCTTTACTTTGGCCATATTTGTCCATAGCTTAATACTGAAGTCATCAATTAATCGGAACACAAAATTCCGGGTGACTGACCCCTCACACTTTGTTCCAACAAACCAAAGAAGTTGTAAACAAATACTTGAATGTTACTTTGAATTAGTCGTACACATCTTCTTGATATTATCTGGAGCCTAATGACGTTGATTTTGAAGAATTTGCTTATTTTATGATTAATTTGAATTTACGAAGGAAAAACATGAGCCCGCACTTGCCTAATATTGAAACAATTAAATCAATATCAGTCTATATACCGGTTGATACCCGTTAAAGGGATATTTTGCGGCTTATTTATCTATCAAATAAAAAAAAAAGGTTCAGCCGGATTCTTAAGCAAGATGTTTTACTTCAAGCATCTATTGCTTTTAAATAGGGTTAACGGTTGGTGTTAGATAATAAAGAACTTATAATTTGATTGGCTGGGGGTATAATGGCTGCTAATCCCGATGTTGTCTAAACAAGTTCAATGCTGTATACGTCACTAGGATGTATTAAGCCGAATTCTCAAGAGGATTGTTTTGTTCATCCGTATTATAAATGACAACTTAGCAACTATAAACGAAGAGGGGTTAAATGGAGCAAGCGTGCATTTCAAACAGGTTTATGAACTATACTGTTTCAAAAGACGATGTGGCTCACAGGCATGCGACAGACGAGATTACATTTCCCATCTATGTTTGATGTCGACGCAGAAATTTGGATAACAGAAACACATCACGTTTTCTTGTTTTCTTTTTTTTGTCAACTGTCTTAGTGAATTTCTGTGCATCTTTACGATTATTTTGTCAAACTTTGCTGTTGTTGTTTTTGTGATTGCTATTGCAGGATCCCCCAAACTGGAGTAAGATAATCTTGCGTACTACATGCAGTTGATGGTGGAATTGTTGATATGATGCTTGGAAATCATCCCGTTAAAAGAAAGCATTGACATCATAAATACATGTAGGCTGAAAGTTGGAGGCTTGAAGGGAAAAAAAAAAGAATTAGAGGTATTTCTGTTGATATAAGAAAGAGAAGCAAATCATGTCAAACAGAACAGTAACTGATGTAGATATTCACATGGGGGCTGCCGATGAGCTCCTACGCGACCTCGACGAGGCAATCGACGGAGAAGACCGTCCGAACTCCGTAACTCGTCGACCAAATGGGGGAGCGAAGAGGACATCGCCAGGTCGAATGAGCACGAGCGCCTCAGATTCGGGCCTAAGTTCTGGGAGTGAGAGCGTACACGAAGCTGACTATGAAGAAAGGAGGGCCTTGCTGAAATACGTCGAAGACCACGTGGTGGGCAGAGATACCTGGGCACCCGGACCGTATGGTGAAAGACAAGGTAGGATTGGAATGGAGAGATTTGAATTAAATTTGGGAAATATATTATTGAAATTGATTTTGAAACTAAAATTACTGTTGAATTTGATACCAATTTGAAAATGGAAACTGAAATTAATGGATATTGAAATTGAAATTGATAGATATTGTGTATATAGATATTGAAATGTTGTTGAAATAAATGAGAAAACCCATTTTTTTCTGATAAACCCTTCAATATGTTTAACACAGTAATGAGTACAATAGGCCTAAATGTTAGAAATAGAAAGAGAAGGAAATTCGAAAAGGGTGCTCGTAAAGCCAGTAACAAAGAAAAATTTAATAGGAATTTATAATTTTAGATATTTTAATTCACCACAGTTTCCCTTGTCTTTTCCTTTTATACTAGACATATCTTATCATTTGTCAAGCGCTATATAGCGTTGAATGGACGGTTGGCACGGTGCCCTGCAAATTGTAGGCTCCAAAAGGTCTTTTTTGGAACAATATAAAGAAATTCAAAAGTATGTCAACACATGCAAGACACAAACTATTTTCGTCTTCTTTATTTTCTCTCCAGATTTACATCATAATTTAGGACCTAAATTAATATAAACACTATGAACACTTTCACCCAAAGAAGCATTAAGCATCATTAAGGTGTATATAGTGAGCTACATTTTTGCACCCTAAAGGATGCAGAGTTATACCCTTTAGGGAAGGTGCGAATTTGCACCCTTTTGGATGCAAAGATTTCTGCACCCTTTAAGATGCAGCATACCTTTAGGGCTGCAGATCGGGGCATTCCCGGGTGCAAACTAGTACAAAGGGGTACATCTTTGCACCTTTTTCATGTAGGATGCCAGTTTGCACCCCAAAAGGTGCTACTATTGATGCATTTGGGGGGCAAAATTTGCACTTTTTTTTCTTAGAGTGTATAGCACCAAACTTGAAATCCCCCACTGCCCGTATTTAGCAAGCAATTTCACGGCGTATTACTTTTAACATTACAGCGAGATGAATGACTTTCATCATTAATTCAAGCAAGTATTATGCCAATCATAAGGAAGAATTCGTATATTCAAGAAGCCGTTGCTTTCATGCACTGGGAATCGCCACGTATTTGCTACTTTAATGGACCCTGTATGTAGTTTTATGAACTTCACAAATAGGGTCCATTAAATTTGACGGGGGTTACTATCGTTATGAAAGAGCAAATGTTATATCGCATACATGAATAATTATAATGAATGAAACTATTTTAGGCATTTCACAAGCCATACACTATATACAACTTCACACACGGTTAGTAACCAACTGCATATTTGTCGTAGAAGATTCCAGATATTTCTGCTCAAATGGAGGTGTTGTGGTATAGTGGTTCATTCGCTTGACTCTCAATCAAAGGGTTGAATGTTCGAATCCCAATCCGGCACTAACGTCTTTTGGCAAGACATTTACCACATAATCCACATTTACCACTCTCACCCACGTGTATTGAGCACCCTGTCAGATGCGAAGATCAGTGTGATTGTGCTCTTCAATTCGGGGCTGGTTGGAATGGCCCCTAAGGAGTGGAGAATGTACATAGTTTTGTGCAAAATAATGATATATTTCGATAATTTCAACAGCATGTCAGACTTTCATTCTCTTCTGTGAAACTTACTATAAGTTAGAAATAATTGCTAAATCAATACATTTGGGCCCCGTTTCATAAAACTTGTTATTAAAACTTGTTATCAGTAACAACTGCCACATATCTTTGACAAATTTGCTCTCAGCCAATCAGATGCAAGGATTTCAGTAGCTTATAACAGTTATTGCAACTTGTTATAGATAACAATTTTTATGAAACGGGGCCCTGGACTTACTTTGAATTTGAGATGAGAACGTTTCACGTCCGATCTTGGACGCTTCATCAGCTCGTCTGATTTGGTGGGGGAAAACGTCGTTGTCAATCGGCGCAGACGCACTATTAAAGTTGTTTATGTTTCTGAATCTTGAACTATCGGCATGATCAGTAACTTTGGTAGTGCTTCTGCGCCGATTGGCAACGACGTTTTCCCGCCATCAAATCAGACGAGCTGATGAAGCGTCAAAGATTGGACGTGAAAACGTTCTCACCTCAAATCCAAAGTAAGTCCAGGGGGTGTTTCATAAAGCTGTTCGTAAAGTTACGAATGACTTTACGAACAACTTGAATATGGCAGACTAAATGGGATTCTCACACATTATAGATCGCATCAGCTAAAGGTGAAATAATTATGCAGACATAGATTAGCATTACTATTGTTTACAAATGTTTTTATTGCGAAGTATATTTTTTTCCACAATTTAAGCAAAATTATGGGAAATGCAGTCAAACTTTGTAAAAACGTCAGAAAGAACTTTGGGCATCCCATTTGGCATGCCATATATCAGTGTTCGTAAAGTTACGAAGGACTTTACAGCTTTATGAAACACCCCCCCCCTCTCCCTTGTATGTTTAGCAATTATTTCTAATCTGAACTCCACCTGGATGAATCAAAACTTACACCAATTGAAACTTACTGTAGGAAAACAATTCCTGCAGCCACTAATTCACTGTGGTGTGTGTGGTTTTTTTTAAATTCCTTTAAGTTCTATGATTCTATCGATGCCCGTAATCCTTCGTCGATCGCTCAAAAAATAAACTTGAGAGAAGGGCTCGTAAAATTCTTGAGAGTAACCTATTCTATTATCTTAAGGCAAATGATCAACTTTTGTTCTTTATCCCCGTGATCCCTTGAACATTCTGGAAGACTGAACTTTATTGCGTTCTCTATTCTATAGGGGCAAAACAAATCCTTCCCGTAAATCAAGGAGTTCAAAAACAGCGATATTTACACTAGTTTTAGAATTTTAGAATTAAATAAATTCTGTTTTAATGGCGTAGATACAGGGGCACTGAAGCACATCCCCAAATCGAATATCAACAAAAGAAAAGGAAAGGAAAAGAAAAGAATGAAGAAGAGAGAAGAGAGAGAGAGAGAGAGAGAGAAACTTAGTGAAAAGGGCGACCCCCTCCTTCCAACACCATCTCCTAACTCCCTGCCCTTTTTTTCTCTCTCCGATTCTTAAGTCAAATATTAGAGTAGAGGTGCTGTAATCGAGTGGTTTAAGGCGCTTGACTGGAGACACGAGAATCGGGGGCTCGGCACGGCGCTTATGCCCTTGAGCAAGGCATTTTATCTACATTGCTCTTTTATCGTACATCAAATAAATCAACGTCCTATAGGCATATTGTTGATGCCTTCCCTCCAATTTTACACACCTTTGAAAACAACTTCATATACTGAATTATATTTCAGCACTGTGTTAAATGAATGATTCCAAACTTCTGCAATTCTCTACGAAATAATTGCATTAGTCACTAAGTCGATCATCGAAGTTTAACACTTTGTTTTTGTTTTAGTTATTTATTAATATATACATGTACATATTGATATTTGTGGATAAAGAAAATGTATTGCGTCACTCTAGTATACTAGTATTACAGATAATGCTCAACTACTATTTCAAAAGGGCAGCTTTGTTTTGACATGTTTGATGTCTAAATTCAGTCTTGTCTTTTAGTCTTTTGTTCTTTGTCTATAAGGCTACACATCCTTTCTTTGAAATGATCTCCTTGGTTTGTTCGAAGTATACCCTTGTTACCCTCCTCAAAGACACAACAAAGAAATGGAGATCCCACATTATCCCTTTGATTGTGTCAATAATCCTAGGGTCTTGCTTTATTAATTCTGGAAATAGCCTTCTCCAGGAGCCACCATGCTTCCTCGGTTTTCCACCTTTCCGCTTCGTTTTACTTCAATCGAATTAAGATTGGTGTCGGATCAAGGATTTCACGGCAAAGTGGACTGGATCGATCACCATTGTGTTAAAATTGGCTTACCGCTCCAAATCGGCCCCTTCTATTGATCCCCGGTCCCTCGGGGATCGAAAATACGGACGTCAGAAAGAAAGCTCAAGAAAAGGCGCTGAGATATCTCACCTCCTCGGGTCTAATCGAGAGGAATTAATGAAAGATGCTATTTCATCCATCACTACCACACCCCGCATCCGCCCCTAAAACAGATAAAAGAAGCTATTATGTCCTGGACTATAGGATGTAGTTTATCATGAGCGAACTCTTTGTTTAGATTGGCCAAACGGTCAAGTAAAAATTTATTGAATTGAATTGAAGTGAATTATTTAAACACGGTAAAACTATACATCAGTCAAAAGACTGCTCTTCCACAAGTCCGTGAATTTTTCTAGAAGTTACTTCATTATTAGTTATTTTGTGCAGATTTGACAGCTTTGGAGTGTGCAAGTATGTTGCCCATATAATATAATTATATTCGCCATGTTCTGAAACGATAAAGTATGATTTGAAGCTATAACCTACCAGGTACACTAAGCTTTTTCTACTTTTAAGCTGTTTAGTTGTGTTTCATTCCCCTGATCTGAATAAAAAGTGCAGTATCGAGTCTGAATCATAATACTAACCGGACATTATTCCTATCATGCCTAATTGTTTGCATGAATTAGTTTACCTATTCCAGACTTACTTCAGTGGAATCTCATCTAGACTACAGTAAAAACCCATCGGGTGTGAGAAAGCGCCCTTAGATCCACAGGTTTATCAGTAAAGTTGATAGTTTGGTAACACATCACAAAGGTAGATGAATATAGTCTGACAGAGACATCACATGCAACCCACACGCACACAGACGCCCCCACACACACCGCACCGTCGGGAGGGGAATGCACTTCCACATGAAACGTGTTAAACTGGTCAAACCGTGACTGAGAACTCAGAGCAATTCACTGTAGTTTCAAAATCATTCAGCTCTTTTGCTTGTCAGTGGTTACCACGGCCTTTCGTGACATGTTTTGTGATCAATAATTATTGGAGACTGTCTGCATTATTGTCGGTCTGAGCAAGCAGACGGGGCTGAGCATCATTTGTACTTCACCTTTCACGCGATTATGACTACAATTTCATTAAACAAGCTTTTCTGTTTGTATAGACATCACAAAAACTAAGCAATAGTCACGTCAAGTATTAAGTGTTGACATCTAGTCAGACCAGCTGCCCCGAAGTGGGCAAGAATGGATTCGCTGCTAACCAAACATCTCTATATATAATGATTTTGTTAAAACAAAAGAAAAGAAAGGTCAATCGAATCGATTAAAGATAGGCAATCTGTGAATTATAGCAACAAGAATCAATAATCAAATGCCTCTTCTTATGATAAATGATACAAAATCGCGGATGAGCATGACATCTTTTTTCCCATCATGAAACAGTTTTCAGGAAAAACAATCCACAAGAGACTTCCACTCCCGTCAACACCTCAATACGCCATTGCGATTTCTCGTTACAGTACAATCTTATTTCAGAAATTCAAATTCTATTTCGAATTCATTCATTTCAAACAGAACAAAAAAAAAAAACAACAACAAACAAACAATGGCATTACAAAGGTAGTTGTAATAAACAGAAAAGATGAAAAAGATTTAATATATATATATATATATATATATATATATATATATATATATATATATATATATAATATTTAATACATTTATACATATATACATTGTTTCCCTTGACGAGTAAATACACATAAAGGTGCTTTCACACTGTGGTAACACACTGTGGCGCCACACTTTTTTGTCTTCACACATGATGGGACTTTGTGTCACCCAGGCCCCTAGAGCTCCACCATTTTGTCCAGATCCATTAGAAGGCCGACCTAAGCTCCATCAATATATATGAGCAAAAATGAATAATTCATTTTCTAAGATGATTCCAAGGAGTCGCGTGCGTTTGTGCATGTTTTAAAACATTACGCCCATCAGCTAAATATATGCGCAATGATGCACAATCAGTGCGCAATAAATGCGCAACAAATGTGCATTAAATCGAAGTTTCATCATAAAAGTGATACGCACCACACGCGCAGTAGATATGAATAATGCAACAAAAACGGGTGCTTAGGTCGACTTTCAAATGATCCAAAAGAGGCGGGGTTTAATGCCATTCGCGTAATGATATAAGCGCGGCTGCTTTTCGTCTAGTAAATTTATTATATGTCTATGGTGTCACCACATATGCTAATGAACGCGCATTAACGCGTCAACTCTCAATAAGATAGCATATTGTCAAAACATGCGCAAGCAATCTCATGGCAACAATTTTTGCGCTAACTTTTTAGAAATTTGATTGGTGCGCATTTTTTTTTAAAATCTAGGCAGCAAACAAAAGCGTGTCCTGCCTCGGCCTCGGCGACATTTTTTTGTCGCCCTATATACCCCATAGGCTTGTACACAAAAAAGTGTGGTGACACAGCGTGTTACCACACTGTTGCATCATGTGTGAAAGCACCTTAAATGTACCTTCAAAAGAAAAGTCTTAAATTCTGTAGAAATGGCGGCATCCATTGAAAAGCATTTTACCATGATTTTACCATAATTTACCATAATGGAGTGATTGGGTATATAGTTATATGTACTTGCCAACAAAACTGGATTCTTGAAATTCAACGGGGTTATCACAGTAAAGCCCGACATCCAATTCCATGATAGTCAATAAAACCAACGGCCTCTGTGACCTAGGGGCCATTCAAAATAAATTTCGTTTGTCGGTAGGCCAACGAACTCTTTGTATTTTTTATAACTCTTTGCAATACAATGGAACATTGCACTATGTTGATTAAAAGATGGATTGTCTGTAAGTGCTATTTTAATCATCGTAGCTCAGAATGACACAGTAACAGATATAGGAAAATGAAATAGAATGCAATGAATTTTGTATTTCATATTTTCATTGATAAGATCTCTATTTCGATATCGATTAAGAAAGAAACGAAGGACATGACACATAAAAATATATATACTTCAGGGTTTAAAAATGAAATAAAAGACAGTGAAGTAGAACAGAGCTGCATTCTCCGCCTTCCCAGTGAGAGGAAAAGGAACCAAAACACATTTGAAAATGGGCCTCGAAAAGGGGAGCCATATATTTACTGAATTGTGACGCGAATTACATTTTCTTTTGTAGTAAATGATGAATAGGTTTTTTTCTGGCCAATTTCATTCACCGGTCGATTTAGCCTGAAATTTTCACATGAATATTCCCCGCTGTTCAAAAAAGTAATGCGTTTGGTATCCAATTATAGCCATTCGACTTCGTGTTTGCTATAGATTTCACACTTTCAAAGTTCATTTCACATATGATATCTTGATATTTTTTCTCCATTTGTAATCTACATGCATCGATATAATTCAAACAGGTAGTATTTTGTCATGCATTTAGTCAGATAATGTGGGCTGGTTGGCTGGAAAGGCTCGAAAATTCTATATTTCATTGCTTTCTCTTTTTGTGTGTTAATTTCTTCTCCTTCTTCTTTCATTTCTTGTCGGTTCGATGCTTATTTATCATTTTAAAAAAATCAATCCACTTTAGGAACACTGACTACACCACCTGATTCATGTTCTTATGTGATCAATATGTAGGTAAATGCATGAAATGCATAGCAAAATGGTAAACTGATAAAAGGTTGTCCTCCTACGGTGAATTTCATTAAAATTTCTCGACCAATCGATGAACGCGATTTCTCTTTACGATGGATATAACAGCAAATACATTTTCTGTATCAGAATCTAATCTATTTATGCATTTTCACATTTTTTAGTATTTGATCCTTCATTGAGACCATTATTTTTCATTTCTCCTCAGTTGTTTACTGCGATTATACAGCATCGGGAAGGTGAGAAGTTGATTTCTTTCTTTGTTCCTTTTTTTCTTTCTTAAATTTATTTTATTTTAATCACCAATAACTTAAGCGTGCCTAGTAAGCATGGTAAGGATATGACTAGAAACGTACTATGAATGAAACATATTCAGTGTTAACTATATATTGTTTCAATTCGTACAATCCATATTTTCTAAAGGTATGGTAATTTCGCACTCTTCTTTAAAATGATCGATAATATGTTCTTATGATTGCAATTAGATCACCGGCGTCACTTTATCAATGGTTATGAATATAATGTTATAAAGTGCAAAATTATCTTGATGATTTCAGACCGCTCTCCTTTATCGAGGACTACATCACGAAACATGTTCAGCCACTCTATGCAAATACACACACCACTACAGGGATCATGGCGAGACAAACAACACGCTTCAGGAAAGAAGCAAGGTAAGGTGGGCTGCAGAGGCGTAGATCAAAAGGGCATGTGCTCAAAATTAAATGGAGAAAAAACGAGAAAAAAAACGGATAAGGAGGAGAGAGAAAAGAGAGAGAGAGAGAAAGAGAGAGAGAGAGAGAGAGAGAGAGAGAGAGAGGGGGGGGGGGACGGAAATGGAAATGCAATCTGAAAAGAAGACATGTTACGATGCTACACCACCCCACGCTCGGTGGTTTTTTTTTCTCATCAATAAGAATTGCTCCCCCCCCCCGGCCCATTGGCACCAATGTCCCTCAGTGGTAGTGTAACTATAGATCAAGGGGGAGTTGTCCCCAGTTACGTCACTGTTAAATTACGAGTTGATTGGCCGCTCCACCATTATCATGTGATTATGAGATCTGAAACAGGGAGAGAGGAGGAGGAGGAGGAGGAGGAGGAGGAGGAGGAGGAGGAGGAGGAGGAGGAGGAGGAGGAGGAGGAGGAGGAGGATAATCGTTTTGTTTCCAATTTGGGAAGTAAATGTCTTCAAGATCATGGTGATACCCACAATTCATTTAGGGTAATAAGCTAACACGAGAAAACACCAGATCCGTTGTCATGGTTGTCAAGTTCAAGTTGTTGAACATATATACGATAAATGTTCTCTTTTCATCTATGTTACTTGCAGAGACATCATCAAGAAATGTGTGAATGCGACAGAGGATGATGCTCTTATCTTTACTGGTAGCGGAACCACTGGAGCAGTCAACAAACTGGTATCAGCCCTCATGCTTACTGGGGAGAGAGCCAAGAAAGCGGTAATTCTCCAATTAATTTTTGCCCTTTCCTATATTTATCTCCCCTTAAATTAACGAATACGATTACTGATGAATTAAATGTGGTTCAAATGCACATAACAAATGTCTGGCTCAGTAATTCACTTCAAAAATAATTCGTTAATCATGACCATGATCATGTTCTGTTCATAAATAGCTAGGCCAAGGATACTTCAGAAGACACATCCAATTTAATGATGTTACATAGATCAAACGGTAGACCTATAGAACATGATATATGATGAAAGGAACAACAATCAAGCAGAGTAGGTTACAGAATACCAAGGAAATAATTTGCACATCCCCCGCTTATAGCTAATTTTTTAGTGAAAATTAATTACTGTACTATAATTTATTTCTATGAATAGTTCTTTGACCGTTCAGAGATGAGCTACGAAACAATGAACACCGTAACGAGGATAAAAGTACGAATAAGAGTTCATTTCAGATCAACAACACAAAAGGAGGCATTGAAACTGCCATACCGTTCGCACAGCCTTGTAGATGATATCAAAGCGAACAATGATAGCTAACGAATAAAGCCCATTTTTCCCCACTCCGTTTACGCTCTAGGCCCTCCTTTAGTCGCCAATATTGATTAATGTTTAGCAGTATCATTTGGACCGTTTCACTTGAGCGCCTATTGCCAATAAAGTAATAATGTTTTGACTTATGACATAACGACGAGGCAATGGGGATGGGTTGATAATGTCGTTGTTTGCCGAGCATGCCAAAGAAAGAAAATAATAGCTTAGTGTTTCAAACTGCATATTTATCGTAAACTGACGTGTAGAATAAATAGGGCACTTGAATGACGTGTTAGTCACTTGCATTCGATTTGGGGGAGGGATCAATCATAGGCCCTTAGACCCCCAGCATGCAAGGAATAGTATGGTTAGGATACTCCATTCATAATGACACGTACTGTTCGTGTGAATTATTATATTAATTTTTTTTTCTATCCATGTTTTTCAGATGTACATAACAAATGTCTGGCTCAGTAATTCACTTTGTCAAAAATGACAAAAATAATTCGTGATCATGATCATAATATCAATGTTCTGTTCATAAATAGCTAGGCCAATGATACTTTAGAAGACACATTCAATTTAATGATGTTACATAGATCAAACGGTGGACCTATAGAACATGATATATGATGAAAGGAACAACAATCCAGCAGAATAGGTTACAGAATATCAAGGAAATAATTTGCACATCCCCCGCTTATAGCTAATTTTTAGTGAAAATTAATTACTGTACTATAATTTATTTCTATGAATAGTTCTTTGACCGTTCAGAGATGAGCTACGAAACAATGAACATCGTAACGACGATAAAAGTACGAATAAGAGTTCATTTCAAATCAACAACACAAAAGGAGGCATTGAAACTGCCATACCGTTCGCACAGCCTTGTAGATGATATCAAAGCGAACAATGATAGCCAACGAATAAAGCCCATTTTCCCCCCACTCCGTTTGCGCTCTAGGCCCTCCTTTAGTCGCCAATATTGATTAATGTTTAGCAGTATCATTTGGACCGTTTCACTTGAGCGCCTATTGCCAATAAAGTAATAATGTTTTGACTTATGACATAACGACGAGGCGACGGGATGGGTTGATAATGTCGTTGTTTGCCGAGCATGCCAAAGAAAGAAAATAATAGCTTAGTGTTTCAAACTGTAAATTTATCGTAAACTGACGTGTAGAATAAATAGGGCACTTGAATGACGTGTCAGTCACTTGCATTCGATTTGGGGGAGGGATCAAACATAGGCCCTTGGACCCCCAGCATGCAAGGAATAGTATGGTTAGGATACTCCATTCATAATGACACGTACTGTTCGTGTGAATTGTTATGATTAATGTATTTTTTTCTATCCACGTTTTTTTTTTCTCTCTTCCGGTGCAGATTGTGTTTATCGGGCCATATGAACATCACTCTAATATTTTACCATGGAAAGAATCGGGTGCTAAGGTAATTGCATGTAGATACATCCTATTCCCTTTGTTTTTGTTAGTTTAATTTTGTTTGTTTGTTTGTTTGTTTGTTTTTGTTTTATTTTCGGGGGTTTTTTTGTTTTGTTTTGTTTTGTTTTTGGACGGGGTACTTGTTATTGTATACGAGAGAAATGAAAAAAGAAAAAAAATCCTACATCCGACTGTTTCTGCATCTTATTCATATGTTTACTTGCGTATTTACCAGATCTATGATGGGGGTTGTGCATGCACCCTTTTATCATTGAATGCTAACAAACAAAAGCTTACGATTGCACTTTGGGCAACCAATCGGGTGTGATGTTCGTTATTCCGAAACACGCAAAAATACCTAGGTGTTCGTAAGTCTGAAAATGAAAAAGGGTTCGTTAATCCAAACATCTGTGGCGTTACTCCGAAGGTTCGCTAATCCAAGAATAAAATAAAGTTCGTTTATTCCGAAGGTTCGTTAGTCAGAAAATGAAATAAGGTTCGTTTATTCCGATGGTTCGATAGTCCGAAAATGAAATAAGGTTCGTCAGTCCGAAGATAACTAACGAGCCTTATTTCACTTTCGGACTAATGAACCTTCGGAATAATGAAACTTCAGAATAACGAACCTTCGGACTAACGAACCTTCGAAATAAACGAACCTTCGGAATAACGAACTGTAATCAAGCAATTTACCAGTCTCATTCTTGAGGGTATACCCCCTTTTAATATCTAAATATCTGGATATGCTTCTGCTACACAGGGGACGAGTATTTTCGGGGGGGGGGGGGGTAATCTACAATACATTCAAAATATAGAATATAACATTTGAATAAGTTGTGTGTACTGGGACTCAATTTATTCTACCAATGGCCGTAAATCTACGTTTCGATATTGGGATAATACAATAAAAGCAGTATAGAAGGGTATAGTAAGCAAGAGATAAAAAAGATAAAAAAGAGAGTGAAGAAGAGAAAGATAACTCTAAGGCGTGCTGTTTATGTTCTTTCTTCACAGGTTGTACGAATTCGAGATGATGAGCATGGAATGGTGAATTTAAAGTTGTTGGAAGAGTCTCTGAAAGTAAGTTTTCATGTAGACAGCCTTACTTGTAAAAATGAGAAAGTATTTAACTTAATATGGGCAGTGATGTTGGAAGTAGGGGTAGTGGAGATAGAAAGAAAAGTACCCCTCCTTTTCATCTGTTCATAATTTTGACCTAAAGAATCAGACTAAAATGCTTTCGTGAAGAAACGTTATTTATCAGATTATATGACCGTGTGCTTTTCTTCACAGGCATACCAGAAGAAAGACCGTCTTCTGATTGGTTGTTTCTCAGCGGCGTCCAATGTGACTGGCATCATCTGCAACACCGACCCCGTGGCGGCGCTCTTACACAAATATGGTGCTCTGTCGTTTTGGGATTATGCGACCGCGGGTAAGTATTGTCCTTTAAGTATTCAAATTACAGAATGCTTGATTGTTCTTTTGTGTTAATTGGATCTTGCAGAAATTGTCCATGCTACAAATCTATATTCATTTGTCAGGTTCTTCAGTTAAATATCTTTAAAAAACAAACAAAAACTTAATTTATGGTGTCTTTCATCAATGACTAGAGGGATATTCATCCTACATAAATCGGTCCAAAGTATCTTCTAATGCACTTTCAAAGCAATTCTTGCATTATTTATTTATTGTTTTATTTTACCTTCCTCGAATTACAAATCTAAATCTACTTCATTCAAATAATTTCTTCATCTATATTAATTATTCTGCTCAATCAGGTCCATACCTACGGATAGACATGAACCCAGTAAACAGTGGGTAAGTTGTACTTGCTTTGCTTTTAAGTTTATAATTACTTTGATTTTCATATCAGATTCTGACCTTGAAGACAAAGCTATATCATGATGTAAGACGGAAATATATACAGTCTTCAGTATCATAAAGTATCTATCCTGAGAGAGAGAGAAAAAAAAACTGCAAGCGAAAACTTAGTACCTTCGTAAGATCAGTAAAACCGGGGAATTCTATTATTATGTATAACCGTAGGTTTGTAGCCTGGTATTTAGAGAAGCCGAATAGTAATATGTATTTTAGGGTAATGCATTAATGATGCCAACTTGGCGCCTTACAGCGGCTGTTTTCTAAAGTGCAAATCATGCTAAAAAGAGTATGCATTATCTCGCTTTAAGAGTATCCCTTTATTTCAGATCTATATCCATAAAAAGCTGAAAAAGCATAATTGGTTCAAACCAAGTTTCATGTTTAATCTTAAGATCTGACCCTTCCTCTTCTTTTTCTGGAATACTGCATGCCCGACATCCATAAAAGGGGTAATATGGGCAGGGGAGGGTGCACTGGTGTTCCTAACGCAGAGAGATGGAAGGGAGGGGGAGGGGGAGCTTATGTTTATTTCAATCAGAAAGGTAGTTATATGGATTGCTGCTTTATATTTTTCTTTACAGAATTTTCATCTACTTTGTTTTCAAACTTTGAGTCACGACTTTCCGTTTCGTTCCCTACAGAATCCAAGGAGACTGTAGAAAAGATGCCGTCTATTTGTCACCACACAAGTTTGTTGGAGGGGTTGGCACGCCAGGTAGGTGATACTTTCTATTTTTCAAAGTTAATTAACATGAACTGCAGTAATATAACATAAGAAGTAATATTCCGTTTTCCTTTGCTGAAGGTTTCATTCACCCTTCCTAATCGTAGGAATAAATTTATTTTTCTTTTGTTTTTCTTCTTTGATATTGACATACTTGCTTTAATGAGTTGACACTTCTTGTTGTTTCTTTTTTCGTTTTACACAGGTATCCTCATTGCAAAGAAAAAGTTGTTTCTCAATGCTGTTCCTCATTCCGTCGGTGGTGGCACTGTTTTATATGTAAGGATGTGAATGTTTCCTTATTGCCTTTTGCATTCAAGTAATCATACACTTCCAAACTAAGCAGTTTTCAATTCAGAACTTTGCACGTCGCTTTGAAGTAATCATGATGCAGGAACAATATTTTTATTGCAATAAATAAAATAGATTAATGGATTGGATATGAATCTGCTGTTTACGTATATTTGGAAAGTGTCCTGAAATGGATCCGAAGTCTAAAATGTATTTTTTTTTTTTTAGCTGAAAAAAAATTGTTTATTCAATATAGATTGTTGTATGTATAATCTATTACAAAGTTACGATTTTAACCTACGTCCGACTAGATGGTAAAAGCCAACGCTTGAACCCTATATGTTGCAGTCGTCGACATAACTGAAGAGCTCGTTTCCAAAAGGCGTTATATCCAGTTTCTTGTTTTTTGGTTTTTAATAATGAAAGTTGAGTTATTAACGCCATTGTGTTATTCAGCTGTAGCATTTTTCTATGGAGAAAAAAAAACTGAAGCAACGTTATCGAGAAATAAAGAAGAGATAGTGTTATGCAATATTAAGTTTCCATTGTCACGTGTACCAACCCGGGACAAAGAAATGCATTTTTCTCTCAAGTTACCCGCAGAATGCATTAAGGGTCTTTTCAGTGGAAGAAAGCTCTTCAATTGGACCAATTGACCCATTGAATACCAATTGAAATACAAATTGACCCATTGAAACAAATAGGTCCCCATTGCCCCTATGGAATACCAATTCTCTGCCTCCCAACATGTTTCATTGCATTCTCTATGATAGGTAACACGAGAGACACATCATTACCTTCATGATATCGAAGAGCGAGAAGAAGGAGGAACACCAGCCATTGTCGAGTCCATTCGAGCCGGACTCACCTTCAAAGTCAAACACGCTATCGGGACCGACATCATCGACGAGAGGGAAAAAGAACTCACCTCGTAAGCACTGCCATTCACCCTGTTCAATGATTTCACCTATCATTTTTCTTTCTACTTCTGCTTTGGGGCAGGTGGAGATAAGCACATGTCGTGTTTGCCCATACTTTGAAATACCGAGGGAGTATCTTCCTCCTCCTCTTCCCACCGCTACTGATGCTTTTCGAATCCACTTAGTGGATTCTCACTTTCAAACCATTCTGTCACAACGTTTTCTTGTCATTAGACCATTGAAGTCACAATATTTATCACCATTTACAGCAATAGATACTTTCCAGTGCTCGAAAATGATAGCCCTCCTTTCTTCTGACTGAAACTTTTCGCGCTCGATCGCTACGCTCCCACGAATATTAACATGATACTGGATAAACCCAGCTGGAAATTTTTGTTTACCACAGCCACTGGAAGCAATGAGGCAGACGCTTCTATCTATCAACATGATAAATTTTGACATGCCCACAAGACAATACGATTGATGTAGCGGTAAAGCGATTAAGCCTCTTAACCCATTCGTGACAGAGGTCCACATTTTGTGGTTTGGCCTAATATCTTTTGATGCAAAGCCCTAAAAATCATACCAAATACATGAGCAGAAAGAGCAAAAAATTCTACACAAACTGTGATGATTTTGGATGCGTCAATATTCGTTGTTTGATGCTTTAAAAAATTTTAAAAGGAAAATAAGCATTAAAGGGGGTACCCAATGCTGAAACAATGTTAGCTCATTTAAAAGAGCATGATTTTATTAGCAGAAAATCATCTGCCTAAATTTTTTTTAAAAGTCGTGTTGCTAAGGAAACCCCCAAATGTGGTAAGATTTCAGGATATTTTTGACCCCTCAGCTGTGACCTAGTTTCAACTAGGTACCCACTTTTACGTCAAAATGACGTCAAAGTAGGTACCTTGTCGCGCACTTCTAGGAAAAATGCGCGCAAAGTATAATAAATATTGTACAGTCCAGCGCGCACCACAACTGCAATGCGCGAAGCTGGGTACCCACTTTTACGTCATACCTCATACTCAAATTTTTGTTGGTCAACTCTTAACTTTTTATGAGAAAATTAGCCAAAATGCATTGATTTCGATTGAAAATCATCAAATTTTTAATGTTATTCTTCTTAGAATTCAATTCTCGATCATATATCAAAAGAAAAATTACCACTGTGTAATCACTTTAAAATCCTTAAATTGGTAATGTGATAGAAGGTTTCAAATCACCATTTTCCCCTGCAAATTGGCAACTTTTTGACTTCATATCATAATTTTTGTCAGTTTATATTCATTTCAGATACATGACGTTTTATAAGAAAAATGTAGCAATAAAATAAAAATGTTGGTGTTGCCAATTTGAAGAATAAAAGCTGATCAAATTAGGCTTTAAATAATTCCTGTCACGAATGGGTTAAATAATGTAAAGTTTCACCATTCCAAACTCTGAATTTTTGCTCTTATCACTAACATTAGAATCGCCTTTTCGAGGTGGAAGAGAAACGGCAACATCATCTTCCTAGGCAGCACGAAGGCCGAGAGACTCCCCATCTTTTCCTTCTCAATCATCCATCCTAAGACGGGCAAGATGTTACATCATAACTTCATCGCAGTCCTCCTCAACGACCTCTATGGTATCCAGGCTAGAGGTGGATGTGCGTGCGCTGGACCTTATTCACAGGTAAGTTAATACGTGGAGGAAAGAATTGTGAACTGCATTCAACGAATCCATTATTTCCTCAGATGCAACTGTATAGTCCTTGTTGGAAGAAACACGGGCAATTTAATTCATTTTTAACTTATGCTGAAGTCGAAACATTTACATGGCTTTGAACACATCGGCATTTTTTCCACCATGATTTAACACTGCATGTGTAACATAGTGTGGTGCACTGTGTCCACTTACTGATTCAATGATTTCCTAGGGTAGATACAGAGTGGGGACAATGACAAAACACTGTAGATAAACGTTTTCCACACTTTGTGACACTTCGATCATGCTGAGATTAATTCTCTATAATATCTTGAACTTGTAACTATTGTGAGGATGAGCTTAATGAACAAAAAATACTTATTAAAGTGTCAAAAAGAGATCGATGTTGATGTAATTATTTTTTTACTTATCATTTTATTCAACTAGGATCTCTTGGGAATAGATGAGGACCTTGCTGCGAAATTCGTATATTTCTTGAAAGACGACAGGTAAAGTTTGCATACTGATCACTTTGAAATCAAAATGATTACCGGAATTTTGATTTTCTGTTGTATTTCATAAATTGGTGCATTAACTTTAATTTCATTTTCTGTAATTCTAAACAGAACACATTAAAATACGATTGAAAATACATTCATTGGAAAACAAAGATAAAGAGTGCAACAGTTACTGTGTAAAACCATTGTGCAACTTCTTTCAAAGGGGAAGGGGAAACGTTAGAGATTGCTTATTATAAGCCCATGCATGTATGTCATTATAAACTTTATCAATTTAGCTTTTTGTTTTTCTTTCTTTCTTTTATAGTGAGTTGGAGGCGCAGAAGAAGAAATCAAAACAGCTCCTTGATAAGCTGAAGAAAACGCAAGCACCCCTGGAAATAATGAAGTAAGTGCATATCCGAAATTTATGTTGGCGAAATCCTTTTCTAATGCCATTCATTTTGTTTTCCTTTTCCATGTTTTCCGGATGTTATTGTCTGTCTAATCGTTTTTATCACGTTGTGTTTCTTCAAAAGCAGTTCAAAATATGTTGAATACTATGCATTTCCAAACATTTTTTGATTCGTAATTCTTTTATAGTGGGTATTAACGTTAATTTTGTTTATTTTGCAGACCTGGGTTCATTCGTCTCAACCTTCCTTATTTCTTCTCCGAAGATGTGGTCGATTACGTGCTTGAAGCGGTAGATGCCATCGGGAAACACGGATGGAAGATGCTTTCACAGGTTTGCAGATAATAGGACAATCGACTTTCTTTAGTGGTTGCTGGACTGATGAAATTGTATAGGAATATGACAACTTACTTTCTCTAGCAGTGACGTTGCTTTGAGAGTTCCGTAGCTACCATTTTAAGTGTTACCTATGCCCCGCAACACAGAGCTTAGCAGTTGGTCGTAGGATTGATTTCTACGATTGATTGCATTGATAACTATGTGCAATCAATCGTAAAAAATCAGTCATACGATCAGTTGCTAAGCTTTGTGTTAAGGGACCCTGAAGTATGAAAGAAGGAGGCAGAAGGAGGGGTGGAGGAAATGGATGATAATGACCCCCTCTCCTCCTTTATCTGATACTTCAGTTGCACCCTCCCTCTCCTCCCCCCCCCCCCCCCCCCAATGACACTAGTCCTTCCGTAGTAGATGGGCCTGCTTTTGGACATTGCATATGTAAACAAATGCTTTCAGAATCTCGAATGTACTTTATAAGCTATAGTCTTGCTCAAAATACAGTTACGTTTCTCTTTTACAGTACACATGTGACCCTGTCAGCGGAAGTTGGATGTATGTCGGATCTGAGGAATCCGGTGCGATGTCTCATCAAACAGAGAGTCTCCATGACGCCACCTTCTGTCAGGGAACTTTCGTTATCCCGCCATCGCAGTTCACCAACACAAGGCAAACCATCCAAACAGAAGCATTCGAGGTAAATATCTTGTGTAAATATTAGCAAGGTACCGGTATTGGTGTGCAGACCTGTTGGTATGTATTGGAGCTTTGTGGCTTTGTAAACATTATATTTCCACATCTTTCCTGATTGGAGCAGGGGACCCGAAGTTTTAGTGGAGAACTAAGCTTCAAGAAATTTTGAAATGAAATTTTCGTGATTTCAGTTGACATTTTAAAAAATCTCTGATGAGACTTTCGTCACAAATTTAGAGACTTGTGTCCGATGTGATCAACTTTGTACGATAAAGATAATTGACGTAGATAAAAATGCATTAAAACAGGATTATTCTTATCTCGTTTTTATTTCCACTTTTTATAGAATGCTCTCGCAGATGCGGAACGTCTCTTTCAGAAGGTGGGATCTAAGAAAGAGGTAAATGAAAATATAATTATATATTACTAGTAATTTAATGTTTTACGTCAGATAACCTAAGAATAACTGGCATATACTTCGCAACATTAATTAGTTTTATGTTATTCCTCGGCTATATACTGTAATGCCAGCTGTAGCCTACATTTTAATATTATTCTTGGTCTTTCACATAGATTTAAATCACCCTAGAATGAATGGCGATAATTTTTTTTTGCTTTCTTTCAGACAGTCTTGAACAAACTTTCCGTGATTTTGTTTTCAGTTTTCAGCTGCTGCTCTCCGTGACACGGTCGGTGAGGGTGTTGGTGATCCCGATCTTATCTGGTTCATGCGACCACACGAAGCTGCCTATCACATTCAGTTCCCTGACGCCGACTACGCAGTGACGCGCCCACCGACAGCATCTGATCACGTGGACGGTGGAATGAGCCAATCACGACCCACCACTGCACCAGACGCCAGGCGGCTGATGGGTAAGGCTCCGTTTGTACCCAAGAAGTACGCACGAGGGATTCGTCAAAGGTTGAGAAGTGCAAAGATTCACGATCAACAAAATCCAGGATCAGCTCATCAATCGTGTGTTATTCTGTGAAATAGAATGGCTTGTCATTAGGGCCATGGAAAAAAGTTTATCCCAAAAGAAATTTCCAGCGGCAAATTGATGGCTCACGTGCTATTTACCTCTGCGAAACACTTTGCAAGTGCTATTTTTTAACTGATGGCTGTATCCAGTCGCCACTGAAAACTTTGTGGATGGGTTTAGCTATATAGAGAACAGTATGCTTGCCGAATACTTTGTTTTGTTTTTCAAAAAATACGTTAATACTTTGACTCTTGCTGGGACACAGGTACAATGCAATTTCATGTAAGCAGGTAAACGTGATTGATTGGAATTGGTTGATGAGAGAAAAGTTTTACTACAGATGTGATAAACAGACTCATTCAAGACATGGTACAAAAGGGAAACTGATTGTACTGTAGTGATCGAAATCAGAGAAGAGAAATGTAGCTCAACTATACAATCCAAATTTATTCATGTTTTGAAATGTTTTATTATGTTTTATTTGTTGTGTTTGGCTGTCAACTATAAGGTAATGTGCTTATAATTACAATAATTTTGAACAACGTACATTAATATATTTACATAAGGTTAATGGGTAAGGCGCTAGTTTGTACCACAGCAATATTTTTTTGTAGAATGCACATTCTTTTATTTATGTTATAAAATTATGAATAAAGTGAACAAATATGAATGACGGTAACTTTCGACATGTTTCTCCCCCACCCCCTTTCTCTCTCTCTCTCTTTGAGATGCGAATGGTCTAAAACCATTGCTTTATATTTGTCCATTTGGAGGAAATACACTGAATGAATATCGATGAATAAATATTCACGGAGAGGGTTTTTCGTACCATAAACATTTCTTAAGCTTGATTGTACAGGCTTACCTGTACAATCTAACTTTATTAATGTTGATTTGTTTTGCTTTATTTTGAATTTTTGTCAACTGTAATACAATATGATTATACTTATAATAATTTAGAAGATAGTACAAATTAGTTGCAGGGAAGCAATATTCTTTATAGAATATACATTCTTATGTTTATGTCTATAAAACTATTTAAACAAAAGTTAACAAATATGAATGACGGTAATTTTCGACATCTTTCTTTCTTTCTCTCTCTCTCTCTCTCTCTGAGATGTAAATGGTCTAAAACCATCCCTTTATCTTTGTCCAGTTGAAGAAAATATACTAAATGACTAATTATCGGTGGATAAAAATCCACGTAGAGGTTTGTCGCACCACTTTGAATACATGTACTGCTAAAGTTTTTCTGTCATTAATAGGATAAGCTTTTAATTAATATCTTCAAGTCTTTTGGGAGATGACTAGCGTCTGGAATTGAAACTATAAACTGGTCTATAATAATGGTATTACCAAGTTTACTCTCCACATTTCTCGCCACAAATTTATTGCTAACTTTATTAACTCATCCTATTTTTCATTTAAACAAAGCCGTAACCATTGGAGAATGGCTAGAACATCTTTTTGTCACTTATGCTATCACATCTGGGGGGTCATTCCGTTATATGTATATGTATATATTTCTTCTTTTTTTTTGAGGGGGCACATTCAAAAAATTGTTTTGGGGGACCTAAACTGGGGGGACAAACACACACACACACACACACACACACACCCAGCTGTACATCACTATACTACCGAGCACAACAATTGGACTTCTATTGTCCCCTGTCCTCTCAAGGCTGACGGAATAAACCCAAATCCTTTGTTTGACAACTGAGGACTATTGTTTACCAACCGAGGACTATTGTTCTCAGGAATTTTCTTTGTTCACTGTCCTCGCTTGCAAAGCTATACAAGTACACACGCACACCCTAAGGTCCTCAGCTTATAATTGGGGCATACCCTATTGTGTCCCCCAGCCCTAGCTTTCTTGGGGGCGTGTCTCCCTCCCCCCCCCCCCCCCCCCCCCCCACACGCACGCATCTGATTGACGCCCATGTATCACACTTTTTTTTTGTTATTCCCCATCGAATTGAAGTTTTCTTAGTTTACCTGAACTCTTGATCCACAGATTTATTGCAGTCAATATGACACACTAGTTTGATTTCCACTAAATTTCTTATTATTCTAATCAGTCTTTCAAATTATTACGACTTTGTTGATGGTGATTGCCCTTGCTTTATATGCAAAATGTGTAATTTACACTTTTTTTTATGCACAGGCATATTTACAACACAGTGGTATTATCTTTTAAGAAATTACATTTTAACACGCCTAATTTTCTGAAATACCCCATAAAGTTATCATTTCATTTTAGATCACATTAAGTTAGTTATCTAGTGAAAGGGTATATTGTAAAAAAAAACTTTGATAATCTATTCTGCTTTATATGGTTTGGTGGTGACGGGATTATACTTTGTATCGTAAATGTACATACTATAATAGTTATCCAAAAATGTAGCAAAGACGTGATACTGTTTTTCTATTTAATAATATTTAATAATTTATTCATGAATTGAATGTAATACATTTATATGCCATTCTTGTATGCAAATATACACTGTCCGTCCATGTTTATGAACACACTTCTGTGTATCAATAAATTCATGTTTCAAAGGAGTAGCATGTTTATCTTAGCCTATTCCTTTCTCCATTCTTTCGCACTCATGGGGCCCGTTGCATAAAAATTTTGCCAGACTTTTTTTTCTGGCAAAAAAAAAGTCTGGCAGATTTTTATGTAATGAAAAACTATGGCAATTTTTTTTTTTTGCCGTAGTTTCCTCAAGTTTTGCTATAAAAAACTCTGGCAAAAGTTTTATGCAACGGGCCCATGATGAAATGCAAATAGTTTACAAGTAGACAAGAAGATGGCGTCATTTTATGTGAGCTTCATGACAAGTTAAAAACAAGCAGAGAGTTCCTGAGTAAAAGCTACTATGTATGTACAAGATATATTCTGTTTTAAAGCCTTTTCCCTGTGACCCCTAAATTCTCTGGTTTTACCCGAAATTCACCTACAAGCAAAAAGAAATAAAAAGGGGGTTCTTCAGCTTCTCGGGTGACTTCTTTAGGCTTCATGGAAAAAGCGCGATATAAGTTATAAGTGATAACAACAACTACAACAATGATGATGATAATGATAATAATAATAATAAGAATTTACGGGGAAGGGGCGGACCAATGGGGGGGGGGGGGCGAAGTATTCCCCCGTCCCCCAGGATTTTCACCCATGTTCAATAGAAATTGATCGTGTGAATTCATAACTTCACGGTAATGAATCGTTTCGTAGTGAATGTTTAAGGAGATGAAAATAACGTGATGAAATTTATTTTGATCATATAACACTGATATAGTGACGAAGCTTTGAAACTTCCAATAACTTTTTAAACTGATTTTAAAATGTGACTATGTTGAAGGTCATCAAACCAAAAATAGATAAATAAAACAAATAACTGAATTATCAATTAAATAAATACATTATTATTAACTGGAACTCTGGAATTATTACCATCACCATATATAAAATGGTGTAAACGTATCCTGAAACTTTAGAATTTTACATAACGGACACCAAGTTAGTGATATTCTTCTTTTTTGTACTTTAGTAATTTTCGAAATGTATTTAATTGATTTGTGATATATTGCAAAATATCGAATTTCTTAAGTCTTCCAAACGGCATTTTCTTCTACGTGCTTGTGCAAGCACGTCGGGTTAATTTTCGTGATTTGTATATTGCTATGTTTCCTACTTCATATTTGTTTGTAAACCCTGCCACTGGAACATTTTATTTCTTAAAACTGGACTATGCCAAGGACCTAGGTTTGCTCACTGCTTCTTTATTAATACTGATTAAAGGTATATCATTCACTAATGAACTATAATAATATCATCCAAGAGGGCGTTTTCCGTGTTGGGAGAAAATACTATTCAATCTCCCATCCCGCTACTAAGTGGCAGTGGAAGAAAAGCGGGGAAAAGAGGAGTGAAAACAAGAAAGAAGTCTTATTGCGTAACGCCCTTTGTTCCAGCTAGACAAAGAGGAGATGCGAAAGGGCTTCACGGAGAGCTAATATTCTACAGAATATGAGTATAAAATCAACAAAAGGTTAAGAGTTTTTGACTGCGTTGTGCAGTGTGAGTGTAGTACCGTGAACAGGCGATTCATCATTTCAGGGGTGTCAGAGGAATATTGTTTTCAGTATACTCTTTGGATGGATAAGGCAAGTGAAGGGTTTGGTCATCATGAGAAACTCGGCAAATGACTGGAGAACTTGAAAAAAGCGGGGAAAACTATGTTATCAACATCACAGTGAGTGCACAAGGTAGAGTAACATGATAATTAGTCAACACGACTATTACGTGCAATTCATATCCAAGTATGAGATGTTTGTGTATGGTAATAATTCACAAGCTTCCTCTGTGGTTTAATTCATTTTTCAATGGCTTGATAACTGCCATCAATAGGCCATAATAATTTTGGGACGTAAACATATGCCTGGTTAGATTATAGCCTTGTATTAAGATAAAACAATCGAACGTGACGGATTAGGCGTCGATAATAGCTTTAACATCATGTTATCTGATGATATTCAGGATTAAGAAATTACAATGTATGACAATGTGTGCAATCGATTTCTGGAGCCTCGCGTTACATAACCGCTGTCATCGTTCCTTGTATGCGTGAATCTTCTCACTCAGTTTTATCTCGAAAGCATGCATAATATTGCAAGGTTTTATAAAATACACGACATGGATATGGCTATAACTTTAATTTTGATACTAATGAAAATAGGGACAACATGGCATAGATTTAGTGTCATAATTCTGCTGCACAATGATGCAGTTAGAATAAATATTTGCACATTGTACGACAGTGGAGTCCGCCATGTTTGGTTTTTTTTTTTTTTGTTCTCCATGCAGATTTATGGTTGAATACATTATTTCCGTACATGTTCTGCATTAATTCCACGCAGTATCCTGACATTTCTTGGTCTAATTGCATTTTATACTTCCACATATAGAAAAGTTGTAAGCTAGAGAAAAAAATATATTGTCATCTATGATGTTAATAACTCTCACTCTAAATTCCTGGACTAGAAATTAATATACATCATTTTGTAATTAGGGACAAATCCAAACTTATATTACGAAATTATGATCAATAAGATTGATTTCTAAATCGATTAGATTAAGATTTTTAATCGAATTTTGGAGCTGTCCCTGATTCAAGTCTAAGGAATCTAGAGTGCTCTAAACACACAGGAATATAAATCCACTCCTTTAGGAGTCATTTCCACTCAATTTAGGAGTGGAAATCTATGCTAAACATTGTGGTATCCAATCTCTAATGAGTAATTCAACAGTCCAAATCTTCTTAGACTATAACTCTACCCAATGCATGTCTAGGCACCCCCCCCCCCCCCAGGTCACACCATGACCTCCTTTCGGATGAGGTGAGGGCCAAAACCCAATGGGACTAAATTCCCTCACGGCCCACGACTGCGAAGCCACTCAGTGCAACCAAGCATTTTGTTCCGCATCCGAGATTTCTCCTGTATTTTATCGAAAAATTACATAAAACACGACCACTGAATGCTTTGAAACACATTGGATAGACAATGGAAATCGAAACGAGGTTCTTAGTACCATCAAATTACCCTGTTACATCAGGAATGTCACTAGCCTATGTCTGGTTAAAAACATAGGTAACCAACAAAAACGTTAGGGTATAAAGAGCTGGGACAAGTAATTTTACTCAGCTATATTAATTTCAAACTTGTTAACACGATGTATATCAAATATCTTTAAACTAATTTCCCATTGTACACTATATATTCGATTGTTATACCTCCAGGCATTGCCTACATTATACGTGCATGTAACTGCTTTCTTATGCATGAAATAACACCATTATCATATAAATCACAACTTATTCATTGAACATCCAGAACTATTAGTACAAATACTTTTTGCTTGCAAAAACGTGATACATGTACTACACAGGCGGTGATATTGGGGGTGGTGTGGGGATTTTTGATTGTCCCAATCCACACGTCTTGCTTCGACAAAAAGCCACGAGAGAATGATACAATTTATGCGCATCGCCGCATCCATTAACCGTACTTAATGATAAACATGATAATGATAATAATGCCAATACTACTATTATCATTACTATAACTATTTATACTACCAATGCTTCTTCTATCTTATACTGCTGCTGCTACTAGCTCCCATACTACATGTACATTGCTACTACTATTATATTCCTGATAGCAATGTCCTGGGAATAGCATTTTTTTTTTTGAGCCCATGTTTCCAGACAACGATGCTTCATTTCACCTTGGTGCACTCTGACCCATTTTAAAACTTCCACTCCCGCTTGGTTTGTCAAGAAGAACAATAATTACAATAATAAACTTTAAAAGCTTTGTTTGCGCAGGAATGATTCAACATGGTTCTCATAAGAACACGTAAATAAGCTCTTCCTCTGTCAACAAGGATAACCCGCGACCTACTTGTAGTACTCAGCTTGCTCAGTTATTTTTACCATCAAAAACATTTGGATGATAACAATAATAGTTTTATTTCACTGACGATCATTGTTAAGAAGAGCCAGAGTGTGACTTTGCCTGCATTTCAACACCGCCTACGCTGGTTAATAATGCTTTCAAATATGAGGCGACTTTTTTGTGGCGCCACATTGTGTGCACACATGTTTTGTCTTCCCCGTATGTCTTCACATATGAGGCGACCGACTTTCGTCGTTAGTCCGAAATGAAAAAAAGGTTCGTTATTCTGAAGGTTAGTTAAGGCCCCGTCACATATTAGCGAATCGAGCTAACGAATGCCTAACGAACATCTATTTTTTTAAAGTCCAGATACGCTCAAATTAGCTAATATGTGACGGGACCTTTAGAACCCGATTGTGGCCTAGAATTTTAGCGTATTTGAGCGTATCTGGACTTTAAAAAAATAGCCGTTCGTTAGGCATTCGTTAACTCGATTCCCTAATATCAGAATATGTGACGGGGCCATAACATCACCCGCATCGTCAATTGCTTGTGGCGCAGTGGTCAAAGCACTCGGTAAAATAGTCAAGAGTTCGAATCATCTCATTTAAATGCAGAAAATATGACGTCATAAATTAAAAATCAGATATTTTAGTTCACGTGCCGGTGATGACGTCATAGCATCGATAAAGTAATTTTTTTTCATGAATTCACATCTACAACTCAAAAGCTTTCTGAATATGTAAAAAAAAATGGGGGGGGGCGACCATTCTGATGAGCTATTGCGGAAAATAAAGAGGCATGTTTTTGCTCGTTTTAACGCTATTTGCCCCGAAGACGCGTGCACGAATTTTGAACTTTGGCGCACACGTGCGACCTTATGGTCAAGTGAAATTGATTTTGAATTGATGGAAATTGTAAAAAAAAGTATCAGCAGTGCAAATCAAGTGAAGTAACTTTATTTGCGACATGCACACGCGCAAAACGCGCGGAAATTTTTGAAATGCTTAAAACAAATTTGAAACGATTCTGAGCATTTTTCAATTTTGCGCGTGCAATACACGGACGTACGCGTAAGCGCGCGTCTACGTATGGGATCCTTTAAATATTATTAATCTAAGTCGATTGGGAATAGGGACCAGCCCGAAATTAGATTAAGAAATAACATTCAAAGAGATTGATTTTTTAAAACTATTAGATAAAGATTTTTGATAGAATTTTGGATTTGTCCCTGATTCAAGTCTAAGAAATTTAGAGTGAAACCTCTGCCTTGGAGTAGAGTCCACTATTTGAGCGTTGATTTCTACTAATGTGAAGTGATATGAATCAATTTTGACACAACTAAGGGTGAATTTCCACTCCTGTATGTTCAGAGAGAACAGTGGGAGCACTGTGGCATTCGGTAGAGGCTCTTGACTTTTATAGGAAAGGCCCTGGGTCCGATCCTCGCTAGTAAGCCTTGGACAAAATGTTTTACCAATTTCGTCCCCCTCGACCCAAGTGTAATTTGGGACCTGGCAGTTGCCGGGGTAATCATGACTTGCAGGGCCCTCAGGAAGAACAGCCCTGAAGCTTGTGGCTTCCCTCGGTTAATAAAATTATAATCATTATCATTAGAACTTGATTAAAAATATAAAAGCTCTTACAGCCATTTCACCTTTTAACTTTATTGTTGTTGTTTTTGCATAAATGGCTCTTTCTGTAAACCTTCACTATGAGGAGACTTTAGCAGTCAAAGGGCTTCGTAAAGACACGTTCGTACATTATTTTGCAGTACCATTCATCGAGAACAACCCATTTACAATATGATATTCAAACAGCAGGTCGATAGTACAAGTAAATGATCTAGTGTATTCTATAAGCAGCATTTTCACACACTACATTGCTTAATATTTGGTGTCGTCACGGTATGGTTTTATAGTGTCAATTGATCATCGAAGGGGAAAAAATGACTGTAATGGGTGAAACATAACAAGCAGGCTTTCACAAAGCTCACTAGCCATGCTAGCGCAGAATTCATTTTCAAGGTTGTTGTAGGCTTAATGTACTTAACTCGTTAGTGTGAGGTTCTAACACCTGTAGAAGGTATACTATTTCTTTGATGATCGCAATAGAATATGAATACAATGAAATCAATATTGATTTGCTGGCCATACAATATGTCAGCAAATGTCGGGCTCGGCACAGCACAGAGAGAGTTGTATGAACTGCAAGATCAACCCCAACGTAATATAAATGTATACATGTATTAGGTTTGCAATGTTTGAAAAAATACTTTCCTCAAGTTCGACGAATGCTCAGAGGTCAATTTCAAACTCTAACCCGGTTCCTTACTTCATTCCCTGACCATTAATGGTACACCTTAATGGAGTAAAGAGTAACAGATTTTGCATATTTTGTCCAATAACTACTTCATCGTATCGCAGGTAAAGAAGGTTTTGACCAACCGTTTCGAATCTTTGCCCGATGCAACTCCTTGACTCTCACCCTTCTTCTGTCTTTTAGTTCTTGGGGTGGCCTGGTGGCCTCAAATGCTAGAGCTCCTGTGATTTATGTACTGACTGGGCTTGTCCCTCGAATTGTCAGTGAATGGAGCAGCAACAGGGCACCGGGCTTCGCTGGTGGAGCTGAGAATTGCAATGTGTGATGCATGTATGTTGTGTGAATCTGTTTTAAGTTTTTCATAGTAATAACTCCAATATAAAATGAATTTGTAGTATACTTGTATTAAAAAGAAGTGTTGCTGGGTTAGCGCCGTGCGCGTCCATGGACGGTGGTCAGGTCAGGTCAGGTTCAGGTTTTATTTCCAATATAATACAAGACATATATATATATTTTTTTAAACAGAAATATCGTAAATAAACATACAGCACTTTATAAGTTTTCACATTATTATTATTATTACTATTATTATCATTATTATTATTATTATCATCATTATTATTATTATTATTATCATTATTATTATTATTATCATCATTATTATTATGATTATTATTATTATTATCATTATTATTATTATTATCATCATTATTATTATTATTATTATTATTATTATTATTATTATTATTATTATCATTATTATTATTATTATCATCATTATTATTATTATCATTATCATCATCATCATCATCATTTATGCCTGTCCAAGGGCGTAGGCTGGTTTGGGCATGGGGAGGTGCACATCTTGGGGAGACGGAACTAAAGTTTAGAAAATCAGAACCAGTGGCGTACCGTGGGTCAACGCATTGAGGGGGCACCGAGTGGAAAAGTGTGTGAGGGTGGGTGTGCGTGTGTGTGTAATATGTATATTGTTATTTCTATCATGTTAACAATAACAACAGCCATCTTGAAACAAGGTGTCTTTAGGGACGTGAAGCGTTTTTAAATTTGGGGAAAATGACACATTTTGCTAGATATCACTCTGTTTTTTTAATATTGCGAGCGAGCAAAGCAAGCGTGCCAAAATTTACAGCTTTATTTTCAATGAAAGACGTGTTATTTTTTTAAATCAAAATATACTAATAGGACCTCTATAGGCCTATAATTATGATATCTCAAATTCATATCTGGTTACCTCACTGCCAATGACTCTTATTTTGGCAGTTTCTGGTCCATTGATTTCCAAAACGGTGGTCAGGTCAGGTCAGGTTCAGGTTTTATTTCCAATATAATACAAGACATATATATATATATTTTTTTAAACAGAAATATCGTAAATAAACATACAGCACTTTATAAGTTTTCACATTATTATTATTATTACTATTATTATCATTATTATTATTATTATCATCATTATTATTATTATTATTATCATTATTATTATTATTATCATCATTATTATTATGATTATTATTATTATTATCATTATTATTATTATTATCATCATTATTATTATTATTATTATCATTATTATTATTATTATCATCATTATTATTATGATTATTATTATTATTATCATTATTATTATTATTATCATCATTATTATTATGATTATTATTATTATTATTATTATTATTATCATTATTATTATTATTATCATCATTATTATTATTATCATTATCATCATCATCATCATCATTTATGCCTGTCCAAGGGCGTAGGCTGGTTTGGGCATGGGGAGGTGCACATCTTGGGGAGACGGAACTAAAGTTTAGAAAATCAGAACCAGTGGCGTACCGTGGGTCAACGCATTGAGGGGGCACCGAGTGGAAAAGTGTGTGAGGGTGGGTGTGCGTGTGTGTGTAATATGTATATTGTTATTTCTATCATGTTAACAATAACAACAGCCATCTTGAAACAAGGTGTCTTTAGGGACGTGAAGCGTTTTTAAATTTGGGGAAAATGACACATTTTGCTAGATATCACTCTGTTTTTTTAATATTGCGAGCGAGCAAAGCAAGCGTGCCAAAATTTACAGCTTTATTTTCAATGAAAGACGTGTTATTTTTTTTAATCAAAATATACTAATAGGACCTCTATAGGCCTATAATTATGATATCTCAAATTCATATCTGGTTACCTCACTGCCAATGACTCTTATTTTGGCAGTTTCTGGTCCATTGATTTCCAAAACCACCCTGTTTGTAAACATTACGAGCAAGCGAAATGAGTAAATTACATGTCAGCATATATGGCACATCTAAATTTTTCATTTCGTTTGCTTTCCAAAAACCATTACACAATTATTTAACGCTTTCAGCAAATTACACTATGGGTCTATGAAACATCTAAATTCTTTATTTGGTCACTTCACATGCCGGTTTCATTTGCTTTGCAAGACCATTAATATAAAACGAGCGAGCGCAGCGAGCAATGAAAAATATACTCTTTTTCACTGTAGAAATTTTATTTCGTCATGGAAATACGCTATAAGCCTATGAGATATCTAAATAATCTATTTGATCACTCGTGTGCTGTACCTCACTCACAGTCCGAAACCATTTTGTTTTACTAGCGATGAAAGTCAGCGACCCCCCCCCCCCCCATTTATATATATATATATATGTATGTATACATATGTATGTATGTATGGATTCGTCAGCAAAAATACAGTAAATGTTTTGTTGTTGTTGTTGTTGTTAATTTGTGAACCACCTTGCTGCCCAATATTGTACTTTCCGGACTACCTTCTGAAATAGGCTGATTGCAGTGCCCGAAATCATCTTCTTAGTAGCGAACTATAACGAAAAAATGTGAACTTTTGTTTTTAACTAGCCCATTATCTACGCCTACCATGCCAAAGAAAAGTGTATTCATTTTGAAGGTAAACTTGAAGCTCGATTTCTTGGAGTGAAATCCAGATGTGGTTATACTACTAACATTCTATGAGTGGAAGAATATTAGCCTATGACATCAGATTGAGACACGAAATGCAAACTGATTCCTTATATACTCTTTTTCACTGTAGAAATTTTATTTCGTCATGGAAATACGCTATAAGCCTATGAGATATCTAAATAATCTATTTGATCACTCGTGTGCTGTACCTCACTCACAGTCCGAAACCATTTTGTTTTACTAGCGATGAAAGTCAGCGACCCCCCCCCCCCCCCATTTATATATATATATATATATATATATGTATGTATACATATGTATGTATGTATGGATTCGTCAGCAAAAATACAGTAAATGTTTTGTTGTTGTTGTTGTTGTTAATTTGTGAACCACCTTGCTGCCCAATATTGTACTTTCCGGACTACCTTCTGAAATAGGCTGATTGCAGTGCCCGAAATCATCTTCTTAGTAGCGAACTATAACGAAAAAATGTGAACTTTTGTTTTTAACTAGCCCATTATCTACGCCTACCATGCCAAAGAAAAGTGTATTCATTTTGAAGGTAAACTTGAAGCTCGATTTCTTGGAGTGAAATCCAGATGTGGTTATACTACTAACATTCTATGAGTGGAAGAATATTAGCCTATGACATCAGATTGAGACACGAAATGCAAACTGATTCCTTTCATAAGAATAGTAGGCTAATTATCATGAGCATTGGTTAAGTTACGTAAATGTTCGCGAACAAAGCGAGCAAGCGTTTCCCGATTTCTGGTTTTAATTTTCCTTGTTTTCCCCCTCTCTTTTCACCTTCCTTCTCCTTTCATTTCTCTTTCTTTGGCTAGTCGATTGAGGGCACGTGCCTCCCCCCCCCCCCCGTAGTTACGCAAATGATCACAGATGCGTCCCGGGTCTTGTGCCCCTTTTTGAAGCTGTTGAAAGCTGAAAATGGGGTGCAATTTTTTTATTTTTTTTTTGCTTGCCAGGGGCGGAACTCCTCTGCCTCAGCGGGGGGGGGGGGGGGGGGATGCACGTGCCCCCAGTGCACCCCCGGCCTACGCCCTTGCTGTCTTTTATTTATTTCTTTTCCCTGCTAAACGATAAATCCCGTTAATACTCTGCTCAATACACTTGCTCTCTAATTTCATCATAGGATCATCTCTCAAACTCTTCCTACGTCAGCAGCCCATGAAGTGTTTTACTTGGATTCTGTCTTCAGTTCGAACCGATCATGGGGTTCTTCAGCTACTCCTTTAGCATGCTGAAACGATGCATGAGCATTTTCTTACTTTTCGCATTGTTTGCTGTCATCATCTCCTACGGTGTTCTCTCTGCTGGAGGTAAATTTTAAACGAATATCAATTCAATAATAAAAGTATTTCCATTTTCCAGTTAAGATGGAGAAATCGTATCGTTCAATCGAAAAACAGAAATATTCTTAATAAAGTTATAATTCACAGAATCGAAGCAGAATACAGATTGTCCAGCTAGACCTACACTCAGGACCATTTTAAGGCTCATTATAACTTCCAAACTATTATAATCAATGAAATGTGATACCGGTGAAAGCTTCCTATATCAATTGGTTACCATTTTAACAAGCGTGTCCAACATGGTCATGATACCAATCTCAGGTCCGGTATTTTCTTCTTTTTTTATTCATAGGTCGATATGCCGTCATCCTAAGACATACTGAAGCTGAATTCCAGAAAGATGTCAACCCATATACAGCAAAGCCACCAAGGCCGGTCAGCGAGTCCACTGAAAATAATGATATCAATAACGAACTTCAAATGCTTTCCGAAAACGAGAATGATTCTCCCAAAGGTTCCTGGCTGGACTTCAAAGAATCCCCGTCGGAGAGTGAAGGTTCGTGGATGGACTCAAATAAACCACAAACTCCATCTTCATCCAATCACACAGATCATCGTCTACACAGCAATGAGATATTTGCTGCAACAGGTATAAAAACTAACATCTCCAATACAACATCTCACTCACCGAACATCACATCAGAACCAGTCACACATAAGAATTCCTCATTAGAACAGCCTGAGCAAGTGGCCCCCAAAACTCTGCAGAAATATTCGCGTGTCCAAGTAGTTATAGTTACCTCAAAACGATCTGGTTCATCATTTGTCGGAGAGTTATTTAACTCGAACCCTTATGTGTTCTATGTTTACGAACCTCTCTATCAACCAATGAAGGATGTTTTGGAACATTATCTGAAAAATGACCAGCTCCCAAGAATCGCACGTGGTGTGTGGAATCACACGTTGAGGTGTAACTTTTCCACATTTTATCCACCGAGTAGTTCTTGGTTGAAGCGTGGGGAGGGTTCTTTTGATTCCTGCAAGTCCATTCGTGCTATTGCAGAGGCCTCTGTACTATGTCCAGTCATACAGATCCCAGACCATAAGATAGGGTCTGCCTTGTCTAGTGTATGCCATGAGCGTCCTTATACTGTTCTAAAGACAATCCGAGTCCAGGATATCTCCCAACTGAGGACATTCGTCCAGGATCCTGAGCTGAATGTCAAGATCCTTCATCTCGTCAGAGATCCAAGAGCTGTCATGAACTCGAGATGGAGATTAAAAGAGCAAAATAAAGACCTACTCCTGCGAAAGGGTCCTGGAGCTGACGAGGTCTTGGACCTTTGTGATCATATGAGGCGGAATCTTGCATTCGAGTCCAGTCCTCCTGAATGGCTGAAAGATAGATACACAAGAGTGCGATTTGAAGATATAGCCAGAGATCCCAAAGGGGAGATAAAGCGGATATATGGCAAGCTTGGCATGCAGTTACACGACAACGTCATGTCTTGGATAGATGAAAACACCCATGCTGGAAAGACTAAACATGAGATCTCGAATAATCCATTTTCCAGGACGCGTGATACTAAGAAGGTCATTGAAGCTTGGAGGACTAAACTTCCTCTAAGATCGATTAAGAGAATTGAGGCATCCTGCAGCAAGGTCATGGCCGATTTGTGGTATGAACGTGTTTCCTAGGAGAATGTAAAAGAAACAAGGCAGATATTCGAATAGGTATATCCCGATGTCATGAACAACTCAAAGGCAAACAGTAATCTGCTTTGATCTATAAAAAAATTAAGAACAGAGACACTTTTAAGTGACAGAGATGTAGTTCAAATGTACTACTTGTACTTTGTGTACAATCATGTCGCAATAATGTTTTCTCAGAATCTTACTTCAACTCGACCTTTTGATGAGGACATCGAAAGTGTACTTTATTCGGGGGGCCGACTGACCTTTTTTTTAATGTCATGGTGCAAATAAGTTCCTTGGTCACCTTGCGATCTTTGTTTTGGCTGTTTTTAAGCCTATGGCACTATTTCATGGGGAAAAATTGTAAAAGAAAAAGTGGCATTTTGAGAATTCTCCTTTTTATGTTAGATCTTTCAAAATATAATAGCCTTCCTTCCTTTCCATTCTAATATTTCTGGTCGTAATATCTTTCTCTACTTCTGGCGAGTATCTTTCTTATCATTCTTCTATCCTACCTTTACTCTCGTCATCGACTTTGTTTTACCCTCTATCGAATATGACTGAAAAATTCTTTCTCACATGTCGCTTGTTTACCTATATAGCTATGATTATTTTTGCATCCGTTTGATTCAGCAATTGAATTACGCAGAAGGTATTTTTCCTTTTTTGAAAATGTCATTTTGAAATCATCATCATAAAAACATAAATCCTCTTCGGTTATTTTCTGGAGTCTTCTGTTTCTTCTGAATAGTTGCATAAATATTACTTCCTCATTCTCATTCTCTATCCTTCCCTTTCTCCATCCTTCTCCCTCTCTCTCTCTCTCTCCCTCTCTCTCTCTCTTTCCCTCTCTCTCTTTCTCTCTCTCTCTTCCATCCCTCTCTCCGCACGCTCTCACTCTCTGTCTATATATATATTCATTTTATTTATCTATTTATCATTATGCACAGAGTAACTCGTTAAGCTTTATGATACATTGAATAATAACTTAATGAATTAAAAACAACAAAAGGTTATAATCACGATGAACTAGGTAAAATTCAAATTGAAATAAGGAACTAACATTTAATCTCTTTATCTCTCTCTCTCTCTCACGTGACTTGAATCCCCTCCACTTTTACACTGACTTAATTAGCATTATAGTCATACGACCTTTTATTCCTTGAAATCTTTGAAATTCTCTCATTGTTTCTTAATCGAATCCAAAAACGCAAATGCTGATTACAAAACGAGATAGAAGACGTATAATTCTTGGTGCAGCCCAATCAATGTGGTTTAATATTCCAACCCAGCTTCTAATGCAAGACTTAGCATTGTATCATTCTATTTGTCATTCTGTGAACTGTACTGAAATTTCATAAATGTTTCTTAATACAAAACGTAAATGACGTTACAAAACGAGAGAGAGGACCTACAATTCTTGGTGCGTCCTGATGAGCGTGGTTTAATATTCCAACCAAGCTACCAATCCAAGACATCTCGACGTAGCACAATTACATTGTTTATCATTACAAAATAAACGTTGGTCTTTACGAAAAATAACAAAAATCAGCTGATATTAACTTGTAAAGGTTTTTTTTTCTTGATTTTAGCTTGTTGATCAACAGAAATTGAAAAATAACTGTGTAGTTACCACGTTCATATACATATATACGGTATATTGCTGCATATATCGCTACTTTATTTACACCGGATAAACGTATCATACTATGATATAGCAAAGATTTTTGAAAAATCAACTAAGGGTTCATTAGCCCTGTCTCTCACCTGTTGAAATCTGCGAACACTAGTGAAAAGGCAAACCCACCCTGATATTAAGTTGATTTGAATAAACAGAGTAAAATTAAACAAGCAAACAGTAAAAATTTCATCGGAATCGGATGTAAAACGAGAAAGTTACGACATTTTGAAGTTTTGCATTATTTCGTGAAACAGTGATATGCACAAGAGCCATTGGCGTAAATCCGGGGGGGGGGGGGGGGATGGGGGATATATTTCTCTCCCCCCCCCCCCCAATTTTACGAGAGGGGGGATGGCGTGTACAAATCTCCCCCCCCCCCCCCCCCCGATTTTAAGGGGAAAACGATATTGTAATTAATCAGTTGGTGAATTTTTTATAAAAATGTCATAAATGACGATCATATAGTGAAATTTTTTATTTGAAATGCTCTTAAAAACCATAAAAGTGGTTATTTTTCGCTCGCTCGCAAAATAATATTATACGTGTGCGGGGGGTCTGCGCGGGTGAATGAGGTTGTGTGTGCGTATACTCAAGTGTGAGTTCACGGACAAATATCGGCCAAAAGGTGATCATCCCCTATCCCCCCCCCCCCCCCCCCCCACTCCTCAAAACGGATTCACGCCGGTGATAAGGGCAATTTAACAGGTTGGTCTAAAACAGTGTAACGTAAGTAACCAACTTCAGAAGTTGTGATGCTGCATTTACCATTCTGATATATGTACGTGCATTGTTGTGAATAAAACTCATTCCCTTTTAAAAACCCGTTGTCCGACAGGAGATTAAGAGCCGGTAACTTAATATCTCTCCACATGTAACGTGAATAACCATGGAATTGCCCATAACATGGCTGCATGCAAATTAGGGAGCCAATGATGTCATAAGCTCACTTTTCCTAGTGTATTTTATTTATTCAAAATGTCGAATATATCAACTTTATACATGTGAGAATAAAGAATCTCTCCGTTGTATTAAAATAAGTTGCAATAATAATCATCTTTCAATTTTCATGTGGAGGCAATCCACGTTTTACCATGTTTACATTCTTGTAGCCAAAAATTGAAATATTTGACATTTTATATAACCAAATACATAACGGAGAAATGAGCTGATGACTTCATCGATTCCCTAATTTGCATACAGCCATTTTCTGCCTATCACTGTTTCATGAAACAGTGTAAAACTTCAAAATACCATAACTTTCTTATTTCACATCCGATTTCGATGAAATTTTCACTGTTTTACTTGCTTATTTTTACTCTGTCTATTCATATCAACCTGATGTCAGGGTGGAGTTGCCCTTCAACTAAGCATGATTTCTACGGGCTACGCAATAAAGTACCGAAATTGATTTTTCGATAGCAGTTGCGATCGTGTTAGCAGTACCTAGTGCAATGGTACCCGTGAGAAAGCCACCGGGTGCTCATTTTGTGCGATTACAATTTTGGAAACCTATGGTGGCCCTGAAGTACGCTCGACAACAGGTCATGTGCGACGTAAATTTCGCATCCCAGGTCCTGAACTTCGCATCCGAGGTCATGAAATTCATGACCCGTGGCGCAAACTTTGCATCCCAAGTCGTGAAATTCACGACCCGCGGTGCGAAATTCAGGACTGGGATGCAAAGTTCGCGCCACGGGTCCTGAATTTCGCACCGCGGGTCGTGAATTTCACGACTTGGGATGCAAAGTTTGCGCCACGGGTCATGAATTTCGCACCACGGGTCGTGAATTTCACGACTTGGGATGCAAAGTTCAGGACCGGGGATGCGAAATTCACGTCGCACATGACCTGTTGTCGAGCGTACTTCAGGGCCACCATAAAAACCTTACATCATCATACTGACGCGAGGCAATAAGGCTGGGAAAAATTTATATAAACGTGTAAACGACAAGGTAAATAAGAATCTGTTTTCTAGAATGAAGAACTGGGGAGCGTTTCATGAAAGGACTTGTCATGCTTGTCGGATGTTTTATCCGACAAAGTCTGTTTTATCCGACAGTTGCCATAGTAGCGATGCTTCTCAGCCAATCAAAATCAAGGAAAGATGTCAGATCTGACAGCTTGTCAGACAACAAATGTTGATGAAACGCTCCCCTGAAAACACCAAGGGTCGATGAGGAAAGAGGTTAACATTCAGTGATGGAGTCGAGACCGGCAGTCACGAGTCACGAGTCACGATGCCGCTTGATAAACATTTCTTCCATAGGCTTTGTACACGTGACTCGAACGAGGCAAAGGACAAGGCCGGCCTCGGCTCCATCCCTGTTAACATTCAATTTCTTTGTAGCCTAAACAATTAAAAAAAAAAACACACATCTATTTCAAAATACACCAATCCATTTCTTATTTCATTAAACTGAGTACAACAGGAACATGGCACCATAATATATGTTTCCATCTAGGAAAAATATCTAGAAATATACACATGAATGATAAAAAAAGGCAACCAGGCCATATCTCGTAAAATTCATAAAGATCCACACTATACAAATACTATTTCGTAGAGATTTTTTTTTTCCAAAAATCCTTGCACAATATTCTTTTGGCAGCTATCGAATAGTATTGCACGGGAAATATACAGTTGTTCTTGCAACAAGCGACCTACAGATTTAATTCACTGAAAGGAGTGTCGATTGATATCATATAAACCATTGGCAAAACTTCGTCATGACAGTTTATTTCATATTGGAGTAATAGGGAAAGAAATGGCTGAGAGAATATAAGGAGATGGCGCATAAAAAATAAAGAGTTGAACGGAGTAAGATGAGGAGGCGCTGTGGCTCAGTGGATAGAGCAGTGGTCTCGTAACCGGGAGCACCCGGGTTCGAAACCAAGTGGATGCGCTAACGCCCATTGATAAGGTACTAATCCTCATTATCAAGCCCTTCGGAGGGGACTTAAAGCCGTCGGTCCCTGGTTGCTTACTAACAAGCATACACATGCTTTCTTTAGCAGTCAGGTAAATCATCCAACTATTTAACCATTTAACCGTTTAACCATGGGGACAATAGATACAGAGAAAGAAAGGTAGCATGATGAAAAATATCGCAAAAGTCAGGGACATTGGCACAATTTGAGACTTTCGCAACTTTCATATTCGAGTACTGAACCTATATTCCCCAAAATCAAAGCAGAGAAAAATTACAAATCACAATATGAAGTAAGCATATGTGATTCGAAGTCTAATTTTTGCCTTAACGAAACGCATGATTCTTCTTAATTTCATATGTTATGATCATCATTTTATTTTATTATTATTATTATTATTATTATTATTATCATTACCAGTAGTAGTAGTAGTAATAATAATAATAGTAGTAGTAGTAGTAGTAGTAGTAGTAGTAGTAGTAGTAGTATAACAATAATTATCGTTATTATTATTATTGTTGGTGCTACTATAATTTTCATCATTATTGGTATTCATTATCATTATCATTAGTATTTATTATCATTAGCATATTTAGTTTATTATTTTCATCATTGCTATAAATATTATCATTATCATCATCACAATCACATGAATATCATCAATAACAATTAATCATCTCTGGATCAGTAACAGGTCCCATTTTTACCGTTTCCCTCGTATATGACTGGAAATGTTTAAGTTGTCAGAGTCACATCTGTATTTATAGTACATGTCAAAGTTGCATGGCAAAAAGAAGTCATCGATCATGAACTAAATTGCTGTGTAAATTCCAAGCTACGTCACAATTTATATTCTCATTCTGATATTTCCACTTCACATAAGTTGCTTGTAATGAAAACTTCATGATAGGATGTTAAAGGCGACGCATATGAAATTCTTCCTGAATAAATTAGACATTCTAGAACATGCATACATCCATGCAGTTTCTGAACAACACACACACACACACGCACGCTAAAAATAAACGAAACAAGTCTTTTTTACATAACATCTTCCCTTCGAGAGACTATAAAGTAATAACAGTACTGCTAGTAAGTACAATATGTTTTTCCGACCTAGAAAATTAAAAGAAAAAGGTGTAATTTATGTATCTAAAAAAATTATTTTATCATATTCATAGAAATTTTGATATCTTTACTATAAATTTTGCAAAAAGATAAGTACGTTCAGAAACATTTGCATTGTATAAACATTCTGTTTTTCAATCAGGGTAATTGTCCTTAAAATCTTTAAATCAATGACATCTTTTGATTATCACATGCTTAAAGCCAAAATTGTTTAGTGAAATGTCATATTTCTCATTGATTTGTACATCCATCATTTTAGAATAACGACATCATTGACAAATCTCAAAATTATGTGGCCTGTTTGTAAAATTGCATCCAATATTCTGTCATGCTCTTTTGATGACAAAATAAATCTGTTTTTAAAAATTTTTAGGAATTTTGCTCACTCACAGAATTTTGACGTCATTTCTCCTGACGAAATATGATCTGCACGCCTTCGGCCTTCGTGACAATGAGAGAGTGTCATAAGGTGTTAAGATGAGTCAAACTGGATTTTGTGCCACACCTTAACAATTACAGATTTCGTGCACTTGGAGCATTCCGACCTACATTAATTCCGATACTAATATGTGTTTATCTCTCAGTGCATTTAGTAATGTGTGAGACAAATGACATAATCAAATATGATCCTTTTGGTGACAAAATTCATTGAAAAGGAAAGAATGAAATATTGCACTTGGTATGTTTCTTTGTTTCCTTTGCTGACAAGCTGTCCATATAAATTTTGACTGAAAAATAGAATAACCACAATACATGTAGCATAATATAAGAGCCACGTTGGTACGACAAGGCATTTGACTTGACATGATTCGGGGATTACTGAACACAGCAATGATAATCTAATGCTGCGTGTGACTTTTGTGCGTATTTCAAATGTTTTTTTCAATCGACTTTCGCTGCCAATATGGTGTGACGGCTCACATAGTATGGTCAGCGAAATACCTCTCAATGCGGTGTCCAGAGGATGTGATTTCTCTCGGCAGACTAGAAAATGAGAATCATCTCGCTGTATGAAAGCGTAATAACTTCTTATTCCGGTGTTCTTGTGGTTGTGTGTAAATACGGTGTAACAGCTCACATGGACGGCAAAATAGATTCTCAGTTCATGGTCCGTTAGCCAATGTGAACGTGCCTGAGATCTAAAAGTATAATCCTTTAATTTCGCTATCCGTGTGGCAATGTGAACGTGGTGTGCGATCTAACATCGTATGGGAGGTAAAGCATTAAACCTCATTATTTGCTAATTGCTATATGTACGTTGACGTGATAACAGCATGAGAGCTCACACGGTATGGACAGCTTTAAGGATCCTGATCGCGTTGACAGAATCAGCTTGTGTTTCACTTTAGCCTGAGATTCATACACAAGTAGAATCATCTCATGCATTCATTGAGAGTAGCCAGTACGTGAGACGAGATCCTTTACCCTAGAAATAAAAATAAAAGTAAACGTTAATTAACTTCCCGTTAAGTGATGTAGCATCATTTTCATAGAAATTTAGAAAAGTGGATTATTAACTATTTCATCCTGATGTTCTCCCTCAGCTCTAGGTGCTTTAATTCTTGCACACAAACCGCCATATATCACAATAGATCATAATCCACTTGAGCAGTAAAGCAAATTCAATGCTCAAAGGCAAAATCGTCTTGTTCAATTCTCATTTGCTCTGTCCCTAACTAAAAATGCACCTATCTTTCTACTTCCGCTTCCTCCTTTTTTGTACATGAAAAAAGAGAAGAAAGTGCAAGAAAGACTTACTTTGAGTTCGACTCTGCCCCTGAGTATAGTCTGAAAACATTCGAACTCATCTAGGATACGTTTCGTTTCTTCGCTTACGTGAATCTTCATGGCTGTTTGAACATTAGAAAAAAAAGAAAGCTCAACAGTTGAAGCACTTTATTTCACATTCCAGATAGGTACTAAAGAGAATTTTGAGGATGAGTATATTCAGTTGATGGAATGCGAGAGAAAATGGCAACCACCGGCGTAAATCGTTCTGAGGAGTGGGGGATGATCGAATTCTTTTGCCGAATTTCTAGCGCGAACTCGCACACGAGTACACACTTTTTTCTCCATATTTTTAATTGCAGATTTCATTCAAAATAAATTATTTCATATAAATCAATGTCTGTCATTCATATCAATACCCTCACCCACCAAAAACCTCACCCACCCGCACACACAACCATACGCACATACTTTCCCATTTTCTCTCTTTTGAGATATATAGCATTTCAAACAAATTTTGCAACTATAACCGTCGTTCATGATAGATTTGTATACAGAAAAATTCAACAACTGGTTAAAATATTATTTCTTCTTTGAAAAGTGGGGGTATATTTGTACATACTATCCCCCACCCCCTCTAAAAAGTGTGTGTGGGGAAGATTATATATCCCATCCCCCGGGATTTACGCCAACGATTGCAAATGCTATAGTGCTATAGTGACATGAGTGAGGTGTGAATGCGTGAGAGAGATTCTATCACCAACTGTTCTTGCGGCCCTTTTTACTCCCTTTCTTTATCTTTATAAATTTACATTCATCTCATTTTGTACCTTTCAATGAGGGGGAAGGGGGGAGGGGGGAGGGGCAAGTGTGTCCAGTGCCCCATACCTCTACCTGTTTGTACGTGTTTGTATCTACACCAGTGGAGAGGATGCTATAAGATAGTTCATCAACAGACAATTACCTAATCTGTCTCGAGTATATTGTACTCTCCCACCTGAATGAAAGTAGTCTCCGATCTATGGTTGAAATATCAAAATTTTCGAATTTATAACAACTTCGTGCACGATTGTTCCATGGTCCCATTGTCCATGGTCTCATCACTGACTCGGAAATAAATAAATCAAATCAAATCAAATCAAATGGTCATACTTACGTTCACCAGTAGATTCCATGCGTGATGCAGTGTTGACTGTGTCTCCAAACAGACAATAGCGAGGCATCTTTAACCCTACGACACCAGCAACACAAGGCCCTGTCATAATTTTAATGAAAATGTATTGAAAGGAGGTCAGGAATGGCTTTCAACATGTTCAAGCCTGAAAGATGCTTATTAGCGTGTTTCAAATGATACTGATAAAGGAATGCAGTTGCACAAAGCGTTACTGCACTATTTTGGAGAGAGATAATTTAGACTCTCCTCCCTGAGGAAGCCAAATTCTTGGTTACCCCCCCCCCCACACCAGGGGAGCGTTTCATCAACATTTGTTGTCTGACAAGTTGTCAGATCTGACATCTTTCCTTGATTTTGATTGGCTGAGAAGCATCATTACTATGGCAACTGTCGGATAAAACAGACTTTGTCGGATAAAACATCCGACAAGTCCTTTCATGAAATGCTCCCCAGGTGCGCCAGAATCTAAGAGAGAAGTGGATAAGGGGTAGAGCATTAATTAATTGTACGCTTGCAATGTTCTGCCCTTCTCCCCAATTCACTGACCAGTCTCGCCGTTCGGGAACGCCTGTCTCACACCCTTTTACAGGTTAGCAATTTTGTTTGTGCCCCAGAAATTTTGAAGATTTGCCGATACATGTAATATCACAGATTTGGAGATTTTTGCCGTTTTGCCGATCAAAGATTTGAGTTGAGCCGGTGTCGTAGCCGATTTGTTCCGGGTAGGCGATTGAATCCTTTGGAACCAATCGCCTGAATTTTCACCCGCCGAATGGATCCGCCTAGCGCTCGGTCCAGTCAATGCGTTAGTCATAGCCATTTCAACCTAGGGCCTACTCAAAGTCTCTGCAAAGTACATGCTTATTTTGAACAGGCTACCTAACAGTTAATTAACCTATCTACGTGTCTTGTAGGCCCCTGCATTGAATTTTCAGCCAATCAAAATGAGTTTCCCTAAAGTTAAGGGGGCGTTAATCGTATGCATAGTGTATGTACTGCAGAGTCAGCTGTATGTATGATCATTTTATCCAAAAAATGATAATTTTGTCCCTCTAGAACGATAATACAGCATTTTGAACTTGCCAACGCTGTTCCGGGGGACGAATCGACTAGTCGTTTCGTTCCTCCGGAACCCGGAACAAATCGACTATGACACCGGCGAGGGGGTGAGACAGGGATACAAAATTCCTAGTCTTAAAGATCAGAGATTAAAATCTAGAGTTTGTTCAGAATAAAGTGAGCTGTTGAATTAATCATACCTACCTGAGTGAATGCCGACTCTTAGCTTGAGTTTTTCCTCCGGTCTGTGACAGATCCTGAAAGTGGAGACCTCTTTAATGAGAGCTAGTGACATGGCACCGATCTCATGGGCATGTAGCTTACCGTTACTTATAGGTAGACCTGAGACAACCATGTAGGCATCACCTATAGTCTCTACCTACAAATGAAAAATATACATGAGACGACGTGACTTTGTTGCTTTTAAGTTATTACATATTCACACATCTCTAAAAAGAAACAAAAACGAACAAAAAATAAACAAAAAATCTCACAAATTAATTTCATCTCAATCAAAAGTAATACAATTTCGTATAGATGAAAGAGGCAGTTTCAAGAATGAAAAGAATGCATATTTATGAATGTGACAAATATCCAGTCGATGGAGGGGCACAGTGCCCACATTTTCTTTTTCAAGTACGAAAATTGTCTCTCATTACCATGATTAACGTAAATGCGCTTATTTTGTATATTGCCTGGTGCCTCTTTTTACGTCAGTTAAAACTGCTCATTAAAAATTTGACAAGAACAAATTGGACTTGTTGAAAAACAATTATCAGCTGATGGCAGGCTTTTTAAACTGCAGTGAAATAAATGAACTCAAACTCAAACTCAAAAGGAGCACTTTCACTATTCAAAATGTTCTCTGATTAATCACAAAACCAATCATTAAAATGAAACACCGACAGGCTCTTTTTGATAAGACCGGCACCCTGTTTACTTTAGTTAGATTCCAACACATTTCCTTACCTTGTAAACATCGTAATGGCCTATGATCCCATCGAAGCATGTGTAGAGATCGTTGAGTAGGGTAACAACCTTCGAATAGAATGTCAATAGTCGAAATGTCAATAATCGAAATGCCAAATGCCAATGAGAATATCGTCACCATTTATCATGTTTATACCGATCATGAATAGGGAACCGAGATGAAAATGTTCGTAAATTGTCAGCGTTATCATGGGTAAAAGCACATACTATTTTCCACTAGAACCGAAAATCAGTTTTGCACGCAATTTCATGAAAGTCGAAAGGATTGAGTGATCCCTTTATTCGGTTAACGTTGACAAGGCACCTATAAGTTTTTCATTATCATCTATAAAACTCTAATAAAGTCAGCCATAAAACTTATGTAAACTGTACAAACTAAGGCTTTTCCAAGAAGCCCTATGGACGTTCTGTGCTTGCTGTATATAGCTCTACTTGAAATAGTGCAGAGTGTCATCCCTTTGGTAAGGCATTAATCCACATTACCCAGGTCCCTCGGAGAAGACTTAAAGCCGTCGGTCCTCTGGTTGCTTACTTCCAACAGTACAAACATGTATGCTTTCTTAGCAGTAAGGAAAAACAACCCACTAGCCAATAACCATTCAATAACCAATTGTTAGAAAATAGGTCAGCTCATCTTTCTAATCTTTCTCTCTTTTCAATTCATTCCTTTCCCTCCCTTTTCTAGGTACTGACTTGTGAATTCTCATTCAGGTATATCACTTTACTTATATTCTGACAAACCTGCATAGGTGTACTATTTGCTGATAGTGCCGTGAATCCCACTATATCACTGAAGTAGATGGTCACACTGTCGTACGATGTTGGATTCACAGCTTCTCCTCTTTTAAGCTGTTCCGCCACAGACCTAGTAAAAATAATTTTCATTAGATATTAATCAAATATATTTTTTTACGATGATAATTATTTGACTGATCACCAGTTCAAACTCCTTTCAAAAGCTACATGACATATTCATAAGCAATGACAAAAAGGAAAGTCCAGTTGAAACAGGTGGACTCTTTCCTGCAGTGAAGATGTATGTGCAGAAACTACATATTCGGGCACATCACTGCCTAAATATGAGGGTATTCGGGCACTTCACTACCCGAATATAATGTGTTGGTTGCCTAAATATCGGCACTACAAAATCGCCAGGTGCTGCAACCCTGAATTTAACAAAAGGGAATTCTTGATATTAGAAAATGGGAATAAATGTTAAAAGGGCTTGCCATACGCCCATCCATTAAATGTAAATGTGCTGATACCAAATAGCTGCTTTCTCTGCTATAAAAAGCATAGCATTTTTCTGCGACCTCAAGTCAGGAGAATTAAAGGAACAAAGACATTACCTCGGTAGAACTTCGTAGAGAAGTGTTTCTGATCTCTTCTTCTCTTCAAGAAATGCTGCTGTTCTTTCCTCAACCAAGGCTTCTAGATTGGTAGCATATTGCTCCATACGATTCAACAGGTTGTCCAGGATACTGCCTCCTGATAAATTCCTGAAAAGAAAAGAAAAGAAAAGAAACGTTGTCTCTGTTTCAACTGCGTGAAATAAATGAAGTGAAACGGTAGTGAGTTTTGTTTGTCATTATCATGGGGGTTTCTGTATGACGCAATGTGACACTCACTTAAAAGAAAAAGATATGGCGGAAAACCTGTATTAGCTTATTACAAAACGTATGAATTTAAAAATGTTTCACGGACTGAATCCGTCGGGAATTCGAATATGTTTTGACTATGCTTTTTACCATCTGTGCAAATTCGGACCGGCTGAAAAACGTCAAAATTTGGCATTATCCACAACTATGTGCCATCAACACGGCACTTCGCAGCGATCGGGTTTTTAGAACTGAAGAGCAGCAATGCACACTGGACCAATAACTGACCTTATTTCATGTTTGTTGTGTGTACCCTCTTTAATATTCAACATTACTTCTTGACGTATTATTTTACACTCTGCTATTAAATAATCTTGGATATGAGTATTCTGAAACTTGTACTTAATGCGAAAATCAACACAAGACGATTGACGCAGCTTTCTTGGTTAACTCGGCAGCAATTTGCATGCCAAGGCCGAGTTTGCGTTGTGTCGAGTTTAGCATCGGCGAAAATCTGTTTCGAGATGTGGGGAGGGCGATCAAAATCTTATGCCAAAATTTCTAGCGCTAGTTCACACACGAGTGCACACACACACACACACCCACACACACACACACACACACACGCACACACACATACACCCTTATCCACCAATTAGCGCGTCCTTCTAATTCTATTTCTGGGTTTTAATAGCATTTCAAATGGAAATTTTACTACTATAAACGTCGTGATAAGACAGATGAAAAATTTTAACAACTGAGTGATTAAAACATTATTCTTTCTTTGAAAAAGGGGGGGGGGTATCTTGAACACGCCATCCTCCCTCCCTAAAGGGGGTATATACACCCCCCCCCCCCATCCCCCATCTACGATAGTGGAGCCAATGGAGATCGCACAACCGCAATTTACTTGTTAAGTTTCTTCATGGTGGAGAGAAGAGAAGCTGTGGATGGTCTCTGCTCTGGTTGTTGTTCCCAACATGACGTCATCACAGCATGTATCTCTGGACGGCATGAATTAGGGGCCACCTTAGGTCTGAAGGGAGGGTCACTCTTCTCCGTGATCTTCATCAGAATGTCTGTCAATGAAAATAACAGGAAGTTTTAAGAGAGAGCAGATCTAGAGACGTATTCAAGAATGACAATTTGATGGATATGTTACAGGTTTTTTTTTGTGTGTTGTTGTTATTCCTAGTCCTTTTCGGGCACTAATAGCATTTCACACTGAACATACCATGTTCTCTTTTTGCAAATTTGGCTTAAAGCTGTGTCAATACGAAACATATGACTTGTATTGAGAAATGACCACTTGCAAATGAGCCAAGAAATATCCTTGTCATGGAAAAGATCTGCAGAAATACTCTCAAGAAGTGTTACCATTCAAAAGGATCAAAGAGTGACAGGCTTTTTGTGAGATGGTAGATTGGCACTTTTTAACACGCTTGCATGTTCCAGCACTATAGGATGTATCCACCCTTTTTTTTTAAGCCGTCACTCCTTGGCTTTTTTGTTTTTGTTGTTGTAATGGTGATTTAACACTATACCTTTTATTAGAGTGAATGATGATACTGAAGGAAGTTCTATTTTAAGCTAGAAAAAGAAGATAATGAGAAATGATTCATGATCGTTTTGTTAGAACATGGTACCTCCTGACAATTAGAGGGTATTTTTATGTCCAAATCGATTCATCAACAGGGAACTAGACTTTCATTCTATTCAGGCGGAATGTACTTTACCGTCAATATCCATGGTCTGTCGAACTTCCTCATATGGTGGATTCCTTGTCACAATCTCCTGTACGATGATGCCAACGCTATAGATATCGCCCTCTGGTGTTGGCTCATAAGCAGGATCGCTTAAGCCCTCCGGTGCTTTCCATAACAATTCTGAAAGTGTAAATAAGAATCGTCAATTTAGAGTAGTCTGTTGAGAGAGTCTGTTGTCGGTCTAGTGTCTGTCTAGCGTCTGTCTAGCGCCGGTCTGGTGTCGATCTGGTGTCGATATTACCATTGCATGATAGAACACTAAAAGTGGGGCAGAAAATGAAGGTGGAGAAATTGACTTACTTTGCTTCTTTATCATGGCATCATCATCGCCCATGACGCAATCTGATTTTCGAAATCTTGGAAGCCCGAAGTCGGTAAGCTTTAGGACGAAACGGCTGTCGACCACGCAGTTGGATGAAGTCAGTCGTCCATGGACTCCTATCACACTGTTGTGTAGGTAATGAAGACCCTGTAATGGTGACGTAAGAAGCATGAAAATTAAGGGCCACCAAACTTACTGATTTACAAAACATCTTGTATACGAGCAAAAGCTGTAGAAAGTCCAGAAGTAATTCAGTTGACCACATTGCCATTTCTGTGTGCATCATTTACATGTTAATGGATTTTCAGGTAGAAAGTTATTGTTATGATACTGTATTTCACGAATTAGCTAAACTGTGCAGAAAAAAAAATTGTTTACATACGGCAACAGTGCTTTCTCGATATAATCCCTAAACTGGTGCAATTAAAGTCAATATTAAGGCTTTCAAATGTCATAAAAATTTCAGGTGGACTAACGGTTTTCGTCTCGGGCGTTAATGATTTGGGTGTAATGGGAACAAATTTGAAGTTCGAAGTCCTTTTCACATGTTTGTAAAGAAATGTAAAGAAAACTAGAACTAGACAATGCTAGAGATGGAAACCCACCGCATCGCACTGCTGGCGTGAAGAAAATATGAAAGGCATGTTCTATTGAATATATTTTTAATATTTTGATTTACTCTGGCAACAGTTTACTTACCCGAATTATATCTGTGATGAGCGAGTCCTTAAACAGCGCATCCAATTTCAAACTATCGTTTCCAAGAATGTCCTTTCAAACAAAAATGAGAACGTAGAGAAAATAAACACAAAATACCAAACACATGAATTTTTGGTCAGTAATTTGGTACATTCATTCGAATTTCTTAGCGTTCTGATCAGTAGGCTATTTCTGTTAGCATGGTAAGAGTGATCAATAAGGATCAATTATTATTATCATCATCATCACCATCATCATTATTATTATTAATTATCATTAGTAGTAGTAGTAGTAGTAGTAGTAGTACTAGCACTAGTAGTAGTAGTAGTAGTAGTAGTAGTAGTAGTAGTAGTAGTAGTAGTAGTAGTAGCACTAGTAGTAGTAGTAGTAGTAGTAGTAGTAGTAGTAGTAGTAGTAGTAGTAGTAGTCACTGGCGTACTGGAGGGGGGGGGGGGGGCTTGGGGGCGTCAGCCCCCCCCCCCCTCTCCAAATAAATTTCAACCATGGTTTATTTGAATGCAAAGAAAATGAATTCGAATCGCAAACTTTCGAATTTTGGACGGGAAATCCTATATTATCATTATCATCATCACTATTATTATTATTATTATCATCATCATCATCATCATCATCATCATCGTTACTATTACTACTACAATTATTTCATCATTATCATCGTTATTATTAATTACAATACAAGCTCCATTTTCACTGAATACTTCGTTTACTTTGAAGCAGGCTGAAGAGAGAGTATTTGGAGAATTCGACAACTGATTTTTTTTAAAGTCACGAGCACTATACTTCCATTAACACTTGTAGTAAAATATACAGCCTTTACTTGGACATCAACGATAAATTTTTTCGACCTCAATCTTAATCAATACGCTTTCCCTCTAATCATTTAAAACTGGTACAGCTGATAACACTCAGCCCGGCAGCAAATAAGTGAATGATGAAGGGTCAGAGTAAAATGACAGCATTGGTTTTCGGTTAAAATTCTACTGCCGTCTTGCTCGGGAGATATTCTTTGGATTTCGATTCTAATATATTTCCTGATCCATCTGTCGACATCCAGTGGTCATTTCGTGATATATTTACATAATTAGCTATTCCTTTATAGAATACCTGTAAACTCCCCTTAGGGCAGTATTCAATGACGACACAGACGTTAGGTATATCCACGCAGGCTCCTATAAATCGAGCAAGATTGTTGTGTTCAACTTGCCGCATCTGCAGATCAAATACGTTGTGAATAATAAAAGAGCAACCATACAAAGCGATATATCATTCACCTTCTTCTGTTCTTACAGAGGCAGGTGAATGATTATATCCTCTGGTAAAAACAGAATGATGCATTTTCATAATTTAATTATAACTATCATACATTACCCGATGAGAAATTAGGTTATACTGAAATGCTGCGTGTTACACAATATCAGGAACGTATTGAGAGTCACATTTCAAAAACATGCAAATTGCATAATAGCATATTGTTTGGTCCTACTAATCATTTCTGCTGTTGGTAATAATAGTGATGTAACTAAAAAAAAAAAAAAAAAAAAAAAAAAAAGAGTAGTTGTTAACACAGAAAGGTTAATGTCAACATAGTTAAGATAAAATTGAGATAACTTAATCACATATTGATTTCAGTGATCTTTTTATTCACTTTTTCCACATACCACTGACCGGCAAAATTACACAAAAACTTGTTCTAGGGACACTACTAGACTGATTGAAATTCAGAAAAATTTCAATAAGAAACAAAAAACGAAGGCTAGAGACTGATATAATCGTGATTGAGACGGATTTTTACTTTGCACTTAAAAACTTTAATTTGCGAATATTCTTCAAACTCACGTTATTGAAATCCTTCAATTCCTCACGCGTAAGATCAATCTTCGTCTTGTCTATTCGTTTTACCATAACCAAACGACCCTGAAACGAAACAAGAATAGATTACCATTTAAGAATTTCTTAGATTTCGAGTGGTCAAGAAATGATGGCGGTGGAGCGTACGCAGAGAAAACCTTTTACAAAAGTGTCCTTGAAATTACGAAAGACGATGGCATTATATTTGCATGTGCAGCAACTGTAGTTTGTAGTAAAATGATAATATGAGTGGTGCTTATATGAATAATTCAACTTGATTCAAAGAAAGATATGAGTTTGCTGGAAATGACGCAGAACGCTGAATCCATTTTTACATGCTTTACCCACAATCAAATCCTAGATCTCCCTTAACATCGCAGAAAATGAGAGCAACTCGACACTGATAAGCATGTCAAATCTTTAGTTTTAAAAGATCGTCATGAAGTTCACCTACTTTAATTCATATATACAATGTAATTACAACATGTATTTTATTCCCCAGCGGAAGACGCTATTTAAATTGAGAAAGACCATTTTGATACTAACCTAATTTAATCCCACCTGTTGCATTCCGAAATGACCTTTCATTTCTTGTGTGAACGCCGGAATAAGAAAAAAAAAATATTACCGGAGACCCAATTTCCACTTCTACGCCCATTGATCCGCGGAATGACTTCATTCAGTTTTAAATCCTAGAAAATTACTTATACTATAGATGAACTTACGTCAAATCAAGCTACATTTCGAATATCATCATTTTGCGCTAATACTTCATCCTAAAATGTAACCTAAGTTAATACTGAATAAGTCTGTATAAAAGCATGAAGTACGATTTCACAGAACGTCAAGGCAATAGAGCATTCATGAGATGACTAGTAGAACAGAGCATTTAAAAGCCTTGCTGAAACGGAATATCAAAACGTTTTGAAATCATTAACTACCCTGCTAACACTAATTATAAACAATAGAAAGGCTTCCTACTCTACCAACCAATTTCATTGCTATTATGGAAATGTGTCCAATAGATATAATTTGATATCTGAACAAAATGTGGTCGGACAATTCTATCAGTCCTTGGCAACACAGCCAATTCAAATGGTTATTTGACCAAACTGAATCATTAATCATTTCATAATTCTGTACGAACCAACTGTTTTGTTTGTTTGTTTGTTTGTTTGTTTGTGTTTTTTTGGGGGGGAGGGGGGAGGGGGGGGGGGGTTAATACTAGTTTACGCTTTACGGTTTCAGATCGGGATGGGGGGGGGGGGGGGAATGCAGTAATCTTTTGTTACACCTGATGTGTTCACATACTATAATTACCTTATAATGGGCAATGGTCGCAAAGACTTGCTTTGTATTGTTCACCACGCTACCTCTATCACTAAGAGCGCTTACCTGAAAAAATACAACACATAAAAGGGCAATAAAGTTTAATACACAACATAACAAAAGCAAAACAATTATTAGAAGGAGAAATTGATGGGGACTTTCAAGATATGGATGGGTAAGAAGAGGAGAATCAGAAAAATGTATGCGTACATCAGGAGCCAGGAAAATTATTGCCGTTTTAGAGTAAGAGTATAGGCCTATAGCAGTCGATATCAAAAGCGAGTCTTGCTATAAGCTTCAATTTTATGATGTTAATAGTAAATTGTTTATGTCACTTCGATGTAATTCCTGGACAGATGATTATAAAGAACGTCTTTTGAGCATCGCAACATGTTTTCAATTTCTTCTTCTTCTTCTTCTTTTCTTCCGCTGATGCTTAGATAGACGAAGACAAGAGACTGTCTCAAGCTATATGAGGTCAAAACAATTTCATATTTAAACCACTATCCATTCTATCTAGGTCAGAGAGTGATGGGAAGGGACGTAGAAAGCGGGGACGAGTTTCCAATTTAAATTGATTACGCAATGGCAAATTCTTTTTTGATATATGATCGAGAATAGAATTCTAAGAATAACATTAAAAATTTGATGATTTTCAATCGAAATAAATGCATTTTGGCTAATTTTCTCATTAAAAAGTCAACCTAGAATTGAAAATGGGTGATGTAATAATATAGCAATGTATCAGTGGAAGGTCTATGAATTTGGAGCTGAATGATATTAATCAGGATAATATAGGATGACGGTTATACGAAAATGGAAAGCAGTCATTTGGCAATTAATGTCTACAACTACTAATCATGAAATTCCAGACCTATGCAATATAAAACTTTTTTTTTTAACTTCTGCTCATACACACTGCTTTCAAAATGTTATATACGGAATTAAATTTTTCTTTTTTGTGCTTTAGAGGAAGAAAATATCTAATTTTACACTGCATTAGCGATATAAAAGTGGGATTAGCCTTCCCATTTTAATATAGGTCATGAATAATGTAGTCGTAATTAAATATGGCGTGAAAGAAATTGAAGTTATTCATGATATAATCTTTATTCCATATACTCTAATTGACTGGACTTATTAGGTCACAAAATATTCCCATGATATCACATGCAATCATTTCATGGTTACATGACTTTATCCGCTTGACTTGACAAAAAGATGTGAACATTTTCAACAAAAATTATTCATTGTTTTAAAGTTTATCTTTCTGTTCAATTATCCCGATGCAGGGGCGTGAAGGGGTTCAGTTTTACAAAATAAACAATAATAAAAAGTGAAATAAGATTGGAGCATATTCTTACAAAGGACCCTGAAAATCGAGAATTTCCCGACTTGGTTTGTTCTGGAAAGATCAAGTCAGACCAAGATATCTTCCATGACATACGCAGAATTTCAGAATCCAACTTTATCTTCCTGGAAAAAAAACATAGGGAGAGCAGAAATTCAACAGTTAGTGCAGGTCATCAAGTGCAATTATGCTAATATGAGTACATAGCACGATAGTGCAAATTGCGGTATTATGTGAAATGTGGAACAAGGCGTTGATAATTGCAAAAGGTAGGCAGTTTGTCAGAGAACCGGTTGGGGTCAAATTTGAGATAAAAGTATTTCTGATTGGCATGATCATATGCAACCGATTAGTGTTTAAATGCATGCATTAAAATTAATGATTCTCATTCTGATGGCCACACAGCTACGGTTCAGTGGATGGGCGATCGGTTGCTCAATGGTGCATCGAATTGTAGTACAATCGCATATGAAATTGAACTCTGTATAATCAACGATAATTATATGACTGAAATTTGATGTAGAGAACCTTTTAAATTTTCCAGGACATCTGGTATATTTCCAACACGAAAAATGTACGTGCATGAAAGCTATACCGTGCATCATGGACTAATGTATTATCACTTAGATAATAAATGCGATTATTGAAAATGAACTGTGAAATAATTACAATATTTTGAAGAAAGCTAATCAACATAGTCACTTGGCACGTACAGTGGTAGCCATAAATATTGCTTGTTATTTACCTGTAGACAAGAATGATAACAAGAGTCCCGACCAGAACAATGGACAGTCCAGTGATTCCAGCGATGACTAAAGACGAGACACCTGTTCGAACACGAAAACAATTAAAAAAAAAAAAAAAAACCTAAAAATTGTGGCGGTAATTTCACATACCTGGCAGATATGGGGAATGTCATCCTTTTGTCCCCAAGATTTCTTGACCTACAACCTCCCCAAAAGTTTTATGGCAACCTCGTTCATGACTTAAAATACTCTCACATAGCAATCACAGCAATCACGTGAACTCTTAAATGCTTCTGTTATGTTTCGTTTTGTTTTGTTTCAAATGATAATCCTAACACGTCAGGATTTCATTTCAGTAAATTTGATTTGATTTGATTTGTGAAATACAGTAGCCACACTATATGGTACAGAGTGGTATATGTGGGGGGGGGGGGGGGGGGGGGAGTGTGACCTTACAATTGAAATAGAACATCTTCCCTAGTGTTAAGTAAGAGAAAACACTGTATTCAGAGGCGTCGATCCGGGGGGGGGGGGCAGGGGGGGCAGTTGCCCCCCCCCCCCCGAAAATTTCGGGGGCAAAGATATCATTTTGCCCCTCCCCCAATAATTTCCGAACCAAAAAAAAAAAAGAGAGAAAAGAAAGGACAAGGAAGGAAGGAAGTGAAATGAAAGCGGAAAACAAGGAAAAAGAAAGAAAACGGGACAGTGGGAACCGCTAGCTCGCTTCGCTCGCTCGCATTTAACTATCTCCAATGCCGATGATAATTACTATTCTTATGTAAGGAAATCGGTTTGCATCTTGTGTTTCTATCTAATGTTATACTATTCTCCTACTCATAGGAAGTAATATAACCAAACAAGATATCACTCCAAGAGCGGCCAGTTGACCTAAAAATAGATACACTTTCAGGAGATAACGGCCTGGATTTAAAAACAAAAAACAAAAAACATATCTTTCGTTAGCTCACTCGCTACTCTCGCTGGTAAAAGCAAGATACCAAATGATTTCGGGCAGCAAGTAGCTTATTATAGCAGCGAGATTCCAAAATATCATTATATTTGGGCAGCAAGGTGGTTGACAATTTTTGGGGGACGAATCCATACAATTTTGCTGGGATCGATCGTTGACTTTGCTCGCTATGGTAGAAACAGAATGGACACAATTGAAACATGACAAATAACGAAAATATTGTATTCTTTAAGAACACATATCCTTCTTCATGATGATGCTTCATTTGCTTTGCATGCCCGGAATAAAGTTAGAATATGAAGACTCAAACGAAGACCATCACTTAATCGCTATCTTATCAAAGGTAGGAAATCTTCAAGAACATGATGAAAGAGGAAACTTCTAATGATAATTTGATTGATATGATAATGATTGATATATTTCTTTAAATCTCAAAAACTGTGCTCTATGGTACCAAACTTCAGATAAGGAAAGTTTTGGAGGTCAATAACAGTGTTAAAAGATAGCGATGCAAACATGTAATATTCGCCTATGTCCTGCTTAATGTATATTTGATTTGATTATAAAGATAAAAATATCTCATTTTAACAATGAGAGTATGAGGAAAAGCACCTATACATTTGTATTTTCCCCTACCGAGCGACCATAGGTAAGATAAGAATAATGCAAATTTGTGTTAGTAAATTGAGTCAAAGGGGGAGAAAGCGAAGACGATTTCTCAAGAATTGCATTAAGGAATATAATTTGATAAGTAGTCGTTGAAATAATGAAACTTGAAGGTTGGACGTAGGGGAACAGAGACACTTAATTTTAACCACAAAAAGGCTGCAAAAAATGATGTCCATTGGTGTGCGTATTACTCATGAATTAGTGCGGTTATTAAAAACCACAAAGTTACCATTGACACTCAAGAGGTGCTACGAAGATCTTTTTTTGCCCAAATCTTTCTTTGATTCAAAACCGTTTTTAGTTGCGAATTTGATTCAGTAAGATGAGTCATTATAATGGAAGAAAGCACTGATCGATTCGCCTTTTGGTCATTAAAAGAACGGAATTTCAAGGTTGGGATCGATGAGGTAACTTTAAACATAATTTCATGTAAAAGAAAACTCAAAAAGGAGAGAAAAAAGAGGAAAATAAGGCCTGTCACCAACACATTAGAAAAAAAGTAGAAATAAACATTAGCAACCACTTCGAACTTTACGAAAAACTTTTAATAAAAGAAAAATGGCTTGCCTTGAAGTTTGCAGTTTTCCTAAGATGTCACTGTAAGCCGATGAAATACTTTGTTACAATTATGTTTATGGCTTATGCAGTTTTGATAAAATGAGTAATATGGATTTTTGTGTGAACCTCATTTTGACTATTAATGCTTAAAAGTGTTATAACGGAGCTTCTTGCCGATCCGTGTGATTTGAAAGCTTGTAAGGTGTGATTTTTAAAAAAATAAAATTCATAACCAAGAAAAAAAGAAATGGTTTGAATTGTGATCTGTGATTTAAAGCATGAAATAAAAAGGATGGGATGGATCACTTTAAACTTAATTTCAAATGTAAAAACTAAAAAAGGAGAGAAAGAAGGAAAATAGAGGCTGTTCTAACTAACATTTGGCTCTCTTTTAGGTTCAAATTCGTTTCAAGGAAATAAGTCATATTGAAAAAGGGGCCGGTTTGGACAATGGACATCAAAAGAAAGAAATTATAAAGGTTGAAATCGATGACGAAACTTAAAAGTTCATTTTAAACCAAAAAAAAAAAGCAATATAAAAAATGTAATATAAGGCTGTCCATTCGTTATCAATTACTGATACATTAGCAGCTACAACCAAAAAAAATCAAATATCGATGGTAATAGTCACTATACGAACTTCCTTGAATATCACTGGTTTTCCTCAATATTAAATTCTTGGTATTCCATTTAAAGTTTACTTCAAAAGTCACTACGACCGCGATGGTCATTTCATCGCTAATTCGGTTTGGACTAAATGGAAATAAACATGATAAATGGTATTGATTCAAAAGGGGAAAAAAGGATGAGGTTGCCAACAGCAACACTCATTTTACTGTCAGCTAGACCTGACTAGCTTGTATTCTATTAATGAAATAAAAGAATTAGTTCTAGGGAAGCCCGTTATGAAATTAAAGTGAACTTGACTATAAAACAGCTCAGAATGAAATGAAAGAAATAAAGAAATGGCATACAACTCCGAGGTGATATTTGTCACATGCAGAAGGATCCCTAGGAAAGATTATTTCATGCCTACACTTTTCATGCACGCAAAGTTCAAACTTTCTTTGAAATTAAAAAGACACCCTTTTCTGCATCAAGCAAGCGACTGACATAACTACAAGTAGATTTTAAGTTTCTCTTAGTTGAAATTATAACACTACTGAAATTAGATTATTACTGCTACTCCAGATCTTTTATTCCAAACTTTCAGAAATTGTATGCATTTTGATCAACGACGCAACTTAAAAGTTAAATCAAACAAAAGAAAGCAATATAAAAAGGAAAGATTAGCCTGCCCAGTCGTTATCAATTACCGATACATTAGCAGCTACAACCAAGAAATAAAATATTGGTGGTAATGGTCACTGTGGGAACTTCCTTGAATATCACAGGTTTTCCTCACAGTTAAATTACTGGTATTCCATTAAAAGTTTGCTTCAAAAGTCACTACGACCTTAAAGACAAATCCCGATGGTCATTTTCATCGCCAATTCAGTTTGGACTAAATGGAAATAAATGGTATTGATTCAAAAGAAAAAAAAGATGAGGTTGCCAACAGCAACACTCATTTTATTGTCAGCTAGACCTGACTAGCTTGTATTCTATTAATGAAATAAAAGAATTAGTTCTAGGGAAGCCCGTTATGAAATTAAAGTGAACTTGACTATAAAACAGCTCAGAATGAAATGAAAGAAATAAAGAAATGTACATACAACTCCGAGGTGATATTTGTCACACGCAGAAGGATCCCTAGGAAAGATTAAATCCAGCCTACACTTTTCATGCACGCAAAGGTCAAACTTTCTTTGAAATTAAAAAGACACCCTTTTCTGCATCAAGCAAGCGACTGACATAACTACTAGTAGCTTTAGTTTCTCTCAGTTGAAATTATAGCACTACTGAAATTAGATTACTCTTGTTACTTCAGATCTTTTATTAAAAGGTTTCAGAAATTGTATGCATTTTTATCAATGACGCAACTTAAAAGTTAATTTCAAACAAAAGAAAGCAATATTAAAAATGAAAGATAAGCCTACCCACTCGTTATCAATTACTGGTACATTAGCAGCTACAACCAAAAATAAGATATTGGTAGTAATAATCACTATACGAAATTCCTTGAATATCACAGGTTTTCGACACAGCTAAATTCTTGGTATTCCATTAAAAGTTTGCTTCAAAAGTCACTACGACCTTAAAGACAACCCCCGATGGTCATTTTCATTTCTAACTTCAGTCTGGACTAAATGGAAATAATCGTGATAAATGGTATTGATTCAAAAGAGAGAAAAAATGATGAGGTTGCCAACAGCAACACTCATTTTACTGTTAAAAGACCTGACTAACTTGTATTCTATTAATGCAATAAAAGAATTAGTTCTATACGGAAGCCCGTTATGAATTTAAATTGAACTTCACTATAAAACAGCTCAGAATGAAATGAAAGAAATAAAGAAATGTACATACAACTCCGAGGTGATATTTGTCACATGCAGAAGGATCCCTAGGAAAGATTATTTCAAGCCTACACTTTTCATGCACGCAAAGTTCAAACTTTCTTTGAAATTAAAAAAGATGCCCTTTTCTGCATTAACCACGCACTGACTTCTTACATGACGACTACTAATAACTTTTAACCTTCTCTCAATTGAAATTATAACACTACTGAAATTAGATTCTTATTGCTACTTCATATATTTTATTGAAAAGTTTTCAAAAATTGCATGCATTTTGATAAGGCCTCCTTAAAAAGATTTCATGAATAGGCAAGAAATAGGAAACAAATCTGTAATTAATAGCGTGTACCGAAAAATTCTATTCAGTCACACTGGAGAAGAACCTTTTGCACAGTTGTTCGCATATTTTGGCAATTTTCCACATCCTGTTACCATGACCGGTATCCATGGTATCCCTACATTTTTTTTATTTTAAATTTGCAATTTTGCCAAAAGAATTTAATGTCACTTCAATTTAGACAGTCACCCCTTCCCATTTGTTTTTGAGCCAGAAATCTGACAATTTAAAATTTTATGCTAAAAATAAAATCTCACTAAAGTACCTTTTTATCTAATTCGTGGACTGATTACATACAGCAGGAAAGAAGTATGGCCAAGAATTTTTACTGCATACGACTTTATTCTCAAATCCGCATATATTGTAAAAGCTCGGACAATAATGAAATGAGAGCTGGTTTGTTTCATTATTACTGACAATAAACATACATTTCAAAAACCAAAGATGGATTAGAAAGAAATAGTAATATTTATCTTTAAGAGACAAGCCTATTTTCAGTGGCTTAAAGTCATAAAAAAATTCAAATCAATATTCTAAATTTATCTTACGATGAGGGAATCCTTGAGCTGCCATTGTCCAATTTATTTGAAGAGCGTGATGGAGCATATAGCGAATATGCACTGAAAACTTTGCTATGTTTTTTGTTTTGTTTTGTTTTGTTTTGAACCTCAAAAATATGCCCATTACGTTTGGCTGCATAATTATGATACTATACATCGTTGCTTTAGACACACTTTTATTTCCTTATTCATGGGTTCTATGTTTGATTTGTCATAAATGTAAAGTTTGACCTTCCAGATGGTCACAGCCGCTAGAAATAGAAATGTACAAGACATCGTAGCTCAGGTGTAAAATGTGTAATAAACTGGCAATGAATGTACAGGTGCTATGTAATTAACGCGAAATAAACTCGTCCACATTTACCTGTCAATCAAACCATGAAATCTACCATCAAACACGATGAAAGTAACAAGCTAAAGAATTTTGTTATTGAGTGACATGTACACTAAAACGGTAAACAGGGAGGAATCTGCATCATAAAAAGTTGTTGCTAAATAAATCACGATGTGACAAAATAAAAATATAAGATGATTACCAGCGAGAATAATCTACCTATTCAGATGACCACATTTCATTACCCGAATGAGAATGCTTGACGTAGTCCCATTTAATCCGGAATGTTATTATTGACTTGCCATGTACATCACGAATGAAATTTCAAGTAATAGTTGAAAGGGCTACCGAATATTGTTCAAGGGACATTAAAAATAAGCAAAAATTAAATCAGATCATATTTAGTTCACTAAAATGACAGCAATAAGATGAACTGTACTTATAGAGAGATAACTGTGTCACTGTATTTATCATCATTATTAAACTTTTTAAAATAATTCATCCTCATGATGTTCCAACAACATTGCCAAAATGATCAGGGCCCCGTTTCATAGAACTTGTTATCAGTAACAACTGCCACATTTCTATGACAAATTTGCTCTCAGCCAATCAGATGCAGGGATTTTAGTAGCTTATAGCAGTTATTGCAACTTGTTATTGATAACAAGTTTTATGAAACGGGGCCCATTAAGACAAACAGAAATTATGGTGATCCATCAACATCTTGCGAAAAGGCCTTGCTATATATTTCTAAGATGATGATACTATTATGAATATATCTAATCATGCTGAGATCTAAGATGTATAACCATATATGAAATTCACATTCTTATTTCATTCTGATCGGTCAATAACATAATGTACAAAATTACAATAAATTATATAGCATGTAAATGGTACAGAGAAGGTGGCGAACATCCAGGAAGCGAAACCTGTGTTGGGGACGCCGAGAGCAAAATGACAATACTAATAAGAACATGTAATGCATAAATACAAAAACATTATTTGACGTTATAATGAAAGAAAATGGGGTAGAAGTAAAATAGAAAAGATTATAGAGGAAAGGGAAATGGTTAGTCACTTTACCTTTTTCTTGGCATTCTGGATTTTCGTTGAAGAATCCGCAGAAAGGACTATCCAGCGGTGGTGATGTTGCTCCCCCAGGCCATAAGATTGATCTATTTGGAGTAGGGGTGTAACGAAGTCCTGTGGGGGTCACGTAAAAGTTCCCAACAATCTTTTGAGAAGTAATGAAGGGAAGAAAATACAGCAGTGTATAAATAGGTTATTGTATTATCTTGGTCTGATGCGATTTTTCAGTTTAGAATTTCACACGTTTTGTTTCCGCTTAAGAAACATTATGATTTGGACGAAATGAAAATGTGTCTTATAAAGATACCTCTATAGCAAGATGACACAAAAGGAACATTAAAAGAAAGAATAAGCAGGTATTATTTCAAATAGATGTGAGGTAGAAAACACACGTTGAGGACTGATCGCTGTAAACTTTGGAATTTATGTAATACCCAGTTCAAATTATGAATATTCTTAAGCCAAATATGGCAGTGCAGCACGCTTTAGAAAAGGCCACATCTAATTTTTCTAAATTCAAAATGTCTGGGCAGATTTCTCTTAAGTCAATGACATTAATTACTGACAAGCGCCTGTCATAAGAACCAAAGCGCGTGCATGATGCAACAGAATAAAACATACGAGCAAAGAAACAAAACTGTATATATATTAACGTATATAGTTATATAAGATAAAACAGTATTTAAGAAAAAAAGAAGAAATTGTGTGTTTTAGTTTGTTTTTTCTTCAACTTGTAGTAGTATTTGAAGTGGTATTGGTGACAGTGTTGTTAATTCTGGTGGTGGTGGTGGCAATATTAGAAGTAGTAACATGATATAGTAGTAGTAGTAGCAGTAGTAGTTGTCATGGTAGTAGTAGTAGTAGTATTAGTAGTAGTAGTAGTAATAGTAAAATATAGTTGGGTTGTACGCGAAGTATCATCAGGTGTAGTATATGGCAGTAAATAAATGTGGATATACTGCATATTCCTCTGTACAACACGAAAGTTCAGAAATAAAAAAATGAAAACTATACCTATTTCGTAGGCTATTTGTTTCTTACCTGAACTTTTTAAAACTTTGTTTCATGGTTAATAAACTTATGAGAACTACCCATTTGTTAAGTTGTTTCTTACTTGAACGTTTCATTTCATTCTGTTCATTTCCAACAGAATACAAATCTAAAATGAAATCATCATGATAACAATACTATGGGCAATTCATACAAAACGTTACAAATGTAATAAACTTATAGATCGATATGAAATTAATACCTTGGAAAAAAGGCAGAATAATTAAATATGAAAGTCGATTTATACCTCAAACGTGCCATTTTCTGTATCAGTCATGTCCCACAGAGTGTACTCGGAATCACGATCACCGTTCTCATTAATAACCACCTGGCCATAAAGTCCTGAAATGTCGGTATAAGGAGAAAAGAAGAAATGACATTTCTTATTTTTATTCAGAATTATCTAAGGTTCTTCAGTCTAGGTAAGAAAAGTTTGAGATCTCAAAAGAACAAAACAAACAAACAAACAAAAAAACATACATTATTATACTGCTTTATCGTAATGCATGTTTCTAAATAGATGAAAATATAATGTAAAAAGCAAATAAGTTATAAGTAATTAGTAAAGTAATCCAAAATAAGATAAATAAACGAAAATGATGTGATGTCATTCATTTATCCAATCTTTTCTATATATGTGCTGTACAAGAATTTCATGAAACGACTTCGAGATATTTCAAGACAATATTTCGTGCATCTTGAAATATAAGACTGATTATAAACATCGGAGTAAAGGCTCATTTAGAAGAGCTATCACCGAAATAACTGGTGTCAGTGTCCACCCTCAGACTATGATTACTTTGTGCTATCACAAATCGCGATATTTGTTTGTTTTCATGGATGCCTTGACGGTGACTATACAAGCATGACAAATCTTTAAAGCAAGTGTGACATTTTCCAAACGAGTGCGAATTTTCCATGTGTCACCTGCGAAAAAGAACGTCAAATCTGACATTTGCATGGACAGTTTTAAATGCATTGGTTAACATTGTTGTAATTTTTGAAAAAAAAATCATTTTGCTACTTGAAAATGGGATAAACATAAGGTTTATAGTGTAAAAATACCAGTCTGAAAGTTTCAAAATATAATATCCACAGGAAGTATTTTGAAATATTAGAAATGTGAAACAATGTTTGAAAAATATACAAGGGTCGGTAGCACAGACTAAACGTACACTGTGAAAAAAATGGGCAATATTTTACCCAATATTTTGCCCAACGTTGGGCCGATAGTCAACCCTACCAACTACTGGGCAATATTTTAACCAACGTTGTTGGGGCATTAATGTGCCCAACTGTTGGGTAATATTTTGAACTACATTTTGGGGGACATTAATTTGCCCAACTTTTTAATAAAGTCATTAACCCAACATTTGGGCAAGGCCTGTAATAATCACCAAGAAAAATGGCATAATTTTACTAAGTTGCTGAGTTATTATGATCCCTCCCTGCAATCAATATACTATTTGTTGGGCATTTTTCATTTGCTTTAAACAACAAATGGTCATTACCTGACTGGGGTTTTGATGTGAATTATCCAATAGATGGGCAAATAAAACAAGCATTTTGTTTCTCATGCATGATGGTTTGATTTTTATGTTCTGTCAATAATTTATTGGAAAAGGTGCACCAAAATGCATCCCATGCTGTTTGCAAATAGCAAAAGAGGAAAATTACTACAATGTATATTTTATAATATACATTGTAGTAATGTATACATAAAGAACATAAATCCTCTATGAGATATATTGTTTGTTTGCTTAAGAAATCATGTATTACTATCATAATTACTAATTACTATACTCTGTTATTATTTTGTAAGAAATTGATTACATATTTGTGAATTTCTTAACTCAATAGCCTCCTCCCCCAAAATAAAGGATGACAAAAATATTATTCTCATGACTGTTTCTGTAAAACTGTCTTGAATGCTATAAAGCACAATTCAATCAATTTACAAGTGATAGTTCAAGTATGGATTAACAAGCACACATTCACACAGTAAACCACACAGTAACAAATGTCCAATCAATGCACTTTAGATCAGTATTACTTTGGTTTTTTTTTATATAATTGAAACTCAGAAAGTTACAACTAGAAAGTGAAAAACATAATAACCAACTGCATGCATAGAAAGTGTGCATCACTTTGCAGAAGTGGAATATAATTAAACAGTGTCTTTCAATGTTATTACAATAATGTAATATAAAAAAGCTACAAAAATCACTGAGTGATGCCATACTTGAATATGTTCTTGAAAGTGAACAAAATGAATCAAGTTTATCATGCAACTGTCTCTAACCAAAATCGCTGACAGGTATATATATGTACTTCCCTTGATAACTTGATTACTATGCAAGTCATGAATTATTATCCAAAAAGAAAACTAAAATTAAACTGTCTAAATTAGAACATGACTTCTCTTATTTCTTTTGCAGACCTGTAAAAATTATCAGATTCTTTTTAAAGCTTGCAGGAGATATAAAACAAACATAACTTCTATAATTTGCATTTAAAAACCACTTTGGGAGTTTAAACACTTTCTTAAAATCAAAATCTTCCTGGCAGAGACATTAAAACTTAAAATTTACAGTCAAACAGGCAGATGTATAGACGATATTGGTGTTCATTGGTGTTCAGCTCGCAAGTGACGTCAGAATATCAAAACTTTAAAAATTCATAACTTAAATATCTTTTGATGGATTTTCGTCAAACCTTCACTGATATGTTTTTTTTTTTTAATTTTACTGCTTTTATTAAAACGAACTTAATGTCAGGGTGGACTTCCCCTTTATGAAGTAGAAAAGTTAGTTCTTTAATTATTTTCAGTTTCTGGAATATGGAGTGCAGTTTTGTCCAAATCATTGTTTTGTGAAACAGCTTTGAGAGCTGACAATGACGATCGGCTGTTGAGATGACTACTGTGTGAAGGCAACAAATGCCCGGAAAGAGCGCATTGCTGTTGTTTTCGCGAAAGTTGCCTCCTCCCTTTTGATTGAAAACGACTTTCTCAAAGAAAGTCCAGGTCCCTTTCAGCATGTCCTGGTACTGGCAGTCAAGGACATAGAGCGCCTTGTAGCAGGTGTAAACTGCTTTGATCAGCGACTGTACAGGTACTGCCCTCTTCTCTATTATTACAAAGACTTGCTGAGGTCTGAGTATGCTCTCGGTGAAGAGTTCCAAGATGAAGGGCTGTGGCTGCCGTGTCTCATCAATGCTCTGAAGGAAGCCTTCTATGTGAGCGCTGCCCTGTTAAAACAACAGAACCGTAAACAATATTAAACATGACAATTTGCACAACACAAAATGTCAATGAATCAACCACACTCTGTAAGTGAAACTACACTCGTAACCATGATTCAGGTCAGGGGAATTTCTCCTGCTACTGGTAAATGTAACCCGGAGGAATAAATCTGTTACAAATATTCTAAATTATTTCAATATTAAAATGCACATGTGGGTCTCATTTCCTCTTCCATATGTTGATCCACAATTTCTGCATATGAGCCCTGACTTAATTATTCCACTTTTTCAAGTTCAAGTTCATCTTTATTTCTCTTCAAAAGAGGAAATTATTTGAGTTCACACATACATTAATATTATACATAAATACATGACGAGTATATGTAGATCAAATATGGATGATTTACATAAACAGACTGGTAGATACATCGCAAATATGCATAAATAAGATAATACATGAATGCATGATATATACATAAATATATAAACATATAAATACATAGATAAGAAATACAAATACAGAATGAATTTCTATGAGCACTTAACATTAAAGTTGACCTTACTGAGATGAAAATTATTGTTCGAATTTTAAAATATACTCAAGAATAATTGATATTATTTGCACTCTTACCAATTGACAGTCAATGAAGGCATCAAGGATGGCCTTGTAGGGTGATGCTCCACCAGAAGTACTGGCACCCTTCTTGTAATTCCTCTTCTCGAACATGAATGGCACCAAGAAAAATGCCAGGTTTTGCCTTTGTTCTAAAGAAAGAAGAAGAAACAAAATTCAGATAGTGTGTATAAGACTTGCACAATTTACTCAAACACTTATGTAAAAGAACCATGCTATATAGTCATTTACACTTAGTGGTGCCCTGCAATCAACAAGTGACTTTCTAAGGCCTCCAAGACGAAAAGGATCCACATTTGCCTTTTCTAACAAACACAATATCAACCAATAGCAAAAACGAAATATTTCTTTAAAATCCTGTACAAATGAATGGTTTTTATAACTGTATGGTACACTCACTTCGTGTACCTGGACCGTGTCGATCCGTAGATATAATATCCGAAAGTGCTATGCATGCGCAGCACACTAACGCTGCATACAAGTGCAAGTGCATATCTCAAGTGAGTACGTGAAGCAAAAACAAAACAGCGTCAGATATATGTAGGCCTATTCTGACAAATTCCTTACAAATTATGCTTAACGTAAAGTCCAAAATAAAAAAAAACGTTTAAGCAACTCACCTATGAAAGATTCAGCGAGGCTCCCCAGCCCCCAGTCATCTAGAAGCTCCTCCATATCTTATCGACCGTGTGTAGCAAGCTGCAAGCGCAACTCGTGATCGTAAAGTTTCGCAACATTTACCACTCAGCAGGGCAATTACTAGCCCAACAATTGGACATCTGTATTTTGGCAGCGGCAGAGTAAAAATTTGCCTAAGTATTGGTCACATAATGCCCAACAAAACAATAACCAACGTATATATTACCCAACAAAAAAATTACCAACGTAAATTTACTCTTTTTTTCACAGTGTAAGGAGTGCGCATGCACGCATGGCTCACCGGACCGTACTGTGTGTATTGGCGTATCACGCGGAGGGAGGCAGATAACGGTCTTTTTGAATTCGAGCAAAACGGTCCTCTTATTTATTGTCTCTGAGACCAAAAATAATAAAATCGCGGTTTGCGTGTTACTGTCAGTTTTTCATTTCAAATTATGGTTGGTTTCAGGGTTTTTCAGTACAAATACAAGTAGTCATACACATGTTTCAACTTAGTTTGAGAATTTTTTAAATCGGCTGCTCACAAAGTTAGCCAATGCCTTTATGCTTTCAATAAAATATCACAGATACCTTTCTTCAAACCATGAGAACATATTGGTGTTCCTGAAGAAACCTTCAAAATGTATGATTATACTTTTAACCAAAATTGTATGTTTAAATGTCGAAATGAACAAAATACAGAAAGGAAAGCGAATGGCTTTATTTCATTCGACGTAGTGGTCGATAACAGTATATATCTTTGTAAATATAACGTTAATACTCGATACGTGTGGTACTCTCACTACTCGGCTTAGTGCTCAATGTCGTCCAAAATACTTAGTTTGAAAATGCAAACATAAGCGAATACCAAGATTTGCACGAATAGCTAATATCATACCCCTTTATCATTTATCTGTTTTAACAACCTCAGGTATATGCATGCATGGCACGTTCGACAGTTGCTTCGCGCTCCGTTAAGACTTCATGGGCATGAATGGGTAGGTAATGAAATCAAATAGATTGAAAATTGATTCATGCATGTCTTGCATGTGCAAATTGTGACAGTCACTGAGACACGGATTTCCAGCGATGCATGTTATGCACCTTCTTCCGTGCACATCTTCCCTGGTATTGAGGCATAGACATGATAGATAAAAGGGGGAAAGTACAGCACTAATACGAGAAATGTATACTGCAATGATTGATGTAACCTTTTAGTGGGGGAATATTTTTGAAACTGGGTGCTTACTGAGCACCTGCAATCATGATGAAATGCGTGTAATTAATAACTCGCAACTAGTGGGATATGATGTTCGGATAAAGCTGCCAGTTGAAGACCTGTAATAATGAAATAGAGGGAAATCGCACAACTGCATGACAAAGTACGCGAGCTCATGGGAGTCAGTCAGGAGGGGGGCAGGGAGAGATGTCCCCCCCCCCCCCCCCCCAACAAAATAAGAAAATAAGGGTGGGGGAGACAATAAGGTATTTTCCCCCAACAAATTAAGCTGAGGACCCTTTCTTCATTAAAAAAAAACAACAACAAATTAGGCTGAGGACTCGTTCTTCATTAAGAAAAAAAGTTTGAGAATTTCCCCCTCCCCCCCCCCCAAAAAAAAAAACAGTAAAAAGGATTGACGCCCCTGCACGAGCTGTAATAAAATATTGAGGTTAAATGCTACTTTCCACATGTTCTAAGTGTTTTAGGGTAAACACATTGATCAAAATTCAATTAAGCGTTGTCGCCATCGTGTAGCACTTGTTAAAGATATATTAACTTATTCTTGCGATCCCCTACAAATAGTCTCGTATTTCACTTCCTTTTCCTCTCTTTTCTCTGTCTCCCCCGGCATGCCTGGAGAATCAACCTTTCTGTAATGTAAACATTCTGTTTGAGAGGGCTTGCTTGCAAGCACATTAAGCTAACTACAGTTGTCATCCTTATATGAATGTTTAACATCTTTATTTCTCAAAGAGTTGGTGATATAACGTATCTTACCAATACATTTGTAATTAAAGCCTACCCTCCCTCCGAGAGAAAACAAAAATCAATTAACAATGCAGACTGCTTCATCCCTTCACCCTCACCCCCCTCCCCCTCTCTCACACACAAAACACACACGCACACGCACACCAACACGCACTTCTTCGCCCCTTACTCTTCCCTATACCCACATGTTTCCGGTTATCACTCACTATCTGTGGGATTTTCTTTTCCTTTTTTTTTTTTTGTTTTGGTCTCCTTTTGCATTTCTCTCTTTTTGTCAGCCTCCTCTCTCCTTCTCATTTCCTTATGTCTGTCCTCTCCCCCCCCCCCTCTCTCTCTCTCTCTCCTCTTCGTTTCATCCTTTTCCATTTCCCCTTTTGCTTGTCTTTAAAAAAAAAAAAAAAATTACCCTCCGACGGCCATTTTATTCAATTCATCAACATATTTGTACATAATACAAAGGAACAATAATAAAATAAAATAAAAAATATAAACTACGAATATCAACAGTAATAGGCGATTATTGAAAACATAACGTAATGAAAATAATATTGAGAATAATAATTTATACATGTACAAAAATACATACATAATAGGCAATGCCAACGTAGAATGATTTGGAAAGTGCAATAAAGTTATTCTAAACGATCTAAATCCTTTCAAAATTTTTCCATTTTTTATCAAATTTATCGGTTTTGTAGGCAAGTATGCTACCTTGCCTTTCATTTGTGTAACTATCCCTGATGTGTTGTTTAATTCTATGGAAGGACGGTATAGATTATTGTATTCGAGATTTTCAGTCTGCTCCCCCCCCCCCCTCTCTCTCTCTCTCTCTCTCTCTCTCTCTCTCTATCCCTCTCGCTCTTTCCCATTTCCTCCTCATGCATTTTCCTTTCACATTTTCTTTCTGTCTTGTTAGATTTTTTTTTCTCTCTCTCTCCCTCTTCTCATTTCTTTAAACGTCCTTCCTCTGCTCTCTCTGTCTGTCTCTGTCTGTCTCTTATACTCATCATGCTCATATTAATCATCTTTTCTGTAATCATTTGACATACCAACCTTCAAACGTTCTATTCCACATCCTGTGTGTTACGGCATGTCCATCATAGACATCGCCTCCTTCAGCTAACGTTTCATTGATAGCCAGCGAGTAGAGAATCATGACATCATAGAAAGCTGATGCTAGAAAAATATGCTGTAAATGAAACAGAATTATAAATTCGTAATGTTTAACTGCAGACTCATTTAAATTGAATAAAAACTTTGGTCAAACGTGATGATCATACATGTACATCTAACTTCATACAGGCCGGTTTTCGCGGGGCACAAGAATGCGAATGTCGAAAAAGTGGCAAATTCCAACATTCGTATTTTAGGCTTCAAAAGAAGCTCTTTTTATTTTCCTTTTTTTTTTTCTTTTTTTGGGGGAGGGGGGTTGTTGTTGCTGTCTTCTGTCTATCGGTGATATATCAAGAAATATTGCCTATTTGTTATTTTTAAACATTTATTATACTCCAAATAGAATGTAGAAATATTTTTCAAGAATTTCAGTGATGCCACACCTTCTAGTTACCACCCTTTATTTGCTGTAAACCTCTGAACGACCCAAGATTATAATTATCAAAGCCCAAGCACGAGTACCTATTGCTAGCCTATAACAAATTTTTGTGATGTAACTGCATGAGAAACATGTAACCAATAGTGCAGCGCAAAGCGAGCGAGTGGTGAGATAAAGAAAATGATCTTTCAGTGCTTTTACCAATCCACATTCTAGGCCTATATAGGCCTACACCGCCAAATTCCACCGTTTTACTTAATTTAATCACGTCGGTAAATTTACCGGTTCACTTCTTGTTGAATTCATATGCTGTAACAGTTTCAGTAGACAACACATAAAAATTGTGCCTTACGTAGACTGCGGTAGATATATCTCAAGACATTACCACACCTTCTAGTTATCACCCTTTATTTTCTGTAAACCTCTGAACGACCCAAGATTATAATTATCAAAGCCCAAGCACGAGTACCTATTGCTAGCCTATAACAAATTTTTGTGATGTAACTGCATGAGAAACATGTAACCAATAGTGCAGCGCAAAGCGAGCGAGTGGTGAGATAAAGAAAATGATCTTTCAGTGCTTTTACCAATCCACATTCTAGGCCTATATACACTGTAAAAAGTCTAAACACTTTTATAAACGCTTTTCTGTAACACTTTATAAACATTTAAACACGTTTAAATGGAAATCATAAACACTACTAATTAGAAGTAATCATTATCGCCTGTATGATATTAAAAGTCCCTGTTTAGTTTTGGAACACTTCGTAAACACTTAGACACGTTTATCCTATATGTTGAATTGGGAATCTTGAACACTTCATAAACACTTAAACACGTTGAGATGTGTGTTTAGATGTTTATAGACGATGAGTTTATGAACACATGATTCCATATTAAACGTGTCTAAACGTGTCAAAGTGTTCCAAAATATTCATATTAAACGTGTTTTAGTGTGTATGTAAACATGTTTGAGTGTTTATGAAGAGTTCCAAAAATAAACGTGGATACAGGCGATAATGATAACTTCTAATTAGTAGTGTTTATGATTTCCATTTAAACGTGTTTAAGTGTTTATAAAGTGTTACAGAAAAGCGTTTATAAAAGTGTTTAGACTTTTTACAGTGTACACCGCCAAATTCCACCGTTTTACTTAATTTAATCACGTCGGTAAATTTACCGGTTCACTTCTTGTTGAATTCATATGCTGTAACAGTTTCAGTAGACAACACATAAAAATTGTGCCTTACGTAGACTGCGGTAGATATATCTCAAGACATTACCACACCTTCTAGTTATCACCCTTTATTTTCTGTAAACCTCTGAACGACCCAAGATTATAATTATCAAAGCCCAAGCACGAGTACCTATTGCTAGCCTATAACAAATTTTTGTGATGTAACTGCATGAGAAACATGTAACCAATAGTGCAGCGCAAAGCGAGCGAGTGGTGAGATAAAGAAAATGATCTTTCAGTGCTTTACCAATCCACATTCTAGGCCTATATACACCGCCAAATTCCACCGTTTTACTTAATTTAATCACGTCGGTAAACTTACCGGTTCACTTCTTGTTGAATTCATATGCTGTAACAGTTTCAGTAGACAACACATAAAAATTGTGCCTTACGTAGACTGCGGTAGATATATCTCAAGACATTAAAATAGAGTGTGATTCATTTCAGATTTATGTACATGTTCCGATTGAATATTAAAGCAAACACTCTACCTAATTCCTTCAGGAAATGTTGTGCACATACTTATCGGCACACAGTTAATGATAGCTAAATTCATTAAGGCAATTTCTTGACCTAATTCACTTATGTAAAAATTTTGAAGGTCGATTTTGCCACATTGCAGAGAGATAGGGGAGAGTAAGAAGGAGACTGAGAAGGAAAGAAAACTATAAAATAGTACAGTTAGGTAGGAAATAATAAAACGTGGGCCAGAGAGAGAGAGAAAGAGAGAGAAAGGGAGAGAAAAGAGAGGAAGAGAACCAAGGAGAGAAAAATAATACATATAGCAAAGCCCGCTTTTTCAAAAATGACGTTTGATACACTGATAAGGCATATAAGGACTGACTCTTTTACATCTTATGATTCCTTTCATTTCATCAAGTATAATCCATTTAAACTTTGCAACAAATCAATAGCCTTTCCTATAGTCTGTTGATCTGATCGCATTGCTCTTTGAAAAATCGATCGCCAGATTGAATACGGTGGCTTTAAGAAGCAAA
>CM057151.1:27835838-27923216 GCA_029962745.1 Echinometra lucunter
CATATACCTTATGATTATGGAAAAACTGCGCAAAGGCGCCAAAATTTTGAATTTTCCGGAGTGCTGTGATCAATATGTTAAATATCATATTAAAACCTATAAGAGGTCAAGCAGGTAAATGATTTTGCTTTTACCCGCTATCGAGCACTGATCTCTAAATCCAAATGTAGAGAACAGTGCTCCCGTGTCCCAGGTAAGGGTGAAAACCTCCCAACCGTATTAACGGAAAAAAATGGAAGGAAAGCCCCTTACTGCCAAGCGTAGCTTCGACAACGTCGACAGAACGTCTGAGACAAAACAGCCCCGTAAAAATAATATCGCCAACTTTGTTTAAACGTTCGACCACAATATGGACATCGAAGCACTGAGTTTGACAAATCAATATGTCCCATTACGGGGACAACCCCCAACCGAATTTCCAAACTAGGGTGGTGCAGGGGGTGGTGGGAAAAACTTTTACTTCTGCTTCTAACAAATCCACAATCAGTTATGACTCTGTTCCCACGCTTAGCGGTCATAATTGTGCGCGCAGAATTGTAATTGACGCGCTAGCGACGGATACGCTTAGCCTTGCCTTTGAAGTCTACCGCCGCTACGCGTGGGAACGACCTAACCACAAATGTTCAAGCACAGCTGTAAATCATATCAACGCTTTACGCGTTAATATGTATTACACCCGCACTTGACATATTACACCACACAATTTATCTGACGTTCGATTGTGGATTTAATATTTCTTAGCTATCAGTGACAATATCATCGACACTTTGACAAACCGTGGTCACAAATATAATTTTTTGTTTTGTAATTTATCCATAAAACTTTTACTACATGTCCTCAGTATTCACTTCACTTTATACCATTTTAGTGCACATGACAATAAAACAACTACCCGGGTACAAATTTGGCACCTATCTTAGCCATAACCCGACCACCAGCGTTAAAGCCCGACACCCGAAAATGCCTCCAGTCAGCCAGACATTCCCAGTCACGAGTTAACGCCGTCCATGATCAATTTACAACTCCCTGCATAACCGCCGAGCGGCAAGCTGACCGGCCCTAACCCCCGGCATACAGGCGAGTAACCAAAACATAACGCCATCCCTCGCGTACCGCAGAGGGGCATCCCTGCCCAATTGCTAGGGGTAACCATTACATGCAGGCCCCCGACATCTCCACCCTGTCTAGAGCTCGCGATTTGCAAAGATACACAGGGCGATCGGGCGAACTGCTACACTGCCAAAATTAACTAAGCTAAGTGCCGAGGCCTCATAACCTAACCATCCCTACCCATCACCAACAGGCGACAAGGGATATACCAAACTCTTCACTATAGTTAAAGTAAACAATATACATCATCCAACATTACACCTTCTTAATTCTCCAGTGGTCAGTGTGCATATACCTTATGATTATGGAAAAACTGCGCAAAGGCGCCAAATTTTGAATTTTCCGCCAAACGGGCTTGCCCGCCGCCAAAAGCGCAGGTTTTCCGTGAAAAAATTATGCTGGACAAATTAAATACCCGAAGACCCCCATGAAATACGTAAGTTACCACCGGTAGCAAACATAGGTATGCCATACCTTATTACTACCCCTGACATCGTCAAATAAAAGCATTTCGTTGTATAATATCTTCTCTGCCAGCTGACAAATAGTATGATTGGCCAAATTATTCAGAACGCGATAGGAAGTCTAACGTACAAACCGAACATCATAACAATAACAGGAAAACCAAATGAACAACTGTCAAACTGAAATAACATCAAACTGTAATAACACCCTTACTCTAGCCATGAAACTATTTAACCTACAGCTCCTACAAGGCCTGAGGCCTTAATGCAATGTGTCTTCTGATACTGCCATTCTTTCGAAGTAAACGTTTTAACATGAGCGTAACGGACGCAGCTATGTCCTTAATTGAACTCCATCTCCATTCCTTGTGGCAACAATTATCTCCAATTTAAAACCAAAGTAGCAAACTGATTAATAATGAATGGCGCTCCTGCCCACCCCTTTCTTTGCTCTGTGCCTTAACAGGAGTTGTATTATCCTTCCGGCACTGTGACAAACAACGACCGGAACTTATAAAATACTTATTATAGCACACGACACTTAAGCTATACAGTTTTCTCCGCCGGTAAGGGGGGGGGGGGGGGGGGGGTTCTCCACTGATACCGGGACTATTATACCTGTAGTGTCAACCGCCCCAACAACTCTGCAATGCGAGCAGGATTGCTGTCCATGAACACCTCCATACCAGCGGGCGACAAATGGGTACCGTCCCTTCGGAATAATGCCGGCTTACAGCTGACTATCGCCTGGGGTGGCTTGATACTCCACGGCCTCCATGTGTAAGACCACCATGACCTTGCCCGTTTGTTCACAGCCCGTCCTTACCCGATCGATCTTCGACTGTTCTTCTGCCGGAGAACCGTGATAAGTAATGCGAGGTAGTATGTCCGACCAAATAATGCAAACACCCGGGAAACGTGGCCAAAAGCGTGTCTAACAGTTCCTGCACGTGGACAAAAATCCTTCTCTTCGGCAGAGCCCCCTAGTCGTTCGTTCCCACGTGAAGTAGAATATGGGTAGGCATGCTCCGCTCCATTGTCCGCCTTTGCAAGACCGCCACATGAGCAGCTAACTTGGGCCAGCTTGAGTCCGCGCCGCCCAACCATCTTACTGCCGCGGGGAGATCCATCCCGCCTGATGGCCTTTGGCGGACATACCAGCCTGCCCAGTAGAGAATCGAGTCACCTACCATCCAGACCGAGCTGACACCTGCATAAAAAAATATAACAAAATACTCCGGCAGCAATATGTTCTACGCCACATGTACATAACATTCGGATAACATAAACACGCTGTGAAAATGAATACTTTAAGAACCTAAACCTTATTCACGGTAACATTGTACAACTCATACTGATGTAACGCCTGTGTGTATTAGATGTCCAACGCCCCATACTCTGAATCACCGTGTCACTGAAGCCCGCCATAGCTGCCGAAGTGCCGCCCCGATGCGGAACGAATGTGCTGAAATCGGGAAACCGGCAACCCCAAAATGCCAAACACTGTCTCAATACCCTGGTGAATGCTCCCCGACTCAAGGGCGTACCGTCGAAGTGACAAAAGAAGGCTTGTCGACTTGCGGGACAAAGCCTAACATATTCCCCACAGCCTTGACTGGACAATGGAAGAATCCTGTGCTTCGGGTATGCTAATGTAACAACCCCGACCCCGCTGGTCCGTCTTCGAGAAACGAATGTGGACTTTCAGACACCGCGACCTGCAGCCGTCTCGACGATCGAGACATCCCCCCCTCCGCAAGGGTATGGCCGTATCCGAACGGGAGGTTACTGTAAGCTCTCCGACCCGCATGAACCCGAAAAAAGCAACCACAAATGCCGCTTTAAAAAGGCTTGCTTCAAACGATCCACATACGTGCTGCAAGGCTGGAACAACCCGTTTAGTAGAGACAAGGTAATAGGACAGCGGGTATCGGTTCGGACCTTCCTCCGCCGGCAACCCTCCAACAACCGGCTTATCATAAAGTTCTTAGTAATATCCGGCTGACCCTGTGACCGCAAGCGAAAGGCAATCCCCGCAACATATGTACAGATGGTAGCCGCCGCATAACCCTGTAGCGACAATATGACACGAAGAGGGCTATATCCTCATGGGACACGACACTACTCCGCCGATAGTCCAAACGGAACTTGTTGAATATACACCAAGCTTTGCTATATACCGTGTAAGTGTTGGTGGACCGGGAAGCTCTCAGCAATCCTTTCCCCTCTTCTGCAAGCTGTTCCAAAGATGGTCGGGCAGAGGACATGCTCTCTCGTCTGCGTCTGGAGCCTCTTGGCGGAACCCGTTGCATCTGGAAGCGGGAAAGAGCATCAGCAATAAGATTCTTAGAACCCGGCACGTAACGAGCCCCAAAACGGATATTGTGACACAGGCATGTAACAACCAGTTGCCGCACCATACGCATGATGTACGGACATTTCGAAGTTTGCCGATTGATCACCTCTACCACGGCCTGATTGTCTGACCAGAAGAGAACTCGTTTATTTGCCAGATTCTGGCACCACAACCTGACTCCCACTACAATTGGAAACAGCTCTAAGCAAGCAATTGACAGCTGAAGAGCTCTCACCTCCTCAGGCCATCTACCCTGAGCCCAATGTCCACCAAAGTATATCCAAAACCTATACCTGCCGCTGCGTCAGTATAAATTCCAGGTCCGCATTATGCAACCGTTCCCTTGGCGTGAACAACACGCTGCCGTTAAAGTGGGACAAAAACTGGAGCCACACCCTAAGATCTTCCTTTACTCCGCTTGACAGCCTTACCTTGTAGTACGGCTTGACCACTCCCTTAATAGAATCGATCAAACGTCGGAGGAAAGCTCGACCAGGAGCAACCGCCTTGCAGACAAAATTCAACCTTCCAATGAGGGATTGCATTTCTTCACCGAGACCTTTTCCCTCTGGAACAAGGCGCCAATAACCTCAACGAGAGCCTCGACTTTATCCATAGGGACCCTAACCAATCCCGACACAGAATCGATCTCTAGACCCAAATACACCATAGTGGTGGTTGGTCCTTCTGTCTTTTCCCTAGCAATTGGTACTCCAAAGCGTTCGCACATAGCTTCAAAACACAACATTAAATGCCGACACTCTGTATCTGAAGTGCCAGCAAAAAAGAAATCATCCAAATAATGCAAAACACAACGCGAACCAGAAACCTTTCGGCAGCAATCCTCCAAAAGGAACTAAACTCTCAAACGTTGAACAGGCAACTGAACACCCCATTGGCATGCAACGATCAAAATAATATTTTCCGTCAATCTTCATCCCCAACAAATCAAAATCATGCGGGTGTACAGGTAACAGGCGGAAGGAAGCAGATTTAATGTCAGCCTTCCCCATGCATGTACCTTTACCCATATTCCTAATTAAGGATACCGCCTCATCAAAGCTTGTATACACTACAGTACAAGTTGTTGGATCAATTTGTTCATTAACTGACTGCCCCCTAGGCGCCGAAAGATGATGTATCATGCGATACTCCCCCCGGGGTTTCTTTGGAACCATACCTACTGGATAGCACCGAAAATTGCCAAAAGGCGGAACGGAAAACGGGCCCACTATTCTACCCATAGAAACTTCTTTATTCACCTTGTCTATCAGCTTATCATGCAATTCCCGCGCAGATTTCAAATTATTCTCTTCAATCGGAACCCTGGGACCCTGAAAGCCCAAACGAAAGCCCTGCTTAAATCCGTCCAACAGAACTTTGCATTCTCCCTGTTCTCATAATTAGATAAGAATGGCATTAGACGCTCCAATTTAATTGGGGTGGGCGCTAGCTCCCTTAGCCCCAGTGCCAGGCTGGCCCTTCCGAGCACCACAGGTGCTTGCTCCGTGCCTATCAGACCTGCATTGCACGCATAAATGGGCATATTTGCAACGGGGCCAAGCGCAGTGTCCGGCATTGAATGCGTTGCAGAATTGCAGGCGCCTGGCCCTGCCCGCGGATGTGAAGCTACTAGAGGGAACGCTCCTCGTGAAGATCCGGGAGAGGGGCGAAAATGGGGGGCGCGAGACCCCGCCGCGAGTGGCCTATTGAATCCCGCTGCTGCGGTCATTAACCAGAGCTCAAAGTCTACCTTGGCCCATGAACGTGTAGGCTCTAGCTCCTGCCGCATACGAAACTGTAAGTCATAATCTCGCCACCCATAGCCCCCAAAACGAGCAGCCGTGCGCACTGTATCCATGTATTTGAAAGTTCAATGGAGCGCTCAGTATGTCTCTCAGTATAATGGATGCAAATACTAAAAAGGCGCTTGTCCATTGCTCGATAGATGTAATACGGGGGGGTTTGCGCTGGGGGTTGCAGCTGCAAGCCCGTTCCCGAAGCCTCTAACACAAAAGTGGTGCTAGCTTCAGAATGATTGGGTGCATTTTTCAACAACCGGCAAAGATCCACAAATTCTCCTTTCCATATCTTTTGCTTTACTGTGAGAGGAACAGCCGCCCCTAAGCAATCTCCCACCCGCGCCACTATATTAGGCCGGGATAAATCAGCCTGCTCAAATGCAGTGGCATGCTCCACACCCATTGCGACCTCCAACGCATCACCCTGCTCATTCAAACTCCCCCCTACCGTCGGCCAAGGGGCCTGCAACAATTCTGTTGGAGCCAACGCACCTTCCAACTCACCTGGGCTGTGGGGATTGGCGACTGATCTGGACCCCTCCGCGACGTACTGGGTACAGCAACCTGCAAATTAACGGCAGCCTCCTTTCCCGAACTCGTCTCCTTCCGGCACCTTCCGACAGCTTTGCCAGCTCCCTTGGTTTTCGCTTTCGCTTTAGGCATTTTACAGACACAATTCTTATGCGGTAAAACCTGAGCAAAAATATCTATGCAACAAGAAAACCGGAGCTAAAAACTTTTACTTCTGCTTCTAACAAATCCACAATCAGTTATGACTCTGTTCCCACGCTTAGCGGTCATAATTGTGCGCGCAGAATTGTAATTGACGCGCTAGCGACGGATACGCTTAGCCTTGCCTTTGAAGTCTACCGCCGCTACGCGTGGGAACGACCTAACCACAAATGTTCAAGCACAGCTGTAAATCATATCAACGCTTTACGCGTTAATATGTATTACTGCTACTCCAGATCTTTTATTCAAAAGTTTCAGAAATTGCATGCATTCTGATCAATGACGCAACTTAAAAGTTAAATCAAACAAAAGAAAGCAATATAAAAAGGAAAGATAAGCCTACCTAGTCGTTATCAATTACCGATACATTAGCAGCTACAACCAAGAAATAAAATATTGGTGGTAATAGTCACTGTGCGAACTTCCTTGAATATCACAGGTTTTCCTCACCGTTAAATTACTGGTATTCCATTAAAAGTTTGCTCCAAAAGTCACTACGACCTTAAAGACAAATCCCGATGGTCATTTTCATCGCCGATTCAGTTTGGACTAAATGGAAATAAATGGTATTGATTCAAAAGAAAAAAAAGATGAGGTTGCCAACAGCAACACTCATTTTATTGTCAGCTAGACCTGACTAGCTTGTATTCTGTTAATGAAATAAAAGAATTAGTTCTAGGGAAGCCCGTTATGAATTTAAAGTGAACTTCACTATAAAACAGCTCGAATGAAATGAAAGAAATAAAGAAATGTATATACAACTCCGAGGCGATATTTGTCACACGCAGAAGGATCCCTAGGAAAGATTATTTCAAGCCTACACTTTTCATGCACGCAAAGTTCAAACTTTCTTTGAAATTAAAAAAGATACCCTTTTCTGCATCAAGCAAGCGACCGACATAACGACAAGTAGATTTTAAGTTTCTCTCAGTTGAAATTATAACACTCCTGAAATTAGATTATTACTGCTACTCCAGATCTTTTATTCAAAAGTTTCAGAAATTGCATGCATTCTGATCAATGACGCAACTTAAAAGTTAAATCAAACAAAAGAAAGCAATATAAAAAGGAAAGATAAGCCTGCCCAGTCGTTATCAATTACTGATACATTAGCAGCTACAACCAAAAATAAGATATTGGTGGTAATAATTACTATACGAAATTCCTTGAATATCACAGGTTTTCGACACAGCTAAATTCTTGGTGTTCCATTAAAAGTTTGCTTCAAAAGTCACTACGACCTTAAAGACAAACCCCCGATGGTCATTTTCATCTCTAACTTCAGTCTGAACTGAATGGAAATAAACGTGATAAATGGTATTGATTCAAAAGAGAGAAAAAAAAGATGAGGTTGCCAACAGCAACACTCATTTTACTGTTAAAAGACCTGACTAACTTGTATTCTGTTAATGAAATAAAAGAATTAGTTCTATACGGAAGCCCGTTATGAAATTAAATTGAACTTCACTATAAAACAGCTCAGAATGAAATGAAAGAAATAAAGAAATGTATATACAACTCCGAGGTGATATTTGTCACATGCAGAAGGATCCCTAGGAAAGATTAAATCCAGCCTACACTTTTCATGCACGCAAAGTTCAAACTTTCTTTGAAATTAAAAAGACGCCCTTTTCTGCATTAACCACGCACTGACTTCTTACATGACGACTACTAATAACTTTTAACCTTCTCTCAATTGAAATTATAACACTACTGAAATTAGATTCTTATTGCTACTTCATATATTTTATTGAAAAGTTTTCAAAAATTGCATGCATTTTGATAAGGCCTCCTTAAAAAGATTTCATGAATAGGCAAGAAATAGGAAACAAATCTGTTATTAATAGCGTGTACCGAAAAATCTATTCAGTCACACTGGAGAAGAACCTTTTGCACAGAATGTTTGTTCGCATATTTTGGCAATTTTCCACATCCTGTTACCATGACCGGTATCCATGGTATCCCTACATTTTTTTATTTTAAATTTGCAATTTTGCCAAAAGAATTTAATGTCACTTCAATTTAGACAGTCACCCCTTCCCATTTGTTTTTGAGCCAGAAATCTGACAATTTAAAATTTTATGCTAAAAATAAAATCTCACTAAAGTACCTTTTTATCTAATTCGTGGACTGATTACATACAGCAGGAAAGAAGTATGGCCAAGAATTTTTACTGCATACGAATTTATTCTCCAATCCGCATGTATTTAGTAGATACATTTAATCGTGAATTACCTAAACTATCTTTATGGTTTAAATGTAATAGGCTCTCACTTAATATAGACAAAACAAACTTTATGTATTTTACGCATACAAGTTCACATATTACTGAGTTTCCATACGACATAAGCATAGATAATATTCCACTCAAAAGGAAAAAAGAAACAAAGTTTTTAGGTGTCACAATAGATGAACATTTAAATTGGAATGAACATATACGTTGTATAACTACTAACATCTCCAGAAACGTAGGTGTACTTTACAAAATGAAAAACATAATTCCTCATACTACACTCGTTCTACTATACAATTCATTAATATTGCCGTATATATCGTACTGCAATATAGTTTGGGCAACGTGTGCAAAAACTAAAATTAATATAATATACTTATTACAGAAAAAAGCAATTCGAATTTGTACTAATTCGCAATATTTATCACACACAAATCCATTATTCCATAAACTAAAGACTCTAACTATTTTTGACATAAACTCATTTCAAAGCTTACTGCTTATGTTCAAATACGTAAATAACATGCTCCCACCTTCATTTCACAATTTTTATACTATGAACACATCTATCCATTCATACCCTACGCGGAACTCTTCTAATTTCCATTTAATCAACCCCAAATTGCTTATTGCGCAGAGATCCATAAGACACCATGGTCCTGATTTGTGGAACTCTCTACCTGAATCTATAAAAAGATCCACGTCTCTTTACTCATTTAAGGCAAACGTTAAATCTATGTTGATATCAGAATATTTGAAGTAAAATTTCTGTGTCGATGTGTCATCATTAAAGCATCATCACCATCATCCTCTCCATCGCCTTCATCTTCACCATTTCACCATCATCTTCATCCTTATCATCTCCATCTTCATTACTCAAATTACATTACTGCTGTTTTTCATGAAATGTACTGTTTATCGATTCTGCTGTATTAATGTATTATATTAATCAATGAGTTCTAACCTGGGGTTGTCATTTTTTTCAAGCAATCTGCTTATGATGACAATCCTTCTCCTGCAAATTGTAAATGTTAACTAATTTGGTATGAGATCAGTTTTGTTTGTAATGATAATTTTAGTACATTTAGTTATGATTCATGCCAAAAAAAAAAAAAGTTCTCAATATACTATGTTTGTTATGTTATGGAAAATGTATTATATACGAATGATGTAATTGCAGAAGTAAACAATAAAATCAAATCAAATCAAATATTGTAAAAGCTCCGACAATAATGAAATGAGAGCTGGTTTGTTTCATTATTACTGACAATAAACATACATTTCAAAAACCAAAGATGGATTAGAAAGAAATAGTAATTTTTATCTTTAAGAGACAAGCCTGATTTCACTGGCTTAAAGTCATAAAAAAATTCAAATCAATATTCTAAATTTATCTTACGATGAGGGAATCCTTGAGCTGCCATTGTTCAATTTATTTGAAGAGCGTGATGGAGCGTATAGCGAATATGCACTGAAAACTTTATGTTTTTTGTTTTGTTCTGTTTTGAACCTCAAATATATGCCCATTACGTTTGGCTGCATAATTATGATACTATACATCGTTGCTTTAGACACACTTTTATTTCCTTATTCATGGGTTCTATGTTTGATTTGTCATAAATGTAAAGTTTGACCTTCCAGATGGTCACAGCCGCTAGAAATTGAAATGTACAAGGCATCGAAGCTCAGGTGTAAAATGTGTAATAAACTAGCAATGAATGTACAGGTGCTGTGTAATTAACGCGAAATAAACTCGTCCACATTCACCTGTCAATCAAATCATGAAATCCACCATCAAACACGATGAAAGTAACAAGCTAAAGAATTTTGTTATTGAGTGACATGTACACTTAAACGGTAAACAGGGAGGAATCTGCATCATAAAAAGTTGTTGCTAAATAAATCACGATGTGACAAAATAAAAATATAAGATGATTACCAGCGTGTGTAATCTACCTATTCACAGATGACCACATTTCATTACCCGAATGAGAATGCTTGACGTAGTCCCATTTAATCCGGAATGTTATTATTGACTTGCCATGTACATCACGAATGAAATCTCAAGTAATAGTTGAAAGGGCTACCGAATATTGTTCAAGGGACATTAAAAATAAGCACAAATTAAATCAGATCATATATTTAGTTCACTAAAATGACAGCAATAAGATGAACTGTACTTATAGAGAGATAACTGTGTCACTGTATTGATCATCATTATTAAACTTTTCAAAATAATTCATCCTCATGTTCCAACAACATTGCCAAAATGATCAGGGCCCCGTTTCATAGAACTTGTTATCAGTAACAACTTCCACATTTCTATGACAAATTTGCTCTCAGCCAATCAGATGCAAGGATTTTAGTAGCTTATAGCAGTTATTGCAACTTGTTACTGATAACAAGTTTTATGAAACGGGGCCCATTAAGACAAATAGAAATTATGGTGATCCATCAACATCTTGCGAAAAGGCCTTGCTATATATTTCTAAGATGATGATACTATTATGAAAATATCTAATCATACTGGGATCTAAGATGTATAACCATATATGAAATTCACATTTTTATTTTCTTCTGATCGGTCAATAACATAATGTACAAAATAGCAATAAATTATATAGCATGTAAGTGGTGCAGAGAAGGTGGCGAACATCCAGGAAGCGAAGCTTGTGTTGGGGACGCCGAGAGCAAAATGACAATACTAATAAGAACATGTAGTGCATAAATACAAAAGCATTATTTGACGTTGTAATGAGAGAAATTGGGGTAGAAGTAAAATAGAAAAGATTATAGTGGAAAGGGAAATGGTTAGTCACTTTACCTTTTTCTTGGCATTCTGGATTTTCGTTGAAGAATCCGCAGAAAGGACTATCCAGCGGTGGTGATGTTGCTCCCCCAGGCCATAAGATTGATCTATTTGGAGTAGGGGTGTAACGAAGTCCTGTGGGGGTCACGTAAAAGTTCCCAACAATCTTTTGAGAAGTAATGAAGGGAAGAAAATACAGCAGTGTATAAATAGGTTATTGTATTATCTTGGTCTGATGCGATTTTCAGTTTAGAACTTCACACGTTTTGTTTCCGCTTAAGAAACATTATGATTTGGACGAAATGAAAATGTGTCTTATAAAGATACCTCTGTAGCACGATGACACAAAAATAACATTAAAAGAAAGAATAAACAGGTGTAATTTCAAATAGATGTGGGGTAGAAAACACACGTAGAGGACTGATCGCCGTAAACTTTGGAATTTATGTAATACCCAGTTCAAATGATGAATATTCTTAAGCCAAATATGGCAGTGCAGCACGCTTTAGAAAAGATCACATCTAATTTTTTTTAATTCAAAATGTCTGGGCAGATTTCTCTTAAGTCAATGACATTAATTACTGACAAGCGCCTGTCATAAGAACCAAAGCGCATGCATGATGCAACAGAACAAAACATACGAGCACAAAAACAAAACTGTATATATTAACGTATATAGTTATATAAGATAAACAGTATTTAAGAAAAAAAGAAAAAATTTTGTGTTTTAGTTTGTTTTTTCTTCAACTTGTTGTAGTATTTAACGTGGTATTGGTGACAGTGTTGTTAATTTTGGTGGTGGTGGCAATCTTAGAAGTAGTAACATGATATAGTAGTAGTAGTAGTAGTAGCAGTAGTAGTAGTAGTAGTAGTCATGGTGGTACTAGCAGTAGTAGTAGTAGTAGTAGTAGTAGTAGTAGTAGTAGTAGTAATATTGATAGTAAAATATAGTTGGGTTGTACGCCCAGTATCATCAGGTGCAGTATATGGCAGTAAATAAATGTGGATATACAGCATATTCCTCTGTACAACACGAAAGTTCAGAAATAAAAAATGAAAACTATACCTACTTCGTAGGCTATTTGTTTCTTACCTGAACTTTTTAAAACTTTGTTTCATGGTTAATAAACTTATGAGAACTCCTCATTTGTTAAGTTGTTTCTTACTTGAACGTTTCATTTCATTCTGTTCATTTCCAACAAAATACAAATCCAAAATGCAATCATCTTGATAACAATACTATGGGCAATTCATACAAAACGTTACAAATGTAATAAACTTATAGATCGATATGAAATTAATACCTTGGAAAAAAGGCAGAATAATTAAATATGAAAGTCGATTTATACCTCAAACGTGCCATTTTCTGTATCAGTCATGTCCCACAGAGTGTACTCGGAATCGCGATCACCGTTCTCATTAATAACCACCTGGCCATAAAGTCCTGAAATGTCGGTATAAGGAGAAAAGAAGAAATGACATTTCTTATTTTTATTCAGAAGTATCTAAGGTTCTTCAGTCCAGGTAAGAAAAGTTTTAGATCTCAAAAGAACAAAACAAACAAACAAAAAACATACATTATACTGCTTTATCGTAATGCATGTTTCCAAATAGATGAAAACATAATGTAAAAAGCAAATAAGTTATAAGTAATTGGTAAAGTAATCCAAAATAAGATAAATAAACGAAAATGATGTGATGTCATTCATTTATCCAATCTTTTCTATATATGTGCTGTACAAGAATTTCATGAAACGACTTCGAGATATTTCAAGACAATATTTCGTGCATCTTGAAATATAAGACTGATTATAAACATCGGAGTAAAGGCTCATTTAGAAGAGCTATCACCGAAATAACTGGTGTCAGTGTCCACCCTCAGACTATGATTACTTTGTGCTATCACAAATCGCGATATTTGTTTGTTTTCATGGATGCCTTGACGGTGACTATACAAGCATGACAAATCTTTAAAGCAAGTGTGACATTTTCCAAACGAGTGCGAATTTTCCATGTGTCACCTGCGAAAAAGAACGTCAAATCTGACATTTGCATGGACAGTTTTAAATGCATTGGTTAACATTGTTGTAATTTTTGAAAAAAAATCATTTTGCTACTTGAAAATGGGATAAACATAAGGTTTATAGTGTAAAAATACCAGTCTGAAAGTTTCAAAATATAATATCCACAGGAAGTATTTTGAAATATTAGAAATGTGAAACAATGTTTGAAAAATATACAAGGGTCGGTAGCACAGACTAAACGTAAGGAGTGCGCATGCACGCATGGCTCACCGGACCGTACTGTGTGTATTGGCGTATCACGCGGAGGGAGGCAGATAACGGTCTTTTTGAATTCGAGCAAAACGGTCCTCTTATTTATTGTCTCTGAGACCAAAAATAATAAAATCGCGGTTTGCGTGTTACTGTCAGTTTTTCATTTCAAATTATGGTTGGTTTCAGGGTTTTTCAGTACAAATACAAGTAGTCATACACATGTTTCAACTTAGTTTGAGAATTTTTTAAATCGGCTGCTCACAAAGTTAGCCAATGCCTTTATGCTTTCAATAAAATATCACAGATACCTTTCTTCAAACCATGAAAACATATTGGTGTTCCTGAAGAAACCTTCAAAATGTATGATTATACTTTTAACCAAAATTGTATGTTTAAATGTCGAAATGAACAAAATACAGAAAGGAAAGCGAATGACTTTATTTCATTCGACGTAGTGGTCGATAACACTATATATCTTTGTAAATATAACGTTAATACTCGATACGTGTGGTACTCTCACTACTCGGCTTAGTGCTCAATGTCGTCCAAAATACTTAGTTTGAAAATGCAAACATAAGCGAATACCAAGATTTGCACGAATAGCTAATATCATACCCCTTTATCATTTATCTGTTTTAACAACCTCAGGTATATGCATGCATGGCACGTTCGACAGTTGCTTCGCGCTCCGTTAAGACTTCATGGGCATGAATGGGTAGGTAATGAAATCAAATAGATTCAAAATTGATTCATGCATGTCTTGCATGTGCAAATTGTGACAGTCACTGAGACACGGATTTCCAGCGATGCATGTTATGCACCTTCTTCCGTGCACATCTTCCCTGGTATTGAGGCATAGACATGATAGATAAAAGGGGGAAAGTACAGCACTAATACGAGAAATGTATACTGCAATGATTGATGTAACCTTTTAGTGGGGGAATATTTTTGAAACTGGGTGCTTACTGAGCACCTGCAATCATGATGAAATGCGTGTAATTAATAACTCGCAACTAGTGGGATATGATGTTCGGATAAAGCTGCCAGTTGAAGACCTGTAATAATGAAATAGAGGGAAATCGCACAACTGCATGACAAAGTACGCGAGCTCATGGGAGTCAGTCAGGAGGGGGGGCAGGGAGAGATGTCCCCCCCCCCCCCCCCCCCAACAAAATAAGAAAATAAGGGTGGGGGAGACAATAAGGTATTTTCCCCCAACAAATTAAGCTGAGGACCCTTTCTTCATTAAAAAAACAACAACAACAAATTAGGCTGAGGACTCGTTCTTCATTAAGAAAAAAAGTTTGAGAATTTCCCCTCCCCCCCCCAAAAAAAAACAGTAAAAAGGATTGACGCCCCTGCACGAGCTGTAATAAAATATTGAGGTTAAATGCTACTTTCCACATGTTCTAAGTGTTTTAGGGTAAACACATTGATCAAAATTCAATTAAGCGTTGTCGCCATCGTGTAGCACTTGTTAAAGATATATTAACTTATTCTTGCGATCCCCTACAAATAGTCTCGTATTTCACTTCCTTTTCCTCTCTTTTCTCTGTCTCCCCCGGCATGCCTGGAGAATCAACCTTTCTGTAATGTAAACTTTCTGTTTGAGAGGGCTTGCTTGCAAGCACATTAAGCTAACTACAGTTGTCATCCTTATATGAATGTTTAACATCTTTATTTCTCAAAGAGTTGGTGATATAACGTATCTTACCAATACATTTGTAATTAAAGCCTACCCTCCCTCCGAGAGAAAACAAAAATCAATTAACAATGCAGACTGCTTCATCCCTTCACCCTCACTCCCCTCCCCCTCTCTCACACACAAAACACACACGCACACGCACACCAACACGCACTTCTTCGCCCCTTACTCTTCCCTATACCCACATGTTTCTGGTTATCACTCACTATCTGTGAGATTTTCTTTTCCTTTTTTTTTTTTTGTCTCCTTTTGCATTTCTCTCTTTTTGTCAGCCTCCTCTCTCCTTCTCATTTCCTTATGTCTGTCCTCTCCCCCCCCCCCTCTCTCTCTCTCTCTCCTCTTCGTTTCATCCTTTTCCATTTCCCCTTTTGCTTGTCTTTAAAAAAAAAAAAAAAAAAAATTACCCTCCGACGGCCATTTTATTCAATTCATCAACATATTTGTACATAATACAAAGGAACAATAATAAAATAAAATAAAAAATATAAACTACGAATATCAACAGTAATAGGCGATTATTGAAAACATAACGTAATGAAAATAATATTGAGAATAATAATTTATACATGTACAAAAATACATACATAATAGGCAATGCCAACGTAGAATGATTTGGAAAGTGCAATAAAGTTATTCTAAACGATCTAAATCCTTTCAAAATTTTTCCATTTTTTATCAAATTTATCGGTTTTGTAGGCAAGTATGCTACCTTGCCTTTCATTTGTGTAACTATCCCTGATGTGTTGTTTAATTCTATGGAAGGACGGTATAGATTCTTGTATTCGAGATTTTCAGTCTGCTCCCCCCCCCCCCTCTCTCTCTCTCTCTCTCTATCCCTCTCGCTCTTTCCCATTTCCTCCTCATGCATTTTCCTTTCACATTTTCTTTCTGTCTTGTTAGATTTTTTTCTCTCTCTCTCCCTCTTCTCATTTCTTTAAACGTCCTTCCTCTGCTCTCTCTGTGTGTCTCTGTCTGTCTCTTATACTCATCATGCTCATATTAATCATCTTTTCTATAATCATTTGACATACCAACCTTCAAACGTTCTATTCCACATCCTGTGCGTTACGGCATGTCCATCATAGACATCGCCTCCTTCAGCTAACGTTTCATTGATAGCCAGAGAGTAGAGAATCATGACATCATAGAAAGCTGATGCTAGAAAAATATGCTGTAAATGAAACAGAATTATAAATTCGTAATGTTTAAATGCAGACTCATTTAAATTGAATAAAACTTTGGTCAAACGTGATGATCATACATGTGCATCTAACTTCATACAGGCCGGTTTTCGCGGGGCACAAGAACGATTGACCAAGGATGCGAATGTCGAAAAAGTGGCAAATTCCAACATTCGTATCATAGGCTTCAAAAAGAAGTTCTTTTCATTTTCCTTTTTTTTTTCTTTTCTTTTTTTGGGGAAGGGGGGTTGTCGTTGCTGTCTTCTGTCTAATAATAATAATAATAATAATACAAAACATTTATTTGGCGCCTAATACGGGCGTTTCTAAGCGCACTGTTATCGGTTTATAATTTGGGAATTGAAATTAAATACCAATACAAAAATTATATAAGAAACCCTAAATGATTTAAAATAGGCATTAATAAATTAATTGATTAATAAATACTGAAAGTCAAAGTTGGTGTGCACCTCCATTGACCGACCCACAACTGGGACATTCCAGAGAATTATTTATTGAAAAGGTAAGTTTTGAGCAGGGTTTTGAACTGATTCACGGAAGTGGCTCGATGTATATGGGCAGGTAGAGAATTCCAGAGTGAAGGGGCAATTGTAGAAAAAGCGCGATCGCCATATCGGTGATATATCAAGAAATGTTGCCTATTTGTTATTTTTAAACCTTTATTATACTCCAAATAGAATGTAGAAATATTTTTCAAGAATTTCAGTGATGCCACACCTTCTAGTTACCACCCTTTATTTGCTGTAAACCTCTGAACGACCCAAGATTATAATTATCAAAGCCCAAGCACGAGTACCTATTGCTAGCCTATAACAAATTTTTGTGATGTAACTGCATGAGAAACATGTAACCAATAGTGCAGCGCAAAGCGAGCGAGTGGTGAGATAAAGAAAATGATCTTTCAGTGCTTTTACCAATCCACATTCTAGGCCTATATACACCGCCAAATTCCACCGTTTTACTTAATTTAATCACGTCGGTAAATTTACCGGTTCACTTCTTGTTGAATTCATATGCTGTAACAGTTTCAGTAGACAACACATAAAAATTGTGCCTTACGTAGACTGCGGTAGATATATCTCAAGACATTACCACACCTTCTAGTTATCACCCTTTATTTTCTGTAAACCTCTGAACGACTCAAGATTATAATTATCAAAGCCCAAGCACGAGTACCTATTGCTAGCCTATAACAAATTTTTGTGATGTAACTGCATGAGAAACATGTAACCAATAGTGCAGCGCAAAGCGAGCGAGTGGTGAGATAAAGAAAATGATCTTTCAGTGCTTTTACCAATCCACATTCTAGGCCTATATACACCGCCAAATTCCACCGTTTTACTTAATTTAATCACGTCGGTAAACTTACCGGTTCACTTCTTGTTGAATTCATATGCTGTAACAGTTTCAGTAGACAACACATAAAAATTGTGCCTTACGTAGACTGCGGTAGATATATCTCAAGACATTACCACACCTTCTAGTTATCACCCTTTATTTTCTGTAAACCTCTGAACGACCCAAGATTATAATTATCAAAGCCCAAGCACGAGTACCTATTGCTAGCCTATAACAAATTTTTGTGATGTAACTGCATGAGAAACATGTAACCAATAGTGCAGCGCAAAGCGAGCGAGTGGTGAGATAAAGAAAATGATCTTTCAGTGCTTTTACCAATCCACATTCTAGGCCTATATACACCGCCAAATTCCACCGTTTTACTTAATTTAATCACGTCGGTAAACTTACCGGTTCACTTCTTGTTGAATTCATATGCTGTAACAGTTTCAGTAGACAACACATAAAAATTGTGCCTTACGTAGACTGCGGTAGATATATCTCAAGACATTAAAATAGAGTGTGATTCATTTCAGATTTATGTACATGTTCCGATTGAATATTAAAGCAAACACTCTACCTAATTCCTTCAGGAAATGTTGTGCACATACTTATCGGCACACAGTTAATGATAGCTAAATTCATTAAGGCAATTTCTTGACCTAATTCACTTATGTAAAAATTTTGAAGGTCGATTTTGCCAGATTGCAGAGAGATAGGGGAGAGTAAGAAGGAGACTGAGAAGGAAAGAAAACTGTAAAATAGTACAGTTAGGTAGGAAATAGTGAAAAGGGGGCCAGAGAGAGAGAAAGAGAGAGAAGGGGAGAGAAAAGAGAGGAAGAGAACCAAGGAGAGAAGATAATAAATTTAGCAAAGCCCGCTTTCTAAAAAATGACGTTTGATATACTTTTTACATCTTATGATTCCTTTCATTTCATCAAGTATAATCCATTTAAACTTTGCAACAAATCAATAGCCTTTCCTATAGTCTGTTGATCTGATCGCATTGCTCTTTGAAAAATCGATCGCCAGATTGAATACGGTGGCTTTAAGAAGCAAAACAGGGTGGAAACGCCACCGAATGAAATATGAAAGGATAAAAAGACAAAACGTCGTCATGCGGCTGGGTGGTATTGAAAGCATGATGAAGAGAGACAATCGGACGAATCTGTACAAACAGCAACGTCTTACCGAGCTACTGTCATGATCCTCGGTGATATTATAGTTCATCTCTCTTCTCAAAATAACCTCCTTCTCAAAATCCTTGTAAACAGTGGACGTCGGTTCGAATACTCTGATCGTCATTAGGGCTTCGTAGGCCTTCTTGGCATGTTCATCTCGTTCGTCTCCCTAAGAGGTTTTCCAATCAACGAGATGAAATTCATGAATATGACTTGTAATGATGGAAAACCAAAATACAGAGGGAGTTATTACTTGTCTCGAAACACTGTGAGATTTGAGGAAGGTTTGAGGAAGGCCTCTGTTGTAAAATCATTAACAGTTTGTACTAACATGACTAACACGGTGATCAATTTTTCTATGCTGAAATAAGATTAAAACTTCATCAAGCAATTCACAATAATTCCTATTTATGGAAGTGAATGCATCTTTTCTCCTTTAAAATGCTTACTGCTTTAATGATGCAAAGCTTCTATAATTCTATAATTATATTATCATCACCACCAACACCTTCTCCTCCTCCTCCTCCAGACTTACCGATACCATCATCATCATCACAATCAGCATGGTCATTAACATCATCCTCAAACTTCAACCGCTTCATGCAATTCTTTCGATATCTCATAGACATGGCCGTACCCACATGGGGGGGGGGGGGGGCAGGTGGCAGTTGCCCCCCTAGAAATTTTCATAACTCCACTTTTTTCTATTTTTTTTTCTTACCTTTTTTTTTGGGGGGGGGAGAATTTTCCCCAATTCCCCGCAAAAGGTGCACCAGATCGTTCAATTTCAATTCTAAAAATGTAAAAAGCTCCCGCTCGGTCTCTTCGCCCCCTCGCTTGTGTTCCCCTCAAATATTGAATATATTCTTGTCCCCTAGGTAAGAATTCCTGCGTACGGCCTTGCTAATATCAGACCGGATTTCATTTTTGGTCATGAAATGATTATTTTTTTTTTGTGATATAGAACCGCAGAGTTATGTAAAGAATGTTATTTTTTTGCCCTTCTTGGATAGGGGTTTTCTGGACTTGCTAACTTTGAAAGGGTCGTATTTTATGCAAAAGACCATAAATGCAAGTATTGTACCATATGAAAGGTACTATATGAAAACAAAAAAAAGATCTTGAAACGTGCTCTTTCAGTAAAGCAAACGCTACCGGATTGATAACCCTCCTGGCACGTTATCACAACAGCACGAAAATGCCCCTCCCGCACTGAAACAAAATGTGATGGTTCAAAGGTGAAAACTTGCCTCCTGTCTGATCCTAAAATCTTCAAAAAATCTCTCTGGCTCTCTGGGCTTATGCCCTTCTTGATCTGCGTATCTCTTTTTCTTTTTACGTTCTGTATGTTTCTCCATCCTTTTCACTCCTCCTGCTCCCCTCTCTATCTCTCTCTCTCTCTCTCCTTCTCTCTCTCTGCCTGTACCCTCTCTCCTCTCTGCCCGTCTCTCCTTCTCTCGCTTCTTCTTCACCTAATTCTCACTAGGTTTTAATGAAGATGGATTCGTCACTACGACACCCTTTTCACATGCTCCACCACCCACATGACCCTTGGGTACGGGGAGGGGGACCCTAGTTGCCGTGCTATGGGGCAAGCATCATCTGATCACTGAGGTTTTATAGCCTCTGGGGTATAAGACTTACCCTTTCCCAAGAATCATTACCAAAGATGTCCACATCACGGAATGGGATGATGTTGATGAAGGCATATTCTCCGTTCAGTAGGTCCAGATCGTAGGCGTCAAGCATGATAGAACGCAAAGTGTCCCCATCGACTGCCATGAAGATAACTGTACAAGAGATAGAAAGAAGGAAAGATGGGGTCATTTATTTTTTGAGCTGATGTAAACAGAATAACAGTGGGAGAGAAAATACTGTAAGCGATTTTGGTCATTATGGGAAAAGCCCTGTGTAAGTCATAATAATGAACACACTGCAATTTTGCACCAGGAGCTCCTTTATGGGTGCAACTTTGCACCTAAAGCTACATTATCCACCATTAAGGGACATTTCCAGGCGCAAACAAGTACAAAAGGGTGCACCTTTGCACCTTCTTCATGTAGGATGCAAGATTGCACCCCAAACATTGCCAAAAGGTTCTGCTATGTTGCATCTGGGGTGCAAAATTGCACCTTTTTTTAAAAGTGTGTGAAAAGCGCCGTAAAAGTTATAGAGCAGAGTCGAAGAAAAGAAAGGACAACAGGTAGAGGTGATTTTTATAGATATTAAATTCTGGGATTTTTTTTTGTTCTTTTCACATCAGTTTATGTAATATTGGAGCATGATATCATAATAATCTTGTCATTTTCCTCGTTATACGACCTACAAAACTGTCTATTTTAATATGGAAACCGTCGCTAACAAGTTAAATTAAATTACGTTATGCAATGTGGTCCAATTCTATTTCCGCTTTCATCAAACGCATTTTCTCTCCCCCTTCCTCTCTTTCATATTGATAGATTTCTTCTCATGTTTCATCATCTGGATCATTGATATCAGCAATGTTCCTCGTTTATATATTCTTTGTTACGACCAGATACCACAAACGTCTTTTACTTCACACTCTCACTGGAGACAGTGGACTGTAAGGGTGTCAATCTCAGTTTATTAGAGATCAGTCAAAGAAAGACTAGACGGGGTCTGGTGTATATAGATTTTCTCTTCATATAGACCTCTCTCCCAAGGTTTAATCATTTTTCTTCGAGCAAGAGTCACGCACCCCTTATAGTGGATCTCAATACCATTGGGGAGAAATTTATATTTGCGCTTTTCGTCGAATCTACCGCGTCCATTTTGATATAAGCAGTAAGATAAAGGGAACTTTCAAAATGGGTTTTGTAATTAAATCGAATTCGTAAATTGGGGGAACTATACTGAAAATATTTTCAAGATAACAGTAAAAGGCAATCTCAAGAACATTTATTCAATCAGCGTATAGATATATAGATCACCATGAAATGAGAAACATTATTTTAAAAAATTCAGTCAGTTTACAATGTCTTAACTGAGTTAATTAAGTTATTCATGACATAATTCAGGGTAATAACACAGGTGTAAAAGAAAATTATACTTTCTTCTGTCAAAGTAATTTGCAAAAATGGTTTGATGAAAATGAGGCTGCAGACATAGAGTATATAAATGGAAGAAGAAAAAGAAGAATGGAAGGCCCAGATCATAAACGATACAGCGGAAATATCATGATCATAAATGGAAAAATAATGTTGTGATGAGAACAATATTTGCAATCATTTTCGACACAAATCGTTCGCATTATGTTTCAAAATAAATGTTATCACTTCCTCTAGCTTTTTTTTTCAACTTTATCATGTTAAAAGCACCAGGCATTTCATACGATCAAAACACCGAACTTCTGATGCTACTTTAATGCTTTTTGGAAATCATTTTCAATTTTCTTCTTTTAGAAGCAAATGTATTAATCGAATTAGAAAACCGATACAAACTGGAAGAGGTCAGTGGTTGAGTGCCTGCACACCATGTAGGGTCATATTGTCGTTGAATCTTATTTCTGCAGTAATTCGTATAGTATGGATAATTTGATTAAAATTGCTCAGATCTGGATCGTTTAAAGGAGCCTTTGTACTCAGATGTCAGGCAAGTCAGGCAAGAATTTCTAAGTAAGGATTAACAATATTTTTGAAAATGGTATAGGTAGCCCAATATGCAGGTTTGCCTGGAAATTTTCTTTGAAATGAATTTCTATATTCCTGTTGTGTTTATTCGCATATGAATGACCACGGCAGGTAGTTTTTAACCACCTTAAGAGTTTATAGCTCTATATAGTTTCATTCATGCGAAAATGTAATACACATTGGATCTTGACGTTCAATAATTTATAGTGAAATATCCGTTAACTGAATTGTGACGAAATTACCTAATCAACTAGAAACATCACTTTCAGATTTCAAAAGAATAATCGTAGAACCGTTTACAAAAATTATAATCGTACCCTTATATATTTTAGAAAATGCTGTAGTTAGCTCCTTGTGTACCTGTGTGCGTAATTGTGATTATGTATTTGTATATTCAAAGCTCTTATACTGAAAAATAGATATGACCACTGATGACCAGCAAAAAGATTGGATTCTGTACGATTCTATTTGCGCGGGAGACAAAACTGATACAAAATGCCATTTTGGTTACAGTACAGTACTGTTGTTGTTGTTTTTTCTATAAATCGTACAATTATACAATGGCATGCTTTGTACTTCCAGGTGACATTTCAAGTTGAAATGCATCTTATCAAGACAATTTCTCATATGGAATAAGAAGCTGAGAGGAAACTCTCTGCAATTCAACTTTAGATAAAATTCTACAGCATATTTGCCATCTTCTTATGCTCTAGTGTAACCTTGGAAAACAACCACTTCTTTTCTGTTTCAATATGGTTAGATAAACACATTACATTTGAACTTCCCAAAACTAACCTTGGAGGTAACACTTGCAAAGTTTTAAAAGCACAAATTAATTTTTCGTTAGGAAAAAGATTCACGATATGTCCTTCACACAGGCGTTAGAATGTCCTTTCGACAGTCCTACGCAAGTTGAACTAATTTGATAGAGACAATTTAAGACTAAAATTAAAAGTTTGGTGAAATGTGGCTGGGCGTCAAATTGTAACAAAAAAGCTTGGTATGAATATATCTTCAAGAGATACTGGTACTTCTAATTCTATTTGAAGCTCAAAAAAGTTCTTTTCAGGTTTTCATTCTTGCACCTTTTTTTTTTAAACACACTTGCACGTGTTGGTACCAATATGCATATAGCACATCACTTTATTTGATAGACGATCAAACAACATACAAAACAGCTTAAAACAGCTTTTGTATGTTGATGTCTCTTCGATGTAGACATTTTAATCCCGTCTATGCGTCAAAATAACCTTGCTAAACGCATTTCTCAATGTCATCATTAAAATGATCGGCGTTAAAAGCTATTGTACTTGATGAACCTCTTAAAAGCTCACATGATGGGAGGTAACATTGTCAAAGAGTAATTTAACAACGCACAACGCAAATTAAATGTAAATGACGCGTCGACGTCGTCCTTCTCGAAGCACAAATCAGGTTTTTATTAGACAACCGTACGCCATACTCCATAAAAGTTTAGTGTAGATGTCAGAAGCTCCTTTTCTGGCATGTTTCTGTTCCGACGTAATATGAATTACATTAGATAATTTGACAATTTAATTCTGAAATCGTTCACGAAAATTTCAGCGAATGCCACATTAACACCTTATGAAGCCATTTTCCCCCATTTAATTACGAATCTTTTATCTGAAGCTTGAGAAAAGTTTACTGTTAGTGTTTCAATCTTCAAATGCCCTCATAGAAATTTAATGTCCATATTTTAGTATGGTATTTCAATATTCCGTTGTTCTGTGATAAACAAACCTATAAGGTTAGATGCAGTGTCATTATACTTATGCCAGTATCTTTCAGTCAAATTGTATATGTTCCAGTTCACCATTTTGAATTACACAATCATGACGATTGAGGTAACTTCCTCCTCATTCTCACAGAATCTCTTTCCCCCCCCCCCCCCTTCCCCCCCCCCCCCTTCCCCTTCATCACGCAGAGTACGATCTTGCTGGGAGCAACGATGAGTCAATACACATGATGGCAACACAGGAAAGAGACCTTCTTTAACCTGTCTCATCAAGATCAGCCCATCTGTACCCAAACTAGAACCCCCGGAAGAGGATCAAAAAAGAGCAAACTTCCTGATGGTTGTGAATTATTGATGATATCACTTAATGTACCGTTAAAGCCCGGTTTCAAACCTTAATTTTATGATCGTGTTTTGTCCGTGGATGACTTCCTAGGATTCGGTTAGCTTGAAATTCAGCACAAAGAGGATAGTTTCAATTCTGAGTCACCCAAGCTTGCCAGGATGTTACAGGTAGAAATGGATCGACAGAATATAGCCTTATTTTTCCTGCTGTAACTATTTACAGAAATTCAACATAAGTGTTTTCATCAAATTGAATACGATACTAACTGTAATCAGATTGGGTTTTTTTGCAGATAGTACAGGGCACCGTTTCATAAATCTTGTTATCATGCAGTAACAACTGCCGCCTTTCTACGACAAAATTTGCTCTCAGCCAATCAGATGCTAGGATTTCAATAGCTTATAACAGTTATTGCAACGGTTTATTCTTAACAAATTTTATGAAATGGGGTCCAGGATGTTATATGTATCCGACAGGTATATGGATCGACAAAATTTAGACTTATCAATTTTCTCTACTGTAACTTTCTAAAGAAATTCAACAAAAGCGTTTTCATCAAATGGTGGGCTTATCATTGAATGCAATACTAACCATAATCAGACTTCTAAAGATAGTATAGATATACATTGTGACGGTTGGGGGGGGGGGGCGATGGGTAAATACGGAATAATCACAATTGAAGCAAAATTAGTGTATAATACTAATAAACGAACACCTAGACTAAACTCTACCCTACGAATGATAAATATCAGTATTCAAATGATTTTTAAATTTTCGAAAGACGAATTTTCATATCTTCAAAGCTATTTCTATAGTACAGACAAATTGATCTAGTACAGATATACATTGTGACGAGGGGGTAAATGCAGAATAATCACAATTAAAGTAAAAAATAGGGTATGATACCAATAAACGCACACCTAGACTAAACTCTGCTATACGAATTACAAAAATAAGTATTCTGATGATTTCAAAATTTTCGAAGGACGAATTTTCATATATTTTCAAAGCTAATTATATAGTACGGACGATTTGATTTGCTCAGTGATAATTATAGTTCTTGTAAAATTGAGTGACATTGCGTGTAAAAGCACTTACTTATTTTCAGTGTATTTCCTACAGTTATAAGAACCAGTCTCCTTGAAATTAAAAAATATTACAGATCTTCTTCTCTCTTAAATTTTCCAAGTGTCTTCCACAATGACACGTGAATGACAAATTCAGAAATCCATGAGGGGAAAAAACATATTAATCTGTTCCGCGTCGGCGATAATACTGTATCTAAATTTAAATCGCCAAATGCATGAATGTCAGAAGTTTTTATACAGTAAGTACAGTGAATAATCATGCAAGTCTGCTTTGTTGCCTCTGTGTTAAATTGCTTAACAATGGTTGCCATTCTATGTTTTCCTCTGATTCTAACTTTCCCAGGACCCTTTTCTTACTATCTTCTCCTTCCCTATCTCGCTCTCTTTATTTATCTCTTTCTCTCTTTCTATCTTACCTCCACACTTCTTCTATATCTCACTAGTATATTTTCCCACTTTCATATTGGGTCATTACTCCCATTCATTTATTCATCCCCCCCGCCCCCTTTCTCTACTGTCAGCTTCCTTTAGAGGTCTCTCTCCCTCCCTCTCTCTCTGTCTCTGTCTCTGTCTCTGTCTATCTCTCTGTTCATTTACAGAAAAATGTATTCAATTTAAAGACATCTTTCATACATTTTGTAAAGTCTGTGAGTATGAAGAACAAGCATGTAACTAAATAGGCATGATTATGAATACATAATCTATACAAAATAAAAGCAAGAAATCAAGAATTCAGACGAAGTCCTGAAGAAAAAAAACAACTACATCAAAAACAACACAGATACCAAGCAATGTCGCTAAAGTTAAAATGAATAATCATGTTGTTGAATAAGTTTTTTTTTTTAAAGTAGTAATGAATAAGTTAATCAAGCGAACATTTTCTATTATCTGATTATTATTTGATTGAAAACCGAAAACCTAAATGCGTAATATCATAACATTCATGTTAGGTACCAAACTGATTCCTCAATCACGCAGGCGTAGATTATGTTGGCCTGCTCCTCGTGCTACATGTGCATCATTATCATGCATCATTTTTCAAGAAATAATTTTCGTCCTTCCATCCTGCAGAAGAGAAACATAAACAGGTATCAGGGGGCAAAATGAGACAAAGTGATGAATTTTTGTAATGTGACACAGCTTTCATGAAAACAAACAGTCCCATGCAAAGATGGACCAGACCCTTCAGGCCAGATGTTCACTGGTGTGAACATGGTGAAGAGAATGGGGATTTATATTACTTTTATATGATTTTCAATCACTTTTCATGTGACCGCAAAATGGAACGAACAGGATTCAGGGGAAAACTGACTATGTAAAATGCGCATAAAAAGAAAGTATAATATAACTGTGATTACTTCTCATTCATTAGTAATAGCCAATGTTGCAAGGAAATTTATATCGAGGTGAAGAGCACCTTTCTTCTGCGTATTGAAGCCTCAATTCATGAATTGTATGCCATAAATGACTCTAGCTCAAGGGTTTTCCATAGGTGTCATCAATATCTTCTTGTACACTCTAAAAAATATTGGGTAAAAATGTGCCATGGGGGTAAAAATGTGCCATGGGGGTAATAATGTGTCCAACCAACTTTGGGCATTTCTTTTTATCCATGATTAGATAGAAATTTTGCCCATTCTAGTAACTACTGCTTATTCTTACCTTAACTGGACAATATGCTTCCCGCATTGGATAAAAATGGTTGAAAGTTTACCCAATATTATTTTAAGTTTTGGTTGATGCAGCACAGTGGGCCAATCCAAGTCATCCCCCCCCCCGAAAAAAAAATATTGTACAGGTTAAATTTTCTCTTGTGCAACGTTTGTTCTCTAGCCTTATCTAGCGTATATAGGCTTACACATGTCCCTGCTTCAATAAAATCGATCCTTAACTGTTAACAGCTGTAGAAAGCCTTCTGTATTTTTGTCTTATTATAGAGCAAATAAAAAACACGTTGTCTATTAATTTTGTCTATTAAGATATTTATCTTGAATAGCACGTGGATTCAAAAGGTTTACAAACCTCAAAGATTGACAAAAATAAGAAAGAATGTATTTTTTGTTAAGGTATGGATTTTGTAGGCATCCTGATTTAACTTCAGTCACTTTAACCATGTTAACATCATACTTTTTGCAAGGGATTTGGAAGAAGCCAAAGGTTAATAATAATAGTAAAGAATATAATGAATTTTCTCGTAATAATTAATCAATTTCTTGATTTTGGAATGATGCATTAACACATTTTTCTCTTCAAATTCACAAAATCAGATGAAATAACCTCGTAATTTTTGGCAGACTTTAACAACAAAATGCGCATTCATCAGTTCTGTGGCAGCCTGGTAATGAATCAAATATTACTATTTATGACTGAATGAATTCCAGGCTCATATACATGATATAGTCTACAGATGATTTATTTTCTTATTATTAGAAGCTGCCTAAATTGGATATACATGTACTTTTTTATACGCACTCTAGTACATGTACGATAGATGTGTTTGTGAGGATCTTGATTCGTCAAAATGATATGCAGTTTATTCAATCTTGCTGAAAATCTCACATTAACGAACAGATCTGCACATAGATAGGGTTTCAAGAGACCAGTTATGTTTTCGCATGCATGTTTTGATAAATTCTAGTTCAGAGTTATCATGGCTATAGGCTACTATGTAAAGGCATTTCATGAGCTTTTCGTGTGGTATTGCTGTTATGAGGAGGCACCATAATGACCATGGCTCAGTAATTTGAGAAGATGCGATAGCTCAGTGGTATGGAGCAGTGGTCTTGTAAACTGGGAGTACGCGGGTTCGAAACCAAGTTGATGTGGTGGTGCCCTTTACTCAGGTATTAATCCTCATTCATGGCTTTTATTCCCTCTAAGAGGACTTAAAGCCGTCGGTCCCCTGGTTGCCTACTCACAGCATATACTGAATTTATTGGCATGCAGTCAGGTAATATAACCATTTAACCATTTTAATGATATTCTTCCACTTCCATATAGGAGCAAAAAAAAATGAGAAAAGGTATAATTTATATCCACCTTTGCCAATGCCTAGTCCTATCTTGAAGGATCGTGGATAGCTAAGTTCCCCACACCTTAAATATAGATAAAATCAAATCACGAAAATATAGCATTATTTCATTAGTGTGGAGGTCATACAGTGGAAGTTATTTTCGGTGTCATTAGAATTACATTTATTCATAGGTTGCATGAATCCCTCAGGGGAAAAAAGAATAATGAGCAGACGTTATACAGAAAAGAATATTTATAAATGTAAACCCAGGTTAGGAATTTTAATAAACTGGTATTTCCCCTTTACTATTTTACATAAGGCAGAAACCAGAGACAGAAATATATCCATTCTACATTTCTTGAATTCAAATGAATTGAAACGAACATGCATGCCATCCATATTATGCTGCATCATAAAGTTGCCCAAAAGGCGACATAATTTCTATAATACAATATTTTAACTTGAAGGGAACATTTAAAATGTAGGCTATCTTTGAAAAATCGGCTGTGCAGATATCTTATTTTCATGCGTGTTTTGCTAGTACAATGCTGCTTGCAAACATACATTTACAACTTAATCCAATCACCATAAAGTGGATTCATAGTGAAAGTCAGTACATGCTACTCGATCCTCCCATATCTAGCATTTTATCTCCGCCATATAATCCTATTAAAAGTCATGGCAGTAGATTCCCCTTCCCTAATTGCAAACGATTGTGTCCATGTCGTATGATGGATTTAACATTTCAAAATGTCTTTCAAAAGCATTTACGGGAAACTCTTCTGAAACAATGTTGACTATGCATTACTGTAGATTTCTTTTAGATCTGCAGTATTTAGCCGGAGAAGGCCATATGTTCTTTCAAAATCTTCTGTGTGGAGACATCAATTGGAAATATGCAGGCAAACATTTTTTATGGGGGAGGGGGCATCACCAAACCGGATTTTGCGAAGGGTTTTTCAAAACTTGAAAGGAGTGTCGCGATTTTTTTAGATTTGCCGACAAGGAGCATTTATTTTTCTTAACGGCCTCAAAATACTCTGAAGTCCTAAACTGAGTGCCAATGAAAAGACCCATGAGGTTACTATACAAAATCGAATGTAAGAACAGAGGTAATATAATTTTTTTTCTTACTTCTTTGGACGAAATTTCCTATTTCATCTTTCAAATGGCTCGATAGCCTCGATAGAATATTTTCATATTCGATTTTTTATAGCTTAAGTTCAAATGCAGGTTAATCGTATTTCATTTCAAACGGGCCAGTTAACAAGTTAATCCCAAACCCACTGACAAGGTCGTGAATGCTCTTGACTGTTTGGATGAAATCCCATAATATATGGCTGCTTTTAAATAACCAGTGCAATTTCTGTTATTCGATTGCGACTTGAGTTCAAGTTTAGGTTAATTCCATCTCATTCCAAACGGGATAGCCAACATAATATAAGAAATTGCGAAACCATTATGACTTTATTTCTCTTTATTTTGATATCTAGATAGTAGTTGTAAATGATAACTATTATCAAGACCGCATAGCACATAACAAATAAAGATTTCTATTGTAGGAATATGGTTTATGGTGAGGAGAAAAAAGGTTGGGACCTTTTCCTGGTACTGGATCTTGTTTTTTATTTCCTTTTAGAATAGGATAGTTAGAGTAGAATTCTTTTATTTATTTATATATATGTACCGCATTATCTTCATCCAGTTAAGAAGGAAACGTTGGGGTGTTGTAATAGCATTCTGTAAGTCGCGTCTTTTCCGCTTTCAGCTTGTAAGAACTTGTAAACATGGTACAAAGAAAAATAAAAGTCCCCTTTTCTGAAAATCCACCCATTCATTCCGATGCTTTTTTTTTGTTAGGTCTCTTTTTTATTTTGAAGATTAACCTAATCATAGTGAGGACAAGAGAAAAAAAATATATACAATCAACTCACTTCAGTCACTTGATCATGATCTTCGCATTTTTTTCTTAAAATGTCATCTAATACATAACAATCATTCTCTATCGCTTGTGATGATAATCGAATAAGTATGTCCTCACAAAGGTGACACAATGGTAAATGCAATTATTTCAATTTCAATTTCATTTAGGGTTTCTTGCAGTTCTAGCAGTTAGTTATCATGTCTTTCCAACCGAGAGAGTATAACGCTAAAATGTCAGACCAACAGGTTTTTTGTGTCAACAGAACGTAAGTGAAATAAAACTTTAAGATTAAGAAGTCACGGCAGAGAAGTTGGATTAGACTCAAGGCTGTACGTAGAATTTTTTCCTAGGGGGGGTGCAAGAATAAATTAAATATTTGAGGGAACGGCGCAAGCGAGGGAGCAAAGCAACCGAGTGGGAGCTTTTGCATTTTCAAAATTGAAATTGAACGATCTGGTGCACATTTTTTGTGGAATTTGGGGAAATTCTCAATAAAAAGGTAAGGAAAATAATAGAAATTTCTAGGGGCAACCCTCACCCCTGCCCCTAGACTCTTAGAGGCACAAAAGAGACTTTCAATAGTCATGCTATTACCGTCGCTTGAAGGAAAATTAAATGGAGATGGGGAGTTCAGTAAGTCAATATGGAAGCAAAGAAAGTATTTGTATCAGAATGCAGCGTGGCAAGAAAAGGAAGAAAGTCTTCAGAGACGGAAAGATTTTATTGGGACCTTGGCAGCAAAATCAATCCATACTCGCAACAAAATCAATCCATGCTGCGATCGATAGCAAGATCACCAGTGAAAGCGAACAATGAATAAGATATTTCTCTAAAATAAAAAATGAGTAGGGATATGACCTTTTACTAAGATATCATACGGAAACTGAACAAATACGGCTTGAACAATAACTCTTATTTTTAATACACGCTTTTAAAGAAACGAGTAAAATATGTTTCATTACGCCAGGAAATCTTACGAAAACTTTAGAAATTTTTGAAATATCAGATATCGAAGTGGGTCAATATTGCTGAAACATTATATTGAATTCATTCATTTTTAGTACAGACCAGGTACCAATTGATAGCTTACCCCTTCCCTTGGTCATAGCATACTGCAGAACATCTTTTGTGTCATCGAACTCCCAAGACTTAATTTCCACAACATCGAACCCTGCCTTGAACAGCTGAGCATGATGGTCCCTTAGCCCCTCAGTGATAGCACCCCAATAGCCTTCCTCTGATTGGTTGATCCAGATGATCACGTGCCAGTTGAAGTAGTGCATGGCGGATTCCACGGCTCTCGCGAAGTGCTCGGCCAGCGAGGAGGTACGCGTTAGAGTGTGAAACTTTTCCTTGTCACCCCAACATGAATCCGGGTGACATGCCCGACAGGACCGGCAAGTTCCAAGCAGCACATAAAATTGCCACGTTTTCCATGGCAGAGTTGCAAGTCGGCCCCATGAAAGCAGCCACTTTTTTGGTATGGTAGAATTTAGCTGCGAGGGATGCCCCTAGTGAAGGGTACTCATGCTCACATGTATAGCTGTAATGATGAAACACGATGGTAAAATTCATGTACTTTTGCTCTTCGACCATAGTCTGGATGCGTTCGACGGCTATGTCGATAACAGGCACGATGGTGGTCTCAAAATAATTGCTGCTCAAACCCTCCACCAATATTTCCATCCCTAAGTTCCCATCAATCGTGTTAAAAGCGTTAAGTAGTAAAATAGTTGTCAGGATCGGAGACGCTAACCCCATCTCTGCTCTGATGTCAACACACATTGGAGATATGATTCCACCTGTTGTAGGGTAACAGCAGCATGGTGCCAAACACACGACCAGCGGGTATGACACGTCTGGTCCCTTAGTGCTCAATGTCACTCATTGCAAGGTATTTATACCCAATATTGACATCAAACCTTTTCTCTTGTGCCACCCATGACTCATTACGATTCTCTGGAATTGGAAAGAGAAGACTCGTAACCGTTCATGACTTGTGTTTTCGACCCCTCTGCGATCCTGGCGAAAGGCACAAATTGGAATCCTTTTTATTTCTTTCATCATATCACCTTGGGGACAGGTACTCTTAGTGAAATCAAGCGCTCACAATGGATTCCATGTAGATTCATGATGACGGTCAAAGGCAAGAACAATTGTCCATATAAATACAATTGTAGGATGCACTCTTTCCCTTGCTTCCCTGGCTATTAAAGGGCACAATACCCATTAGCTGATAAACTTCTACGTTAAGTTATCTTGCGTATCTCACTTCCAAGTAAATCATTAGTGTCAAAATGTGTGTGATCATCCGTTATAATCGCCAAAAGGGTATAATGCCCACATCTTTAAGTTTTCCCCCTTTTTTTCTTTTTGTTTTGTTTCTTTCTTCTTTTTTTTATAACGAAATTAAGGCCGGGACGAGAAATTGTAAAAAAAAAAAAAAAAAAAAATTGTTGTCACCTTCTAAACAAAGATCAGAGATTTTAATGTTCCTAATGCTGTACTTCTTTATTATGATTATCAAAAGGTTTTCCAGTTGACTTCTCCTTAAACTTTTCCAGTGCGATACACTTCAGCAATGAACCACGTAGAAGTGAACCCCTTCAACCCTTCCAAAAACAAATGATTTATACGTAAATTCATGTCTCGATGCGACCGGTGAATGTCAGCTTGGGAAATTACGATGCACTTTTCAATTCATTACCCGTCGTAATTTCATTCTGGTTTGTTATCAGTAATGAAACGAAACAATATGCAGATATTTTATTACAGCGTACACGATTTGTCAGTCACAGTCCAGAGATCTTAATATAATGAAATTAATTCAAAAGTGGCTTCAGAAAATCGAATTCAAGAATTTCGTTCATTCAGCCTTCAATACTATTAGGCTGTCATAAACCAACCTCAGCGGGTAATTTTCATTAGTTCCAGCATGAAGGTAAATGAAATCATAAACTCACTCGGCTTGGCAGCTACAGCAAATCCCAATGACGTGTAATGCGATACGCTTTTAATCATCCAGAATTAACCACTGCTGATTTCCATTTATAATTGTAGTGCAGCAGGTAAACCAGAAATTATTGTTTAAAATCAAATATGTAAATCCATAGAGTAACACAATGACCGCACTTAACGCCTAAGACGTGAAATTGTAGCTTCAGATGTCATTAAGGATGCAGTTACTGCGGGCATCGAGGCAATATTTGACGGGAAATGTCCCTGAAGATAATTTGTTTCGACATAAACAGCTGAATTTAAAGCGTTAATTGCACTGGTTTGAGTGAATTAAAGCTTCGATGAAACGACTAATCTGTAAGAGGTTATTCAGCTAGGTTTGGCACTCAAGTTGTCATATATTTCCATTTGGAGTTTTCATGTTCATGAAGTTGATGTTACTGACGTGCTGGAAACCACGAAAGTTGGCAAATTTGATATACTCAGATGAATGGTTAAGTTCACGACCAGGAACTCTTCTCAGGATGCGAAGAATACTAACATCGGCTGAATATTCTAAAGAAATCCCCAGGCATTCACACTTTTTATTTCAAATAACTGCACAAAATATACTACTTCGTCGAGAATGGTATTTTGTTCACCTATACTTTGTAGAAAGATCAATAGCTTAGCGCAACTTACACCGAACCAGTGAGAAACGATGATGTGCACAATATATCATGACAAGCGCAATAATCAAACCGGTCGATGGGTTCTGCTCAATTAGTACTGCGAGATCGGTTAATTTGAACTTCCCCCTTTGCCATCTATCCTTTTCGCATCTTGAACGTAGCAAGTGGGTGCGCGCGTTTCGACTTTTATTCGTATAATCAGTGCAGCAGCGCGGATCATAAACGAATGACAGGATGGTTATTCAACTGAAAGTGTCTACAGAGTGAACACAATCCATTGATGGAATTATTTCAATTCATGTGCTAGGGATCTTGGATATCCTTTACCGATGGCTCTTCATAAACATGATAAATATTCAAGAAAGTTACTGCGTTTCAATATTAGCCTAATGATCAATTTTGTAATATGATACATAAAGCATAGTTTTCACGGGCACACGAACGTTTTGCGAAGGATACGAATGTCGAAAATAATGGCGAAATCCAATATTCGCATTTTATGCTCCGAAAGATCGCCAAACTTGCGCGGAGGTTTGGAAGCGTCGTCATTATTGCTCGCTGGATGCTGGAAACGTTCGCAAGAACTTTGTTTCCAACTTTTTTGACATTCTACCGAAGTAAAAAACGAACAATGGGCAAGGCTTCCAAACCCCCGCGCAAGTTTGGCGAACTTTTGGAGCATAATGTCGGACTTTGTCATATTTTCGACATTCGAATCCTTCGCAAAACGTTCGCGTGCCCGTGAAAACTATGTTTTAGTGTTTCCATCTCAACATGATCCCACGACCCTATTGAATCTACCCCCTTTTCTCTCCGATCTAGCATCCAACTATATCTCTCCAGCTCTCTATTTTTCTTTTGTTCTTCGTAATTTTGTTCCAATTTTTTTTTTAATTTATAAAGAAAAGAAAAGGGCATGTAAACGGACCCATTATAAAGGGATAACAGGTGCCTCATGAGCATTGGTGATGCTTCCCCATGTTCCAGTATTACAGATGGGTATACCAACCACAAGTGTTAAAAAGAAACAGCCAGCCTCCGTAAAGGAAAGGTGAATGAAAGAGACAAGGTCACATGAGTAGGTCACAGTGAAATGTTGTTCATTCATATTCCCCACGTCTCTAACATCTATCATCTGCTCTAAACATGAGATGTTAGGTTCACGGCCGTTTCACGTATGTTTTCTGTGAAGTTTCTGACAAGCCGTACGTCGACACAAAGTCGCAGAGAAAATTCAGGTGAACAATGATGCTGTCTACATCTAGAATGCTACATCTTCAATCGAAATGATATAAAAGAATTATGTAGGCACTTTATATGACAGGGAAAGTATACGACATTTTTAAAATAGTAGTAAATACTATTCTGTTGTAATAAAAAAAGTATCATAGTCATACATGTTTATCAAAAGGACTCTTTTAATGTTACGTGATTATGGTTGGATTAATCTCGACTTTAGGTGCTGTAGTTAATATCAAATTTAAGGGGAGAGTATTTAATCATAATGTACACCGTTATGAAATTCAGTATTTTAATTAGATCTATAATATCGTTTATTCTCTTGCATAAGGTTTAGCTAGAGAATGAGAAAATGAAGAAGAAACAACGCGAAATAGACCAACAGACAAAGGGAGAGAAAGGAAGACAAAGGAAGAGAGAAAACGACAGACAGACGCGAAGACATTACATAGAAACACAGGATGAGACTGACATGCATGAAGGATGTGAAAACGAAAGAGTATTAAAACGTCGTGCATGTGGAGAGAAGGAGATCCAGAGACAGGAGTGCAGAGGCGGAGAGAAGAGAGAAAACAAAGCAGCAAACAAAGTAGAAAACTCAATTATTGGATTTTAGGTAGGCCTGCCTTGTTTAGACCAGGGAGATGTAACATTTCCTTGTTTAGACTAGACGCAGAGATGGAGGTGGGTGCGTGTGCGTGTGCGTGTGGGCTGTGTGCGTGTGTGGGGGGGGAGGGTGGGTGTATAGACGGGTGGGTTTGTGTGTGTGTCGGTTGAGCAATATATATTCATCATCGTCATGAAAGCCATGATTATGTGCAGTCCTTAACCGTGAGGCTGTGACAAACTCGGAATGAGTATACAATGCATTAAATGATTTGAAGGCATCAAGACGGTATCGGTGCGTATGAGGGTGTATTGGTAACTGGGTGTGGGATGGGTGTGTGTGTGTGTGTGTGCGTGTGTGTGTGTGTGTGAGTGTGTGTGTGTGTGTGTGCGTGCGTGTTTGTGGGTGTTTCTGTGTGTGAAGGGAGGGCAGGGGTATACAGGGTTTTTTTGTTTTTTGGGGGGTGTTTTTTTTTTGTGTGTGTGTGTGTGTTTTTTTTTTTGTTTTTTTTTTGTTTTTTTTTAGAAAAGATTTCATTCTTCAGACAGAATTAATGAAAAACCATTTTTTTTTTTTTAAATCATAAGATTATGTTATAAGATATTCAAGTTGAATATGGCTTATGATTATAATTATGTTGGAATAAAGTATTATGGTTTACTATGTTCATATATATTCAAGTGGAATATGGCTTATTATGGTTATATTTTCAAGTGAAATATGTTTTCATGTACACATGTTCAAGAGGAATATTTTGTATGTTAAATTTTATCATTTGATTTGTGAATGGAATCGAATAAAGAATACGGAAAAACAAAAAAAAAGTGAGTGTGAGGGTGTGGTGGGTTTAGGTGTAGGTGTGGGTGTGTGGTGTGTGGGGGAGGGAGAAGAACAGACAAGAAAAGGTTTATTTATTTATTCATTCATTTCGGGGTTTTTTTTACAGGGTAGCCCTTTCAGTTGTAAAACTGATTTTCAAAGGGGCCTTGCATCACAACAGAAAAAAAAACCGATACATTTTTACAGAGAAATATAAATATGAGAACAGGTGATAAAAATACAGAGAAACAAAAAGTAAAAGATACAAAAGAGATTAAGTCTACAAACAAAATGAAAAAGGAAAAATAACAAATTAAATTATAATTGTACACAAAAGGGGGAAATTGAAGAAACGGCCAACAAACCAACTAGGGCCTAAACCAGGGATTTAGGAATAAAGTAGTCATTAGTGGAAAGAATTTTGCATTTTTTCTTGAACAATTGAAGGGATTTATCTCTAACAATGAGTGGAAGCTTGTTCCATAGGAATGAAGCATGGTATTCGTGGTCGTGGTCGAGTGGTTTAAGGCGCTTGACTGGAGACACGAAAGTTGAGGGTTCGATCCCAGGCGCGGCACGTATGCCCCTGAGTAAGGCATTTTATATACATTGCTTTTTTATCTTATTTCAAATAAATGAACGTGCTTTAGGCATTTGAATACCAACTTGTGCGATTGGTTTTTGAAAAAAAAAGAAAAAAAAAGAAAAAAAGAGCGGAATAGTCTAGAAATGAAGAGTGGATAGGGAAAGAAATATGGGAAGGAATGAAAGAGTGAGAATAATACGAAGATCAGAGAGAGAGAGAGAGAGAGAGAAAGGAAGGGGAGAGGAGAGGGAAATCAAGATAAGGCGAAAACTGCAAAATGAATGTTGGAAAGATAATAACGGACGCAGTAACACACTAATAAGGAGTCAACGGATTTTCAGAGAATTAAGGGAAGTCACAAAGAGAAAAATATATATAAAGAAAGGAAGAGAAATGGAACAGAGAATGGAAGTGAGAAGAGACGGAGAGAGAAAATGGGAAGTGCGAAAGTAGGAAAATGAAAATTGAAAAGATAGATAGGAGTTTAGAGAAACGGGAAAGGTCTCATGCCCAGAACAAAATAATCTAAACGGTCACTTTGGTCTCTAGATGGCGCATCTACAACATGCAATTCTACTGACATGATGTAGTCTTTTCGGTGCTGTGTTTCTAATACATTTTAGTCTTCATAGTTTAAAACTTGTACCTCTCGTTATCAAAAATGAAGACTTCTTTATCAACGGCGTACTGGTAGGAGGTTTCAGGGGAGCTGCTGCCCCCCCCCCCCCAAAAGAGAAAATGTTGAGATCAAGGGTTCTTTTTAAAATTTATTGTTTGCGTTTCTTTAGCATTGTCATTGCATCGAATTCTCTTGAATACCTAGCCCACTGGACCCTTTTTTTATTCTGTCATTTTTCATTTTCCTGGAGGTCTCTTTTTTTCCTGCTTGCTTCCTTGTCAGCATCTGCATGAAACCCTCCCTTTTTTTGGAAAGCTCAACCCCCCCCCCCCCCCCCAAAAAAAAAAAAAAAAAAAAAAAATCATTTAGCCACTGTTCTTTAATACGAAAGCATCTCTTGTTTCCAGTGTTGTAAAAACAAAAGGCAAAAACGGAAAGGCATATCATGCTTGCAAAGAAAATTAAATCATACATACATTTTTTTCTAAAGAAACACACACACATGCACACGTTGGTATCAATATGCCTATAGCACCTATAGCTCTATAATTTATGTACGATGAAAGAGCAATGGAGAAAATATGCTTTGTTCAAGGGCATAAGTGCGGTGCCGGGGATTGAACCCAATTCTCGTGTCTCAAGTCAAGCACCTTAAACCACTCAGTACCGCCCCTTTCTCTCTCTCTTTCTCTCTCTCTCTCTCTCTCTCTCTCTCTCTCTCTCTCTCTCATTCTCTCTCTCTCTCTTCTCATAAGCACACACATTCGCACGATGGAATCAGTAATGTACGATTTATCAAAAAAAAGCATTGGAGATGAAAATACCTTGCTTAGGGGGATATTGTGCCGTGCCAGGGATCGGACCCCCCGATTCTCGCATCTCCATTCAAGCGCCATAAACCACTCGAGTACAACACTCGACTATGACAAGCATTGCACTCTTTTATTCGGTTTAGCGCCATCTTTTGTACAACTCTCTGAATCCTCGTGCATTGAAATATATGGAGCAATGAACACTGCTAAATATCAGGACGATGGGAGTTTTCCATCTAACTCCTCATTTGTTTCACATACTACAGTGTATTCCATAAGCCTTTCCTTCACTTCTCTCATTTCTTACTTTTTTTCACTTTATCCACTTGATGAACATGATTACTTTTCATCCCTGAAAATAATATGCTTGGAATGATTTCAATATGTCATCTTACTGCTACATTTTTTTTTCTTTTCATATGAAATAATCGCACTATAGCAACGCTCAAGATCAAAGTAGATAATTATTGCATCAAGTTTTCCTTTTTATGTTACTTCAGAACTAAGTTTTCACATCGTTCATCGTCTTACGGCCATGATGACGAAAGTTCGTGTTTAAGGCGTTAGTTAGATGGACATTATCGAGAGATAGTCAATACTATTGGCTATCATTTTCCTTCACTGTAAGAAATACAAAGAATACTATACACTAAGAAAGGAAGGTGCAAGTTTGCACCCTATAAATGCAACACTGGCAGCACATTTTTTGGATGCAATCTTGCACGCTACGTGAAAAAGGTGCAAAAATGCACCTTTTTGTTCTTGTTTGCACCTGGAAATGCCCGTTTGCACCCTAAAAGGTGCAAAGTTGCACCTTTTAGGGTGCAGAAATTTTTGCGTTCAAAAAGGTGCAAATTTGCACCTTCCATAAAGGGTACAACTCTGTACCCTTTAGGGTGCAAAATGTAGCTAACTGCACCCTTACAGATGCAAAAAGATTCTCAGGGTGCAAAGTTGCACCCCAAACATTCCAAAAGGGGCTCCCAGTGTTGAATTTGAAGGGTGCAAAATTGCACATTTTTATCTTAGTGTGTACAAGTGGACATAGTCTGTAGAAAAGAATACACGAGAGGTAAAAAGACAATAAAAAGTAGTGCTAACAAAGAAGGCTAGAAACAGAGAATTCTAAAACAACACGATCACCAAAGATATGGCAACAGTACGAGAGAGAGAGGGAGAGAGAGAGAGAGAGATGGAGAGAGGGTACAGAGAGAGACAGAAAGAGTGTCCTTTCAGCGAAACACGACTTTGGTATTCTCTTTGGGTTAGCTGAGTAATACAATATAGCATTATCCTTGGTGCTGATATCATCATCAAAAATACAAAGAGGGAGAAAAAAAAGTTTCCCCGATTCATAAACATGGTAAAAGGAGAACTAAATCGAATATTAATCTTTCAATGATGACATGGTGCCATGACAACATATTGCCTGTTTTCTATGCCGAGGTAGCACTTAAACCATTTTCATCGTTGTATCAATACCCTATAATGTTTAGTAAAATGGTGTAGAACAACAGAAAACTGATATATTTTTTCCAGTTAGCTTAGAATATGACAAACAATTGAGACGGGTCGATAGTTTGGGTGATGTTCGTTATTCCGAAGGTTCGTTGTTCCGAAGATTCGTTAATCCGAAACACGCAAATTGCGTATACCTAGATGTTCGTCTAGTCCGAAAATGAAAAGGGGTTCGTTAATCCGAACATTCGTGGCAATATTGCGAAGGTTGGTTAATCCGAAAATGAAATAAGGTTCGCAAGTCCGAAAATAACTAACAAACTAACAAACCTTATTTCATTTTCGGACTAACGAACCTTCGGAATAACGAACTTTTTTTCGTTTTCGGATTAACGAACCTTCGGAATAACGAACCTTTTTTTCATTTTCGGACCAACGAACCTTCGGAATAACGAACTTTATTTCGTTTTCGGACTAACGAACCTTCGGAATAACGAACTTTTTTCATTTTCGAACTAACGAACCTTCGGAATAACGAACTGTAACCGATAGTTCGACTTATCTGATTAGATCTCTAATTCGCTTTATCATAATGGATATTGGTCTAGCCTTATGAGATTATACCTGATGTTAAATTTAGACTGAACACTGCTGAAAATATTACAGAGAAGTGTATAAAAAAAGAGGAAGAGCTACTCGCAATGTATCTGAATCAAAATCCAAAATATCTGGGTATCACCCTGAATTACAGATAGAAAATAAATCTTTGAAATGATAAAAACAGGAGGAAAGGTTAAAAGGAAAAGTGTTAATAAGCTTTGACAGAAGGCTCCTTAAAAATAATTCTATCCCATTTCCACAGCGAGAATCAAAATCTAATATCCATGATTCACCCCGTCATTTTCACACTTGCTACTGATGTTGCTATAGGGGCTACTTTCATGAAGTTTGAATGTAATAGTTGCCTTGAATTATCTCGAACATTATCATTGTTGTCAAGCACGCTTCATACAAAACAGGGTATCTTACTTTCCAAGCATACCTAACATAAATTCGTTATTTAAACAAAGATTATGAAATTTGAAAACAAAAAAGTTATGCTAGCTTTTGAGGAGGAATAAGTTTTGTTCTCCGCCCAGAGTGATATATTTACCCATCTAGAGAATAAGTATTATCAACGATATCTTTCTCCATCTGGATCACCGACATACAAAACAAAAAGCTTGCAACCTCCGAACAAATCGTCAGTTTATTCTTATTCGTGAAGTCTATTGGTTAATTTTTGCTTTCCTCATCCAGAGTAGAATAAATTCATCTAAGTCTACAGCATAGTAGGCGTTATCAGCGCTGTCCTTTTCCATCTGCATCTCTGTGTTATACAAAACAAAGAACGTGCAATCTAAAAAATAAAATCGTCAATTTTTGCTCATACGTAAATTCGACAGGCTCACCACCTCTTAAATTTGATTTTTCTTTTTGTGTATCATGCTGAATTAAACTTTGAAACAGGGTTACTTGATTCACTGTCAGTTTCGAAAGCGGCTTAACAAGCCGTAGATAAGCTTAATGTCATCAAGTTTGAAGTTCATGAAGTGAGCTCCATTTTGCCAATTATTTGTCTAGTCACATTAACAAAAGCATGTTTGTCCCTCACTTCTTTTGGATCGATTTATAAAATGCCAACTTCCTTGAGCAGTTGAATAGGAAGCATATTTGTATAAATATGTGTGTTTTGATACAATGTAATGCATTCCTTTGTAATGGCATCTATACACATAATGCACGGGCACATCGTTTGTCTCATAGAAATACGGTTTGAACGCGAACAGGCTTATATATTAGCTTGAAAGAGCTTTTTGTAAACAAAGGATTACTCAGAATATAATCGATGATATTCGGAGGAAGGAAAGAAACCGAGCTAGAATATCAAGACGGCTCCTTTCATGCATAGGCCTACATAATTATCTATTCCATATGTTGCTAACTTGTTAGACAAAAGCGGCGTTTTGCAATGAAACATGGTGAGCACTGATGCCGGGAACCTACAATATTTTTTCATGATTATGTTAACTGGAAAGAGAGTATTCAAATTCACTGCTCCAAGCTAAGGCTAAATGTTGATAATGAATTTCCACCATGGGGATAGGTACAGTACGTGCCTTTCCTCTGTTTGTTCTTGATTTGCCGATTTGAATTACTTTTTTCACCCTCCGGAGTATATATAGGGCACTGAGTCCAATAGAATTATTTTCATATCATTAAGAAAAGTGACAGGCATTAATTTCAATTACGTTTGGCATTTTAAACACCTGGTTTTAAACTCTTCCATGCAATCTCATTAACCAGAAACCACTCCCATGCATAGGCCCTATTGTTATGCCGGTTGAAGATCTTTATACCTGCTAGAATACAACTTAATAATTCTGCAGCGAGCGTTTCTCTCGGCAGGCGGGGGGGGGGGGGGGGGGGGGGGGGGGGAGCGGACCTTGCCCCTCGACCCAAAATTTGTGTTTTTCAGTCCATTTTTGACCATTTTGGGTACCTCCCCCCCCCCCCGGAAAAAGAAAGGGGCAAAAAAAAAAAAAAAAAAAAAAAGAAGAGGAACGCCGAAATGGGAAATGTAATGTACAACCCTTTTTTTCCCCTTGTCGCGAAATTTTTGGACCTGTAGTAGGATAATAGGATACGCCTACTCCCCTAATAAAGCAGCCCCCCCCCCCCCCACACACACACACTTCGCTTATCAGCTCTTCGCGACCAGGAGTTCACTGCCGGAATGTAATGTACAACCTTTTTTTTTTTTTTTTTTCTTAGTCGCTAGATTACAAAACAATTTTCCATGGCCATGCCCCCCCCCCCCCCCCCTCATCAAATCCTGGATCCGCGTCTGTCTCTCGGTCACCGTTATGAAACATGTAGCAGAAAAAATTGTCACATAATGTCTGAGGGAAAGCAATGGGAGTCAGTCAGGGTAAGGGAAGGGACAGAAGACACCCCCCAAAAAATAAAGAAAGAAAGAAATAGAGAAATAAATAGATAAAAAATAAAGTGGGAGACATAATAGGGATTCCCGCAAATTATGGAAGTCTTATAAAAGCTTGTCAGTAAATTTCTCCGGTAAAAAGAGACGCCTGAAAATGCCGAGGACCTTCTTCTTCTTCTTCTTTTCTTTTAGGGATAAAAGGAGACATCCGTCGAAAATTCTATAATGTGCCCCTAAAGAAATATATATGTATAATGGATTGACACCTCTGGGGCAGCCATGGCTAAATCAATTTGATTTTACTTCCCTTTTTCAGCATTTTCCAATTCACTACCTATATAGGCTTATCTTGTCGCACGGGAATATCCCCCTTTTCATATACAAAGACGGTATTTGCTTTGTTATGTGAACTGCAAAAAAATCTTTATACATAAGCAATATAGCACGTAAATTCTTTATTGAAATGATAATTGAGGTCAGTAATGTTTTATCATTACGACAAACTGTCTTTTGAAGTAATCATTTTCGACACGGGTGTTGCAACCAGGACGAAGGATATGCTCCTAATATTTCCTGAAGGCCTGTTTACATGGGGCACGCGAACGATTCGCCAAGAATGTCGAAAAATAAATGGAACTATGGACTATGGAAAGCCTGTGCTCCCTCTTAAACAATTCCATTATCACGTGCAATTAACTGATTCCTTATGTCCTATTAATTAATTTAGATTTTAAAAAGTGGTTAAAATGATTTTGGTCCTGCTTGAATAGATGAATGCCAATCTCGGTGCTTCAATAAGGATATACACGATCTTAGTCAAAACAATATCAGATAGATGATGATTGATTAGAGAAAGTAATAATTTTTGATTAACGATTTATAAGAGTCTGTCCATCCTATGAGTAAATTATTTTGAAGAACGCCTATCCGATTACGGTATTACTAAATCGGATAGGCGGAAATATGATTTTTGATAATAATAATAATAATAATAATAATAATAATAATAATAATAATAATAATAATAATAATAATAATAATAATAATAATAATAATAATAATAATAATTGCGACTTGTATAGTGCCAGATCCAGCTGTGGAGTGCTCAAGGTGCTTTTGAGAAAGCAGGAAGTGAACAGAAATGTTTTATGATGCTTCTTGAAAGTTTCAGAAGTTAAACACTTTTTAATGTCTTCAGGAATTCCATAACCTAGGACACGAGTGGGCAAACGATTCCCCCCCCCCCCCCCCAGGTTTTTGCAACTTTAGGGATCACAAGAAAACTGGAAGTGGATGAGCGTAATTTTGAATTAATGAGATAAGGTATTGGGGAGCAGAACCGTGAAGAATATTCGTCAAGGCTCTCTCTCTCTCTCTCTCTCTCTCTCTCTCTACAGAGATGAACCAAGGCCTTATTTCTGAGAGAACGATAGATCAACCGAGATACACTCGTGATGTTCCTAAGTAGTTTTATGATTTAATTATGAAGAATCTGTTCTCGAGAATCACATCTCTTATTAACATATTTAGATTTGGATGAATGGGAAGAAATAATTTTGAGAAATTTGAAAAGTACCAATGTTTATTTGTCTGCTTTTTTTTTTTTTTTTTTTTTTTTTGAGCAAACTTTAATGTAGAGCAATAGGCCTAGACTCAATTTTTTTCTACAGTGTATTTGAAATAAAGAGAAAAGACTCAGCCCTTTGTTGTTTTTTGTAGAAAATCACCAGAATCATCTTTGCATTTGTTTATTTTGATATGTCTCCAAATACAACCTTTTTGTGAGAATGGTCCATCTAATAATTATGAGCCATCTGCACTAATTTTTACCGACATAGTTTGCTTATTACTGAGAATATATATCGGTAGGAATAAAACATTACTTACTTCGACTGATGGTTGCCATTTCCCTGACATCTTTCCGAATATCTAGTGGATTGATCAGCGCACTTTCAAAAGTGTAGTTCAGCTCCCGAAAACTGTTGGCCATTGCGTTCGAGAAGACCGTCCACCGTGGATGATTCGTCGCCAGAATTGAACAATGGGTCCAACCGAAAGTCAACATCAAATTCGTCGTCGCTCCAGCGGAATCCGCAGCAAGGAAACCCGTACGGGTCAAGGTGCTGTACCTGGACTTGTCATTGAGTACTGATGATGAGGAGAGACCTGAGATCAAGGGTAGGTTCCAGACAGCCGCAAGGTCTGCTAGACCCAAGACCTGATCGCTGCAAGGAGGACCAATGAAACCAGCTACTTCAATGTCCGGATCCCAGTATACCTTGGCGCCAATGGCCGGAGCCGTCTGAGGATAAGCCTGACAGATGACAGTTTGGTGATCGACAGAGATTGAGAAGTTTAGGTACACACCCTGGTTGACCAACTCGTTGATGTATTCGACAGCGAGGTCAACTGCGGGGGCAAGGCTGGATTCAAGAACATGACGGACATGACCGTATATCGCTAACAAATGCAACTCTGGACTGGTCTGTTGAGTCGAAGTTGGCATTAGCATGAGTAATAAGCAAGCGTTCATAAAAGCTAACATCGTTTCTATCATTTGGTGTAATACTCACAGCAAAATATTAGACGGAGTGGCAAACAGGCAAAAGAAAGGAATTTTGTTTCATTTCTTTCCACTTTAATAGGAGTGTTTGGTTGTAAAACAGAGCATTTTTCGGCACAAGTAAAAATGTTTCAAGATGAGAACATGACATTACGCGGTGTCTTCCGGTTCGCAACGATTAATTGGATGTCATGGTTGTAGTGCGTTCTCATAAATATCAGGTAGGTTAGCTCAAACATCATCTTTACAGGTGTTAATACCGTATGTAAGTTAGTGTGGGAGTGCGTGCCTGCGTGCGTCCGTGCAAAAGAGAGAGAAAGGAGTATAGGAGTCGAAGATATAGAGGGGAAGATGAATTTCAAAAAGGAGAGGACAGCTCTGCGGAACTCTGATTTGAGCAACGCTACTATTATTCTTTCATTTCCTTTCGTATGTAATTATCTCCATGTGAGTTGCCATAGCTGTTGTATTTCCTTACAAATATGTCAGTGAAAAAATACGGGGGGGGGGGGGGATAGACATCCTGATTTGATAAGGAGACACAGAAAGAAAGGGAGGGGTGAAAGGAAAGAGAAAGATATGGGGGGTTAAAGAGTGGAAGGGAGAAATAGAGAGAAAGGAAGAGGAGTTGAAGGGAAAGAGAAAGACAGAGAGGGGAGGAGAAAAGAGAGGAAGGGAGAAAGAGGGAGAGAGGAGAGAGAGAGAGAAGATGTGTTGTAAGAATTCTTGTATGATGACATATTGAATAATACGAATTAACGCTCTTTTTCCTTCAAGCCCTTATAGCAAAACTGTATTTTTCACACGGCTCACGTTATTTCCGGTATCTTGAGAGCTTTTAATATACTTTTCTTTGATATTGCAGTGATACTCATGAATGCGAGATGTTTTGCCAAGATATTTGAATTTCAGCTTTTTTGTCTGATTTCTGTATGTGGGCGCTTGAAAAAAAAAATCGATAAACAAGCTTCGACCTTGGCCTTTGAATCTTGCTTGTGCCGATCGACATGGAAGGTTTTTAGTACCGGGTACACTTCTCCTTACATATCATCTTTGGCCTTCCGTGTTACCGCTATCATGCGAATCAATAATTTCAAGCTTTGAAGCTTATCATTCGCGAATCCATGGGGATGACCATGGGGTGACGCAGGGGCGCGCGCCTCTTATTTTTTAATTTTTTATTTTTGTCAAAGCGCCACGCAGGCTCCGCTGTTTCAATGAAATCGGCTTCGTTCCACATGATATCGGCGCCTTCCCACAGCAATGGCGCCACTGCCAAGGTTGGCGGCTCAAGTCCCGCCTCGGCGCAGCACTGTCTTTTGGCAAGACACTAATCTACAATTTCCACTCTCGACCCAGGTGTAGTAAATGGGTACCCGCTAGGAAGAATTTCCTTGAAATGCTAGGACGCTTAGCTTTAATGGCAGCCATACAGTGGAGTGCCAGGAATGTCATTCTGACAGACGTACGTAAGCGCTATACAAGAACCCACTAAAAGGCGTACGCCGTTCGTTTGTCGTTTTTCATCATGCTCCTGATAGAGGAATATGGTAACTGTGAATTCTGATGAGCAATTATTCTTCATTCATAATGTCATAATTTCATTTATGATGTAAAAGTTATCAACTAATGGGTATGAAATTGATTCATTTATTGTACTTTGATCATTATAATCAATATTTTTGACGGGCCGTATCAAATCGTGTCGCGTAGCGTTGAATCTATATTTCTCTTCGTTTTGCCCCACCTCTCCTCCCCTCCCAATTTGTGAAGATAGATGATGATCCGAAGCCCCAACACATACGATTTTAATGATATCCTCAGGTCATTCGATCTTGCATATTAGAGAGTGAAATTAGAGTGCTCCCTATTGACAAAAGGGCTTATAATCATGTCTGCATTAAATGATATTTCTTTACTTAAAGGCATTGGCTAACTTTGTGAGTAGCTGATTTCAAAAATTCTCAAACTAAGATGAAACATGTGTATGAGTACTTGTATTTGTACTAAAAAACCCTGAAACCAACCATAATTTGGAATGAAAAAGTGTAAGTTAGACGCAAACGACGATTTTATTATCCTTCGTCTCACGAGACAGTCAATAAGAGGACCACTTTCCTTGAATTTGAAAATGCCGTTATGTGCCTCCCGCAGCGTGATACGCCAATACACACAGTACGGTAAGGTGAGTCATACGCGCATGCGCATTCCTTATGTCTATTCTATGCAACCGACCCTCGTATATTTTCAAACATTGGTTCACATTTTTGATAATTATAAATACTTCCTGTGGATATTATACTTTGAAACTTTCAGACTGGTAATTTTACACTATAACTCTTATGTTTATCCCATTTTCAAGTAACAAAACAAGATTTTTTAAAATCATAACAATGTTAACCAATGCCTTTAACAAGCAACCTTGTTTAAATAAATAGTTAAAACACAGACTATAATGTAATTGATGTGGTATTTGGTTTTGCAGATTTTCACTGATTGATTATTCCATTAGAATGGACGTTTCCATTTGCATCGCAGTTATAGCATGACACGTCGTAATGATATTTGCTTTCATCCGCACACAAACGACAGTATAAATTTCGGGGATCGAATGGCCAACTTTCGAATTAATGTTGATTTAGAACTGTTTTTCGTATATTTATATATATTTATATATATATTTCGTATATATTTCGTATATTTGCTTTCATCCGCACACAAACGACAGTGTAAATCCCGGGGATCGAATGGCCAACTTTCGAATTAATGTTGATTTAGAACTGTTTTTCGTATGAAATCTCTAAGGAATTGCAGTTGTGATTTATGACAGTTATCATTAAATCATCCCACTTTCAAGGAACAAAATTACAGGGATTTTTCATTCAACAACAACAACAACAAAAAGAGAAATTAAAACCCCGGTGTTATCACTCTATATTAAATGGTGTATCTAGATCGTTCGGCAACCCTGAATTTGACCCCTATTTCCCGGTGTTTCAAGTACATTTTCAGTTATCTTTACCCCTATTTGGCACATAACGGGTACAAATTGGCCTTTAAAAACATTCCTATTTTTCGCATTCCAAGTACACTTTTTGCAAACAAGGACCCCCCCCCCCCAAAAAAAAAAAAAAAAAAAATCGAGTAGAGGTCTGCAAGCTAAAAAAAAAAAACACTTCTTTTTCAATTTCGAGTACAAGCTCATGAAAACAACCCCTTTTTTCGAAATAGCGAACATGCTTAAAAAAAAAAAAAAAAAAAAAAAAAAAAAACGTTTTACGCGAAATTTCGGACGATCATGCGTATACGAAGTCAATACAGAGTGACAACACCGGGATCAAAACAATACTACAACCGGGGTGGGGGGGGGGGGGGGGGGGGAGGGGAACTGGTTGCGGGGTGTAGGGGAAGCAAAGGGAAGAATTTGCCATAGAACCCGGGGGATGGCGTACTCATAGGGGGCGCTTCCCCCTAAGATTCGAACGTGGCTTTTTTCTAATTCGATACCAGTGGTTTACAAATGTTGCTGAAATGACATGATTTTCAGGGTTTTTCCTCACTTTTTAGTAACTCTCCCTCTGATTGGCAGTACCACACATCTACATCATGTTTATAAATACGAATGTAATACAAACCTGTCTCATGTTCCATTCATCAGTCAGAATCTTTTTTTTTCATCTTTTCATTTTTTTTAAACAACACTGGCGTGCAGTTTGGCAAAATCAAATTTCATGATAAGTTTGATTAACGAATACAAAGAAGTTTCGTTGAGAAATCGAATCATTCCTCGTTAGCTATAAATCATGCCACCTAGCAACCACACGTTTTCCACATGCAGAAATTGTATTATTCTATTCATTAATTTCTTATATTTATACAAGGTGACACATTTCACCAACAAAGGTGGTCTTCCATGAGGCCCTGTTTGGCAACAATTGTATTCTGTAACAAGCATCAATAAAAACAGATAATAGCAGCTAAACAAAACAGAGAAATGAATACACATGCCGCATGCAAATTGATGGTATCCTCATAAAAAGCGGATTATTCAAGAAATACCGCTGCACATTTATATATACCCATATATATATATATATATATATATATATATATATATATATAAAACATAGGCCTATATCAACGTGAAGCATTTTCATTTTGGGGAAATTACGCATCTTGATAGATTGTGAACCATCCTGCTTTTCTTTTAATTTTGCGAGCGAGAGAAGCGAGCGAGCAAAAAATAACAAATTTCTTGTTATGAGAGACGTGTTTAGTTATGAAAATACACTGTAGGCATATATGATACCTAAAAAATATGGTTACCTCGCAGCCAAATATGAACTCTATTTATCTCCTGAAAGTGTATCTATTTTAGGTCAACTGCCCGCTCGATTTCTTGGAGTGACATCTTGTTTGGTTATGTATTACTTCCTATGAGTAGAAGAATGGTATAGCATTAGATAGAAACACAAGATGCAAACCGATTTCCTTTCATAAAAATAGTAATTATCATCGGCATTGGTTAAGATACTTAAATGTGAGCGAGCGCTTCAAAGTGTCCCATTTTCTTTCTTTTTCCTTGTTTTCCGCTTTCATTTCACTTCCTTCCTTCTTTTTCCTTTCTTTTCTCTTTCCTTTTTCTTATTTCTTTTTTTTTTTTTTTTTTTTTTTTTTGGGGGGGGGGGTGGTTCGGAAATTATTGGGGGAGGGGGGCAAAATGATATCTTTGCATCCCCGAAATTTTCTTTGGGGGGCAACTGCCCCCCTGCCCCCCCCCCCCCCCCAGGATCGACGCCTCTGCAAAAAAAGGGCTATCTGCATTGAGGTTTTGATATCAAAATGATCCATAAGAGACCGGGAAGCCATTGGTAATCATGGTTTCTACAGCAAACTTTGCTCCAGCAGGGTATCACCCGAAATAGGTATGGCCATCTGCATTGCAGTGTTTACAACATAACTTCATTGCAAGTTTTCTCAAAATGGTCAAAAACACAGATAGCCCCTTGTTGCACTAAACCCTCGATATCTATACGTTTATTATTTGATAGATATAGCTATAGCAAAGGGGATACCAAAATTCTATAGACATCATGATTTAGATTGGATATAATTTCTTTATTTTAAAATATTGTTGCTTTTCAAGTAATACACTTTTGATTGTTCACAACATTGGCGTAAATCCCGTGGGGATGGGGGGATATATCCCCCCCCCCACACTACACCTTTTCGACGGGGGGGGGGGGGGGGGGGGATGGTGTGCACAAATATCCCCCCCCCCCTAATTTTAAGGAAGAAATGATATTGTAATTAATCATTTGGTGAATTTTGTATAAAAATGTCATAAATGACGATCGTATCGTAGATTTTTTATTTGAAATGCTCTTAAAAACCATAAAAGTGTTTTTTTTTCGCTCGCTTGCAAAATTATAATAAATTATAATACTTTATTGTGTGCGGGGGTCTGCGCCGGTGAATGAGGGTGTGTGTGTATACTTAAGTGTGAGTTCACGGGAAAAAAAATTGGCAAAAAAGGTGACCGTTCCCCCCTCCCCTCCTCAAAACGGATATACGCCGGTAGTTCACAAGATGTGTGAATAATCATGATAATGGAATACAAGTCATGTGCACGTTTACATACAAAGAAAAGTACCAAAAGTGACAAGGACTGACGCAATTTATTTACTAATATTTCAGAAGTTTCTTGTCAATAGAATGTACTAATTTTGTAAGTTGTTTTACTGGAAAGAAAAACTAATTTTCTTATCTGCATGCAGATGACAGATCTTTGAGCATGTTGAGAGAGCGTTTATTTCAATGTCGGTGACTTCTTAATAGAACTTTGAAGTTGTACACCTTTGCTTTGAAACCCATTAACTGTGACAAGAATGACAGGTATATAAGAAAACATAATCTAATACATCTCTGAAACATTTGCAAAGAAATGAGAACATAATAATCACATGATAATACCTCCATTATACTTCTTAATGGAACTTTCAAATGGTACTCCATTAGCCTACCTTGAAACCCATTAGCTTTGACAAAATTACACGTGTTAAGAGAACATACTTTATCCAAGAATTTGAAAGCTGAAGAAATGAGAACATAATAATTATCATGATATAACAATAACGATGGCCCGAAGTCACGAAATAAGTTTAAGCCTCCATAAGCGTAGTGCTCGCATATCCTCACGTCCAATGGGCGTATGACAAGCCGTTTTACTATTTAAGTTTAATTTTTGATATCACTAATTCCAATTTCTGATATCACAAAATCGAATTTCTGATATCAAAAATTTAATTTTTGACATCAAGAATTCATTTTGTGATATCACGAATTCCCATTGGTTTAAACTAAACCCAATTTCTGATATCAAGAAATCGAATTTGTGATATCACAAATTCAATTCGTGATATCACAAATTCAATTCTTGATATCACAAATTCAAGTCATGATATCACAAATTCGAATTTGTGATATCAAGAATTCAATTTGTGATATCACGAATTGAATTTCTTGATATCAGAAATTGGGTTTATGTGCTAAACCAATGGAAATTCGTGATATCACAAAATGAATTCTTGATATCAAAAATTAAATTTGTGATATCAGAAATTCGATTTTGTGATATCAGAAATTGGAATTAGTGTATCAAAAAGTAAAACGGCTTGCCATATGGGCGGACCTGGTACGCTTCTTCAGTCCACGGCGGAAGTCTAAGGTTAAACCAAAGACGTTTTAAACCATCATTATAAAAAGTATGGCGGCCCTGAATTACGCTCGATAACAGGTTATGTGCGACGTGAATTTCGCATCCCAGGTCCTGAATTTCGCATCCCGGGTCCTGAACTTCGCGTCACGGGTCATGAATTTCGCACCCCCCGTCCTGAATTTCGCGACTGGGGCGCAAAGTTGGCCGTGAAATTCACGTCGCACATGACCTGCTGTCGAGCGTACTTCAGGGCAACCATAAAAAATACACATCTTTCGTGAAATGGGGCCAATCAGGGCCGTAGCCACCGTTTGATGTTTGTGGGCACATAACTGAATATTGATCGCTGTTCTGGAGGAGGGGTCTAAGGGGACAGAAGCGTCGATCCATTTTTTGGATTGGGGGCGGGGCAAGACGACCAAGCGGAGATGAACCCACGGCTACTATTTGTACACACACACACCCTCACATATATACATATATATATATATATATAGAGAGAGAGAGAGAGAGAGAGAGAGAGAGAGAGAGATAAAACATAGGCCTATATCAACGTGAAGCATTTTAAAATTGGAGAAATTAGGCAACTTGCTATGTGAACCATCCTGCTTTTTTTCTTTTTCAATTTTGCGAGCGAGCAAAAAATAACAAATTTCTTGTTATGAGAGAAGGGTTTAGTTATCATATAGGCATAAATGATACCTAATATATATGTATATGGTTACCTAGCTGCCACATATGAACTCTACTTTGTCACATCGTTGGTCCATTGCTGCTGCCCCCCCCCCCCCCCACCAGTCTGTTTTTTAATATTACGAGCGAGCGAAGCGAGCGAGGAAGCACACACTGTTTTTCATGGTAGATGTAGTAAACCCTTCGGCAAATTACGCTGTGAGCCAATAAAACATCTACATTATCTATTCGGTCTCATCTCACCGAATTCGTTTGCTTTTCAAAACCATTAATATCAAACGAGCGAGCGCAGCGAGCGAGGAAAAATATACCCTTTTCCATATGATAGAAGTGTTATTTCGTCATCATAATAATGTGATAAAAATGTGATATGCGCTATACAAGAACGGAATATTATTATCATCATTATCATCAGAATACACTATAAACCTATCATGCCTGTATGATATCTGAATAATACATCCGATCACCTGTGTGCCGAATATGACACTGTTTTATCTACCTCGCTTGCAGTCCGAATCCATTCTGTTTCTACCATAGCGAGCAAAGTCAACGACCGATCCCGGCAAAATTATATTGATTCGTCCCAAAATCTTTGTCAACCACCTTGCTGCCAAAATATGATATTTTGGAATCTCGCTGCTATAATAAGCTACTTGCTGCCCGAAATCATCTTGTATCTAGCTTTTACCAGCGAAAGTAGCGAGCGAGTTAACGAAAAATATGCTTCTGTTTTGCGGTTTTTTTCTTTTTATCCAGGCCGTTGTCTCCTGAAAGTTTATCTATTTTTAGGTCAACTGGCCGCTCGATTTCTAGGAGTGATATCTTGTTTGGTTATATTACTTCCTATGAGTAGAAGAATAGTATAACATTAGATAGAAACACAAGATGCAAACCGATTTCCTTTCATAAGAATAGTAATTATCATCGGCATTGGTTAAGATACGGAAATGCGAGCGAGCGAAGCGAGCGAGCGCTTCCCAGTTTCCCATTTTCTTTCTTTTCTCTTGCTTCACGCTTTCATTTCACTTCCTTCCTTCCTTTTCCTTTCTTTTCTCTTTCTTTTTTTCTTTTTTCTTTTTTCTTTTCTTTTTTTTTTTTTTTTTTTTTTTTTTTTTTTGGGGGGGGGGGGTTGGGAAATTATTGGGGGGTGGGCAAAATCATATCTTTGCCCCCCCGAAATTTTCTTTAGGGGGGCCAACTGTCCCCCTGCCCCCCCCCCCCCCCCCCCCCCCCAGGATCGACGCCTCTGTAAGGGGAAGGGATGTCTCCCTTCCATTTGGAAAACTTTTGCTTATGCAAAATCGGCTGATGCAAAATGGTGGACTTTCTGACATAAGTACCTCTTGTGTGTTTTATTTTTTTCATAACAATAAAATTCCAACAAAAACTTTGGAATTCTTTTTGGGGCACCCCCCCCCCCCCCCCTCCTTAATGACTTCGTGTCTGGGACCAGTGTCAGGGATATTCTGCAGCGACCTGTGGATACGTCCTCTCGATAGCTGAGATCATAATATTAAGGTGTTTCAAGACTTTGGTGAATCTGAGGGGCGCGACCTCGCCCCCTCCCCCTATAACCAATACCTTTCGGAACACAAAAGAATCAAATGATTCCCCAAAGATAGTCCCGTAAAACACGTGAAAATCTACAAACCCTTCCTTTCTCGTCAAAGTTTTAGGAACTGTGCCCCCTTCTTACAGTAATCCCTGATACATCCCCCTAGCAAGATATCACTACAAAATAATTTAATACGGGTACATTATTCTGATTGCCATTGCAGAGTGTCGGATGTCTATAGCTAAGGGGGAAAGAGGCATTACAAATTTCGACGACAATTTTAAGACGAGTGTTCTCTGCATGAGACAAGTTCTCTAAGTAATTATCAGAATAGAGGTGAGGAAAATGGTTAGTCTCGCTATTTCGTGATTATACTAGATATAAACATAATTACATAGGAAAAATGAAAATATCCCCCCCCCCACCGCCCTGGGCAAATTACAAATGCCCTATACTGGTAAAAGAGTGTAATTAAGTCGTCAATATATTCTCCAATAATCCCTGCCCCTCCTGCGTTGTATTAAACCTTACTTTGAGCAGCTGAACTTAGAGTGTCATCAACTTCAACAAGTTAGTTGACTGATTGATAAGAAAAGTTTAATCAAGAAGACACCGGGTGTTGTGAGTGCGAGTGCGGATGACATAAACTGCATCCACACCATATAAACTGAATTCATGAAACTACTTGGAAGGATATTACTTGATTTAATGTGGATTAATCATATGACTACAAAATAATTTTCATGAGTGATATGATCATTTTGGATTATGAGAGAGAGAGAGAAAGAGAAAGAGAGGAGAGAGAAGGAGAGGAGAGAGAGGAGAGGAAAGGGAGAGAAAGAGAAAGAGAGAGAGAGAGAGAGAGAGAGAGAGACTAAAGAAGAGAGAGACTAAATGGATCAAAAGAGAGAGAGAGAGAGAGAGAAATAATACACTCTGAAATAGGCTGGTTATAAGTTTACCCAGCATTGAGTAATAACGTTTGTACATCCACTAAAGTCAAAAGAAGTACCAAATACAGATATAGTATAATTTCAAAATCTTTTTAATTTAATAGAAAATTCCACAAGTTGCACAAAGTGACATAGTGTCATCAGCATTTAATTTGTATCTCGAGCGAGAGTCAATAAATAATCACTGCATTTATTATTAAAGCTATCACTCATTTTTAAATATTCAAAGATGGTTTTAAATTTCATGTTGTTGTTAAAGAGTTTAATATGATCTATACACGATGGAATGAAGGTGTCAACTTCTTAACAAACTTATGAATCTTCATCAGTTCTTCAAAGACTTGAAATATATATTTGAATAAAGGAGGATAAGTAGATCAGAATTTTATTTGAGGAAGTAATATTTAGAAATAACATAAAATAATTTTTCACAGAACAAAGATTAGTATAATTTGTAACCATAAGACACTTTGAATGACACCCGATATTCCTAAAGAAAAATCGAAGTTTCAAAGCGATGCCCAATATAAACCTTATATAAACATCAAATATGTTGGAATGAATAATCTCTTCATAAAATATATTTGAAGAATACTGGTAAATGAAAATTATAAGAATATAACATATTTCACATAAATTTGCAGAGATGCTTCGTGCTTCATTGCATGACTGACCAGAAAGCCTTTTAAAGAATCCTACACTCTTAAAAATTCCGGGTCAGATTGACCCGGGAAAGAGTCCGCTGGGGCCACACTCCATTCTGGATAAAAAAAAATGATCCAGAATAAGGTCATGAAGACTTGTTTCTGGGTCACATTTAACCTTATTCCGGGTCATTTTTTTACTCGGATCAGAGTGTGGCCCCAAACGAAATCTCTTTCCGGATCAATATGACTCAAGAATTTTTAAGAGTGTAAAACATCACCAATATCTATTACGAAGAAATAACCTCCTTTTCATGTTGCACAAAGAAAGAAGGCTAATGCAAAAAAGCTTTATGGTATATATTAAACATCCCTTGGAACTTTCTAAGTACAAATAGTTGTATCTTTTAAAAATAAATGAAACTTGACTTTTCTTTCATTTCACACGCACACACACACATTATATTCTTTACAAGAGAAATTCTACCAAGTCGCATCCCTTCCTCTGAATATATTTTAATGAGCGGAGTTATCAGGGATGGTTCACAGTGGAGAAACTTGATTGTTTTCAGGGTAACACCATCTCTTCTTTCCATGCAATGAGTGAGAGCCCTGAAAAGGGGTTGGTGAGCTCTGCTAAGAACTCTTATTCTCAACATTTGGACCAGTATGCTCTGTTCATCTTCAAGGTAGTAGCCCACATTTGCAAGTGGCAACCAATATGCACAATTTTTTTTTTACTTTAGATTGCTTTAAGCCACAGAAAAACACTTGTAAAGTTTAGATCCCAGTACATTCCCGTTTAAGATTGAGAAGGAAATATTCAACACACATTTTCTTTGATTTTCTTTGTTTTGTAAAGGCATCTACCTGACGCTTTAAGAGTAAAACCATTCATTTCACTTATTCTTTGGAATATTGTTGTAAATTTGATAACATGATAGTTTTCTATAAATATCTGCCATTTAAAATTGAAATTGGCTTATTTCTCTTCAAATTCTGAAACAATGTTGTGCCAATGAGGTCTATTACCTTTCAAGACTGACAAGAACAAAAATTTGCTTACAATGAATTGAATATTGTTTGCCCCCTCTTACAAACAGAAAATCAATCCAGACATGTGTATTGCAAAGGTGCTACCACATACCAAATTCTATTTGAACACCATTACAAGCTTCTACTCACAAGCATATTTCAGCATTTTTGATAACTCTTTAATGATAAAAATACTAAAGGGATAGATTTTATAGTACTTGATAACATCATACATAATCTTTCTATCTTGTCTACCACTCTGAAATTCTAGTCAAAAGACTATAAATCTAAATCTAATCCAATATAAATTCATTAACATTTGGATATATCTGTGAGAGTACAACAAAATCCCCTAAATCCATGCCCAACATTTTTTTGAGAAATCATGTTAATGTTAATAAAGAATAAATCCCTAACATATAAATATCTCAGCACAACTGGCTGTCACTTCACACTTGACATTTTTCTGAATTTACAGTTCTGAAATGAATTACATGTCTTGCTAATTCTCAAAATATGAGCAAAACAGTAGTAATTACCAAGAAAAACGTGGTGTTCAAGGGAGTAGGTACAGATTTGCACTAATTTTTTTTGTCCGCTGTACGCTATCATACATTTGAAGGGATCTAGCAATCCTGATGCCCCAAGAAAACTAAGAAAGCTTCTGTTGCTGTGCAATACCACTAAGTTGGAAGACAAATTCACCAACTTGTTCTTTAAACATTGACTTGCAATGATCCTTAACCCATTGTTTACAAAGTCAAGTAAGTAGTGGCCAATAATTCTTTCAGTCAGCATACTGCAGTTTTCATACAAAGCACCAAATGTTATGATTTATCTTTAAGGAGTTATTAATTCTTCAGAAGTTCTTTTACATCAATGGCAGTAGAAGGCTTCACAGTACACCATGTATCTTTTCTTGGAAAGGAGCATGGTCCTGAAAAGAGCCTACTCACTCTTGACGTTTCAGTAAGCATGTCTTACCATCCTCAGGAGAATTAACCACTCATGATTCTTTACATCAACTTTGCATTATAGTAAAATGCTCAGATGTGAGGTAGAAGGCAATTCATACAAGTCATAGGTTTGGAAAAATTACAGTATTTGCGATAAATACTACCAATAAATTTACATAATACTGCATACTTCTATCATCCATAATCAATCAATGTACACATGGTAACTTGCTCGCGAAATGAAAGCTCCTCATATCATTTTGCTTAAAGCTCATGTACACTTCTGGTAGCAAAGAGAATTTGATCAAGTAGAGTCTCACTTGTCCGCCTTCATAAAAAAGATACCTGTGTGAGATCATGTGATATTCTATTCATGATTCCTAATGAATTTTAGTGTAAATACTTTAAAGGAATACAATATAATGGCTAAACTCTACCCTGCACTGGGAGCCCTGACTGCTTCCTACACAATGATCAAAGTGCTTTGTTATGCTCGTTGCGAACAGAACCTGTTGGTTTTACACGTGTGATGCTTGTCGCCAATATTGGAGATTCACTCTGCAGACCCGAGATCAATACTACTATTGCTATTGACCCTCTAAAAGCAAAGAAATCTGACAAATAGTTTTTAAGAGCCTGTCAAAACTGTACATATATGCCAGGCTATCAACATGTTTAACCTTTTAAAAAAAAAACAGAATCAAATTGTTTGATTATGACTCTCTACTATCAAAACAATGCCCCTTCCTCTACAGAAATATTGGGCTAAATTTATTTATTATTCAATTCATAACAAAAACAATAAACAAATATCATACCAGATTGCAAGTTCCCTTCTCTTTGGCAATTCCACCCTCTTCTAGTTGCGTAGATATTTACGAAAGTGTGAAGCATGAGGCTACTTACTTTTTTAGGTACTGCTAAATACAATTACACTAGTGTTTTACACTATATCCAGTACCATGTACTATTCTTTAGATAATTTACGCATACATGTAGCAATCAACATTCTCAGGAAGATTACTTTGGAATTTTTTGGTAAAGGAGGATATTTCAGCATTGAGAAGACAATATGGAAGACTTCTTCCCTTCCCTATAATTTTCTTTTTAAAATAATATTTCATTTTGATTTTTTGATAAATGTATTCATTCTCATGCATTATTTGTATACTGCAAAGTCTAATCCTATTCAACACTAGTGATGACCAGAATTATGTTTTCCTCAAAGCTTTATGATGGAGCCGACATACATTAGTCCTCTGAATCATCATAAGTAACAAATGTAAAGAGTTTGTCTCTGAATCTGCTGCTACCGCTCAGGCCGACTTCGTATTAAGGTTTAATTCCTGCTTCTATTAAACTCTTCTGACAGACCAATATTGATTGACTGGTTTCAACTTGTTTGCAGGTATTATTTGCATACAATGTACATATGACATGTTCATAGTCTGTATCCTTCCCAAAACCGCCACCATAATACAACAGGAAAGGAATATCAGTTAAAAGGAAATGAATACTTATGAAGATAGAAAATGAAACAAATGTGACAATATATTGGTGTATTCATAAGCTTCACATGACCAAACGAAACTGGGGGGATGACTGGGGCTGCAGAAGTTTCTATTTCATGTACGTAATTCTCAAAAGAAAGCCCTTTTGAAAAACCAAGTTTTGAAAAGCCAAGTTAGTTTCTAATATTAATTAGTCACCAAATCCTGTTTGACATGAAACAACTAAACATGAATAATAAATTTTAAGGCGACATATCTCTGATTCCAGTTACCAAATGAAAATATTATAAACATGGCTTTACAGCTGAACGTATTTCGCATCACTGATGTAATGATCTGTATACTAAAAGCCCCTAACTATAAAGGAATGTGGCATGTCTGTGGAGTCCACAGTGGCCCAATCTTCACGAGACATGTCTACCTGACAGACTTCCAAGTATGTACTGTACTTCCTATGGATTGTTGCATACTGTACATATATATCTTTGGACTAAGTGCTTTTAGGGGGAGGCAAAAATACATCTCTCCTGATTACAAGTGTAACACTGGCAGATTTATATAGATATCATAAATACTTCACTTTTTGAAAATGGGTTTTAGATGAAACTTTTCAATTAATATCAAGTTTCTATCTACACCATATACATAAACAATGCTTCCTCGAATGAAATATATGAAGATCCATCAAAACACACCGCTCTCAAGGAAACAACACTTGCACATTTTCACACCGTCTGAAGTATACGGAGGCACGGAAAGAATCACCAAGGCAGTGCGGTACGCGTAGGCATGAAGTTAATCTTTACTGTTCAGGTCATCGTCAGCCCAGTTCATACATGAAACAGGAAGCCACCCCAAAAGATGCATTGTCAAAATAGAAAAGGCTATATAGGTAAATGTGTGGCAAGTGGGAGTACAAACAAAACAGCTGCCTGCAATATATTTTACCAATACACACCCTTTTCACCCCCTTGTTATTGTGAAAAAGGAGTATACTACACTATTTTTAGAAGCAATTTAGCACCTAATGAATTTCTTAAGCATTGATATCTGTGCATTGCCTTGTTATGAATGGTTTTAAGAATAGTTTTAGGAGCAATTTAGCACCTAATGAATTTCTTAAGATTGATATCTGTGCATTGCCTTGTTATGAATGGTTTTAAGAATAGTTTTAGGAGCAATTTAGCACCTAATGAATTTCTTAAGCATTGATATCTGTGCATTGCCTTGTTATGAATGGTTTTAAGAATATTTAAAAAATGAAATTTCAGTATATACAGTATATTCTTGTTACTTTTCTTTGATTTAATCACATTATATATTATTTTTCTTTCTAGTAATATTTAAGTTTCAAGTGATTACCTGTCTTTAAAGGTAGTTCCAACCTTTTGCAAAATCTACAAAAATCCATACAACTCGGCATGAGTTTAGGATATGCTCTTCTGATATTGTGTATTCAATCTTATGGTCATACGTTGGTTAAGTTATTAATACAAAATGAAAATCTGACTACCAATCTTGAATAAGCAAGTCGGATCAGCTCACCGGCAGTACCAAAGATATGTAGCGCAGCCAACCAGCAGCTTAGCGTAGCTCGCTCAGCGGCCACCACACACACCGTACATATAGCAGCGCTTTATGAATTCTTTCGTTGTGCACTATCTTTCCACAGAGGGAGCTATTCTAACTAACGGTCGAATTAAATTTCAAATTTTCAGATCCATTTTTCATGAAACAAAAAATGACTTATAAATTTAATCATTAGAAAAAAACTGATTAACACCCATCTTCCAACTTAATCATTTGGTTGAAAGTTATTTTCTTTAATATATTACAATATACTACTAGATCCTTGTAATGTCAGATTTTAGGCTGCAAAAGATTGAGACCAGCTTTACAATTCGTCTCTGCTTGATTACTTGTAATAATTCAATTGAAATCATTTACCTGACTTAAATTTTAGTTTATTGGTATATTCTTCTGTTTTTTTTTACATCATTATGCATTTCTTTCTACTTCAGAGTCCTTTAATTTAAGAATTTATATATGTCACTGTACATGGGTTTTTTTTTTGTTTTTTGTTTTTGTTTTTGCTTTTTGCCTATTCCTACTTTGTGAAGTGCATAGAGAGACGCTTTTTGTTTATGATGTGCTGCATAAATCAATCTTCATTATTATCATTGATGTCTGAACAGGCTTTCTGATGATTCAGACCTGGGTCACAGTTGATAGATAATAATGATAATGAAATTGTTCATTAAAGGTGCATCCTAGAGCTGTCCTACCATTTAAGAGAAGCTTGAGTTCTGGGAAAGGTGAAAAATAATTTTTGAGCTTTCTCATTATTTCTAGGTCCGTTGGGAAGAATATCAAAGTAAAAATATCCCCTAGAAAGGATTGCTTTTAAAATGCCTTCATATTGGAAATACGACAGGAAAAAGCTGAAAAGTTTGGGCATACGTTCATGCCAGATTTGTGTGTGGTCCCATATACTAATTTCTTAGTGCAATGGAAGTACTTTTTGGGAAATATAAGTGAATTTCTTATCAATTCGATAATCTCCAAATCTCACACGAGACATGTGTAGCTATAAACTCTCCCAGTTGCTTTGGAACAGTTTTTTTCACATTATGATCATATGACCAGAACTCCAGTTTGTCTTCAATAGGAATGAGCATTCTCACACATACACATTATAGTGTAGGGTATACTTTTAGTTGAAAATCCTGTTAGCGTGGAGGAGTGTTTCACAAGCTGTGCACAAAGTTATGTATAATTTTAAGAACGACCTAACTATGAACAGCCAAACGGAATGCCCAAAGTTTTTCCTCTTGTTTAAACAAAGTGTGACTGTATTTCCCATAATCTCAGTTAAATTGTTGGCAAAAACTATACCTCACATCAAAATTTTTTACTTATAATGATAATAATGGAATCTATATAGACAGTTCAACTTAAGCTTATGTGATTAAATATGCTTGAGAATCCAATTTGGCTTTCCATATTTAAGTCATTCTTAAAGTCATGTGTAACTTTACGCACAGCTTTGGTGATACACTTCCTAGATCAAATGTGACTCACACCTTATAGTGGGGCACTTCTGTTTTTGCAATATCACATATGGAATTCCCTGGAGAGTATATTACTCCAATTACCATAATCTTGAGTGACATAGGTCAAAGTACACATGAATGCCCCTGCTATAAACCATCACTGAGTGGCAATGAGCTTACAAAATTCAGATGAGGTGATTGTCTTAATGCCCATTTGAATAATGCATTTTTTTTTTCTTGCTTCAGTCATTCAAAGAAGGTTCATCTCACTGAAACGCTGACCCTTTTCACACTGCTTAGGTCACAACCTGCCTTTCAGGACAATTTCTGATTTTTGCTCAAGATGGAATGAGTGTTAGCATAACTGAGAGCATCTTGTACAGTTGGTCATGGTATCACGGTGATATTTCTCAACTTGAATGGTGGAGACGTGGATTCCATATTTCTTCTTTATCATGGTGGATGCTTGCTGCAACACGGTTTCGTTGTCTGCATCTTCAGCTGCAGGAAAACAAAACAAACACATCAGTAATTGTTAAAAAGAAGGAATGAAATGAACAGTGAAACAGTGAAAGAGACAACCTGCTCAGAAAGACCATGGTGACCACTGCCTAAAGAGAGTTCATTTTGGTTTACAGTCCGACCTTCCTTATTCGGCACGTTGAGACCGGCGCCCACCTGTATAAGTGAAATGGCCGGATATCAAAGTAGTGGGACACCTTTTATAGGGTAGAACAGTCTATTTGCTGTAAAATATCTATTTTCCTTGGTGTTGTGGATAATTGTAAATGATCATTAATATCTTTCTGTTTGTACAAGATGAAAATAAAATAAAATAAAATGGAAAATTGCCCACAATGTTTCCGTCTCCTAGGCTTTTAGATAAATTGGATGAAGAATAAAAGAAGGAAGTTGGCCGGGAGATGCGGCCGGTTAATAGAGGAGTCCAGATAAATGATGGCCAGATAATGGAGGTCAGACTGTACCTAGAATTGTGTTTTTCATTGAAATATATACAGCTGGGCCAAAAAATTTTCATACATGTACACCTGGCATTAAAAAAAAAAGAAAGTTTTCTTCATATTTTCACAACTGCACTCATTCCTGATAACTTTTATCCTTGTGCGCAGTACTATACATTAAATATAGTCACAATAAGACGTTTTCATGTGATTCATGGGAGATTTCAAAATATAAGTTGCTGAAATGCGAGGAAAATTTTTTTTCTCCTACATGTACACTTTTGGGCCCAACTGTAATTGTATTAAAGTAATCTGCACATCAAGATCACATACCTATACAGACCAATTTGCCTGCAGCAGTCTTTATGTGCAGGTTTCACAGTATAAACCTCTCTTTAGCAGAGAGTTGGCAAATCTTCTCTAAGACCACGAGCACGAATTAAGTGACCAAGGGCAGGCAACATTTTCCTTCCTGGAGCATTACATGGGGATATTTCATACCAATTTTAAACAATGGAACAAAGCACCGACGAGTTTATAACCTTTTGAAATTCATTCATATCAATTGTTCAAAGTCTTGATGGTACACAAGGGGGTCAAAGCAGGGTTACCAGCAGGTTCAATCCAAAAGAATATGACCATTTCCACACAATCAAACCATTCAACAAAACAATGGTTCAGATAATATTTGAAGGTTGAGAACTGCACCATCTGAAAATGTTTGTTCAGCTGGAGGAAGATACTACCGGTACTTTTCATGTTGATCATTATCTTAAATATCAACCTTTTTACAGTACAATGTATGCAATAAAGTCATGACCTTTCTCTCCATCCACCAACCCCTTGTCTCTTTACATACAATGAATGAAGCGCCTAATACATTTTTCTCTCTCAATCAACCTTACATACTAAACATTGACTCATGAACCATGATAGGAATAAAAAGATGAATGAGTTTACATAACCCTTTTTCCTTGCCCCCCCCCTGAAGATATGTTTCGCATGAGTATGAAAAGAAAAAGTACCACCCCCCCCAAAAAAAAAAAAAAAAAATAATAATAATAATAATAATAAGGTACTAATTTTTAAAAAATAACAATAATAATAACAATAATAAATAAATCACTCAATAAATCAATAAAATGAAAAAAAAAAAAAATCATTTTTTTTAAAGAAAGGTAGAAAACATGTTAAAAATATTCCCAAAGCAATGTAATTGATTTCCAGCCATGCTGGTTCTCATCAGACAACACTTAAATGTTAATGAACCACATTGATTAAGCCATGGGAACATAGGGTCTGTTGGTTAGGATCAAACAGGATGCTTGTATTAGGTGAACGAATGACTTCCACAATGTGAATACACCATGCAAAAATCATTAACTAGTTACTGGATTCATGACCTGTCACAATCTCTGTGTGAATTTTTGGGATGGAAATGCATGGTAACCTAAAAATATACGTGTTGATGACTCGTCTTATCTATTAATCCAGTCTGACCCAAGCCTCATGGAGCTCATCGTGACGAGGCACATACTCATACACGTAGGTATGACGCACAAAGTCACTTTGAAAATCCTCTGTGATCTTGGTTTATGTGCTAAGTAGGATTTACATATGAAATTATAGGTTCAGCAAGAGCTAGAGATTATGTAATGAGATAAAACAGTAAACTAACTGTATTGAATTTTGACAACAATATTGAGGATTACGGTAGGTACATCTTACATCAGTCTCTGCTAACGCATGACTGCAGCAAAGTTCATACAATTCTTATTTTGGTATTTAATTATGTACATAGTTTGAATTTTTTAAACTAATTTTTTTTTTGGCTACTCAGAAAGAGCCAATATTTGATACCTTAAACAAATTTACTTTTTAATGTCAACAAACAGAAGGAATGATGGGTAAACTCGACTGTCACTACACGGACTTCAAAGCAAGTGTCCGAGTCTGTTTTTGGAGCAAACAGACAACAAGGAATAATAAGAGAGCCCAGTGCACTGGGTAATATCCAGTTATATGGAAATTTGTTGATTGATTGGATTCAACTCTATATCACATGGCCATGGCACAGCTGGGTGGATCATGTCAAGGTACACACATTGGCTGGTTAGCCCCTTCCGCATGTGGACACCCACGAATGTCTACCTTTCGGCTAAAATTAGCTATCTTCCTGAAGCAGGAACAGGGAGGGGTATAGAAAAAGAAGATTCTTTCCCACTGAAAATATTCGAGGCCAAAGTGAAAAAAGGACACATAAGTAGATATCAAAATATGACTGCTGAAGGTCTACTCGTGAATTATTTGTAAATTTAGAGGCATGAAAGGAGTTGAGAAGAATATTCATACACTGCGATCAGCAATAAACTTTACCTATTGCTAAATGTACTGCCATGGCTGCTCTTGATGTAGTTAAACTCCACACATGTAGACTGTGAGCCATTTTGACTCCTGGTAAGACGTTCAGATCATTTTTAAGTGACGGATAGTTGATATGTCTAGGAACACCTAAAACACAACAAAGATAGAAAATGAATCATGAGACCAGTTTGACACCCTAAGGAAGAGAATTTGCTCAGTTTATATTAACTTAAAGATAAATCATAATTATGTTCCATACACTTTTAAAACAATAATTACCAGAGAGGTATCAGAAATTTACATTAACTACAGTAATGGCATGTATAAACATTCTGTTACTTGACACTTCCAAGGTGAATTCCTGTTAAACTATTCAAGTATTATCTGTTATGTATGGGAAGTAATAGATCCAAGTAATATGTCATGCTTGTGAAATATTGTCATGTACATGTGCATTACTTGCTGCTGGTTTGTCAGGTGTGAACATCATTCATAACAACAGGTAGAAACTTTTACAGGTACACAGCATGTACACAAGGGCACTAGACCAAAACTCTAAAGAATTTACGTTCTATATGAAATTTCATTTCTTCGTAACTACTGTAGCTTTTTCTTCCTAGGTGAAAGAATTGACACCTCTATCGAAGCACTGCTAATTCCGATATCCAGCAGCATCCCCCCCCCCCCCCGCAGGTTTTTAGTGTTTACATACAGTGCAGTAAACCCTGCCATTTATGGTAACAAACGCCCATTAACATGTCAACAGTCCAATAAAAGAAAGCTTGGCCAAAAGTTACGCAGTCAGACTTGTGGTGTCATAATTTGTGTTATTGAACTGTAAAAATGTGATTGGTCCACACCTTTTTGCAGCTAGGAGGCAAAAAAGACTTTTGCCCCTGCAGAGTTTTTCTGCTGCCCTGTAATCTCACTGACTTGTAAAACAAAGCAACAAAAATCTGTGGGGTTCACAGCAGGGATATTCCACTCTATACATGTATGTGAACAAGCCTTAAAGTGATTACACAATGGTAAAAAAAAAATTATATACGATCGAGAATAGAATTCTAAGAAGAATAACACTAAAAATATGATTTTTCAATCGAAATCAATGCATTTTGGCTAATTTTCTCATAAAAAGTTGAGAGTTGACCCAAAAAAATTTGAATATGAGGTACAACATGTATGACGTAAAAGTGGGTACCCAGCTTCCCGCATTGCAGTTGTGCTGCGCGCTAGACTGTACAATATGTATTATACCCTGCACGCATTTTGCTAGAATTGCGCGACAAGGTACCCACTTTGACATCATTTTTTACGTCAAAGCGGGTACCCAGTTGAAACTGGGTCACAGCTGAGGGGTAAAAAATATCCTGATTTCTTACCACAGTTGGGGGTTTCCTTGGCTTTTTAAAAAACTTTAGGCAGGTGATTTTCGGCTAATAAAATCATGCTCTTTTAAATGAACTAACATTGTTTCAGCATTGGGTACCCCCTTTAAGAGGGTAAGGTGTCACCGGACTTACCTTCCATTAGCACATTGAGTGCATCTCTCAAGACAGTAAGAGTTGTTATAAGGACTAACACAGAAAATAAGAATGTGCAGATGGGATCTGCAATCTTCCAATCTTTCTGTTGATGAGAAGAAAATAATAAAACAAGTAATTACTTTATGTAAGACGAAATAAATGTATCACTTACATATAAAGCATGCACGTCATATCATCTACACGAATACTATTCGAGGATGAGCTTAGTAATGAAACAATGAACAACAGCAATTTGACCTTGCGTGGTTGACAATTATGCTTGCGTCTCCCACTCAGTTTTCAATTATGCACATCTCAACGAAAAGCTTCATACTACATGAATTTACCACTACCTCTTCCACCTAAAAATATTATATTTCACTCATCTTGGATTACAATCCTTGCCATGCATTCCTAGTTACATGTATTATGGAAACACAATATTTGCAAATAATTTCAAATACTTTTCTGACCTAGTGACGTTATACCTTTGAACCACCAGAAGTTGAGCAGAAAAATTTTTGTTTACCATGGGGGTTTGTCACTTCTACAGGGGAGGATCCAGGGGGGGTCTAATCGGCCGCGGCCCCCCAATGCCGCCCCTCACCCTTTGAAACCAAGGACTCCCCTCTTTTTTTTTTTTTTTTTTTTTTTTTTTTTACTTATCAGCGAATTTTGGGGGTAAAATAGACACCTGAAGATGCCAAGGAACTTTTTTCTGTTTTTGCTTGTCAGCAAATTTTTCTGGTAAAACAGACACCTGAAAAAGGTGACCAGCCACCCCCCCCCCTTTTTTTTTTCTTAAATGCTGGATCCGGCCCTGCTTCAATATAAATAAGCCTCAAGAATATCTCTGGGAGGGCACACACAAACTTTGCACAGCTCTCCATATGGAAACTAAGGAATACATAGAGGTATCTATCCTTATCTATAGCCAAACAATGAACTGTGATAAGCAAACCATATTTAATTGGCTTATAAAACCATTATCTCATCACATGGTGTAATAATCCACAATGCATGCACTTTACTACACATTTAAGTCAATTTCATGTCTACCAAGCTATGGTCTGGAGTAAATATATGAGCTTGCATATGATGTGTATACATGTAAGCCTAAATTAATGTTTCATAATCTTGAGTTCTGCTGTTGACAAAAAATAAATTCTTATGGGGTCAAACATGAGTCATGACTTTAATACACTGAATGTTCAAGACTTCAAATAATGATATACAGTATATCAAATCATATGTAAGAAATGTAAAATAGCCCCCAAATGAGTTACACAGTGTAATAGTTGAGGAAAAAAAAAAACTCAGTGGTCTAGAACCACTTACCAGTAAATAAATATGGTTACTACATACAACTGAGATTTAGATTCTTCAATATGATTTCTTACACTACGCTGGTTTACACTACAAATTCCTCTTCTTCAAATAAATTTCATAACCTTCTGCAAGTTCTGCCTGACAGGCAATTCAGAATCAGCTTTTAAGCCACATTTTCTCCCAACATAATTCCAGGGCCCCTTTGCATATTACCATTAAAGGTAACTCTGCTATCAATGGTAATAATGTCGCTTATCAAAAGTCTTGTCCAGCGTCTTTGATCATCTTCTCCACAACCGATCTTTTACATCGGCTTTCCCAATTCCCCGTTGTTTTGTCTACAGAGAAAGAGGAGGATCAGAAGGGAAAAGACGCTGAACGGGAAAGACGCTAAAGGCTGCATTCGAAATTGGCTCTGACTTTTGATAAGATGCCTAACTACACTGTACCATGGTAACATTGCTCAACATCCAATCAAATCAAGGTTTCCATGGAAGTCACCACTGATGGCAAAGTCACCATTCATGGTAAGTTTCATGCAATGGGGCCCTGATCTCAGGACTACATATAACCTTGAATATACAATGAGGTCACTTCCAGGTGAAATGACAATGCCACAATGAAATTTCCTCTACTTCCTCCAAACTTCCTCCAAAGAACAATTGAATGAGTGACATGACCCAATCAAGACCTCAAAGAGTTAAGATGCCGAACTGTTACTTTTAGCTCCACACAGAATGATTCAGCCCTTCAATAATTATTTGTAAACATGTACTTTCAACTACCGGTATATCCCACTGACTTAGACCTTGGACAGGTTTTGATTATGGTAATGTAGACCTGGTAATGTCTATGGTCAGACACCAGACATACAATTGCATGAGTGACATGTGATAGTGGGAGCATACATTTACATGCACACCAGCAGGGTGGTCCATGAGGGGTTTCAGCATGTTGCTGCCACATGCTAAAATTTCGTGCAGCATGCTAAAATTTCGTGGAGCAACATGCTAAAATTTTGCACAACATCCTAAAAAAAAATATTGTGGCATGCTAAAAACATTGTTTATGTTAAATGCATTATGATTACAATTTGTGAAACCACAAAACCACAGAGCATCTAGAATCCTAGAGCTTCCAGGGCCCTTAAGCAGTCTCTGGACCTCGGCCGACAGGGACTTCGTTCTCCATGCTCGTGATGTATGCTTCGTGCACATAGGTAGATGTTTTTATGCAACATGCTAAAATTTCAGGTGGTGGACCACCCTGCACCACTAGTACCGTGTTTACACGGTGACTCGGCTGGGGGGTTCGACACGCGACCCGTGCTCAACACGGCAATTTTATGTCATGTAAACGGGATCCGTGTGACCCGCTAGCCGTGTTGAACACCGCTTTTTTGATCCGTCAGAATCGCAGGTTTCAATCCGCGAGCCGAGTAAGACTCGTCTATTTTTTCGTATGTAAACAGAAAGCCGAGTCGAACCCACTGACCTAGGTCACTGGTGAATTCGGCAAGTCATCACAATTCTACTTCCGTTCATGATTCGTTGGCTGTGTTGGACTCGCCTTTTTTGTTTCCGTATAAACATGATCACAGTTGCCCTCTTTGCAGCGTTCAACCCTGCTTGAGGATTCAACACTCAAGCCGAGTCACTGTGTAAACAAGGTATAAGTCCAACAAAATGATACACACAGGGAGGTCACTTACATTTGCTTTGATAATACCAGCTGCTATTAAGACACCAATACTTTGTATAAGGTCACCAACAACATGGATAAAAGCTGCTCTAACGTTGATATTCTTTTTAGGACGTTTCCCATCTCCACCAGCCTCTTCCCCTTCTTCCTGAAGATGCTGATGACCACCTCCTCCCCCATGGCTGTGAAGGTGGCCACCTCCTGCCTGTAGAACAATGATTAATCTGTAAAGAGAGAAAAAGAGGATGAAGAAAGATAGAGAGTGAAAGAAGAGAAATTTATTTGTTATGCAAAATATAACAACAGAGCTGCCAACCCCAAGTGGAAAAATCCTACTTGGGCTTGAAATTTGAAACATGCAACAGTGTGATTCCGGCTTAGCCAATCTACATGATATCCTAACTAATAATATATAGTTATTATTTATTAATCGTTATGATCCTCACTCTTCTACATTGCACTTTTTCATTTAAAATGATTCGGGGAATATAATATGAAAATAAGACGAAATAAAGGTAATAAAGAATCACTGTCGGAACTTTCAAAAATCATATTTCAATGGGAAAAATCCCATTGTCAAAATCCTACTAAATACAGGCAGGATAAAATCCTACTCGGTGGCAGCTGAGCTCAGGATAAGTCACCGGACTGAGGATCAACACAGCCTGAGTACTCATAAACATTCTTTACCTGGACACTGACCTACATTACACTTGCCACTCTCCAACCTAGTTTCTGAATGGATATGTGGTAGGAAGTAATTCCTTGAATGCTTTCAGCACCATAGGGCAGTTTGGTTAAAGCTTTCCTAGGATTATAGTAGTACCGGGTGATGTTCGTTATTCCGAAGGTTTATTATTCTGAAAGTTTGTTATTCCGAATGTTCAAATTATTCCGAAACACGCAAACTGCGTATATCTAGATGTTCGTTAGTCTGAAAATGAAAAAGGGTTCGTTAATCCGAACATTTGTGGCATTATTCTGAAGGTTCGTTACTCCGAAAATAAAATAAAGTTCATTATTTCGAAGGTTCGTTAATCTGAAAATGAAATAAGGTTCGTCATTCCGAAGGTTTGTTAATTGGGAAATGAAATAGGGTTCGTTATTCCGAAAGTTCGATAGTCCGAAAATGAAATAAGGTTCGTTAGTCGGAAAGTAACTAACGAACCTTATTTCATTTTCAGACTAACGAACCTTCGGAATAACGAACCCTATTTCGTTTTCGGATTAACAAACCTTCGGAATAACGGAACCTTTTTTTTATTTTCAGACTAACGAGCCTTCGCAATTACGAACCTTATTTCATTTTCAGACTAACGAACCCTCGAAATAACGAACCTTCGGACTAACGAACCTTCAGACTAACGAACCTTCGGAATAACGAACCTTCGGAATAACGAACCTTCGGAATAACGAACCTTCGGAATAACGAACTGTAACCGTAGTACCATGTAGGTCTTGTACTTTGTACAACTATGATGACTTACTGGGTTAGACATAGTCCACTGCCTGGACTGTTTCCGTATCGCGCATTCGATCTGCTGAGAATACACCACCAACATGCATAACGCCGACAGTCGCTTTCTTTTCCTGAGAGGTGAATATTCGGGGATCGCGCGATTAGCGCTGTGTGGAGATTGCCGTGCAATGAACAGGGTTAGCAGAAGGGGGGAGGGAAAGAATAAAAAAGGGACAGAGTCTGGACTATGTTAGACATTGTATGTTATAAATGTTGCAAATCATTACCATGATTACTTCTACAACTACTAACATTAATAATAAGAATACTAACGATGATGATGATGATAATAATAATAATAATAATAATAATAATAATAATAATGATGATGATGATAATGATGATAATAACAATAATCATCATCATCACAATAGGATTAATCATAATAAAAAGATGTTGTTTCTAAGTGCTTAGACATCTACAATTGAATCAAATTAATCAATGTTTGCAATAAACTTAGGGAATAAACAGACATGAAAATGAGAACATGCATATGAGTGCATCATGCATGTAGTATACATGTACAATGCAAAATCATAAGATTAAATAAGATTAAATAAGATCATTGATATTGATATCAATTTTGACAATGATCTACATTCATTACCGAATTACTTACATACTCACATTCCGAGTGTAACATCTGAAGACTCTAATCAATGACCTTCGGAATAGTGCATGACATGTACGTGTACTAGTAGCATAATGAATGAAAAGCCATGTATCAAACAACCATCCCATTACAAATTACGGATATCACAGAATTCTACGGCAGAAAGCAAACTTTTCTAAATCTGAATGATATGAATGATATGAATGATAACTGTGTTGATAAGCTCTTTAGACAAGTGATTTGTATATGAAAGAGTTGAAGTGCAATCAGCATTCAAGGATTTGAGTCAATATTCAGGTGCAAACTTCAAAGCTGTTATAAGCTGAATTCAAGTTCTCTCCGAGACATACATATAGTACTTCCACATGAAAATCAAATATCAATGCATCAAAAAATGCATGGCACATGGACACTACACTTGGATCATTTAACAACATGCACACTACACACATGTACATGTAATTTGATGTTTATGATTATCGGCTAGAAACTGTGTTCCACTTCAGATATAGATGACATAGCTAGTTTCACTCATCTTTTGTTGTCAACTACAATTATTCTAAACCTTAGATAGTGGCAATGACCATTATACATGTAGTTTAAAAGCACTACCAGTATCCATCAGTGAAAAAAAATATCTTGTACTGTTCACTTACATGTACCTACCTAAGTACCAAACAAATCAATCATTCTGCAGATTGCAGAAACAAATGATAATATGCTGGCACATGGAGGAAGGTCATTTTGCTATTAACCACAGCAAATGGTACAAAGATATCTACTGATGTGGGATTCTTTCCTGCTCTCTAAAGGCATTTTTTTGCAAATTAGTTTGCTGATTTTTAAATTTTTCTGTTAAATATTCTGTGTCTTGTTTCACAGGTACATGAAGTGTCCACTTTCTGTCTACAAAGGGATAAAGTTTTCAAACCAATAATTCATGTATTTATGTGCTGTTCTTGTTTTTTTTTTTGGGGGGGGGGGTGAGAAGGATGTAAATCTTCAGGAAAAGTCAGTTCTGTACCTGAATCTTTTCTAATTAACATTATATTTTGTTATTTCTTAGAGATATAAGATAAATGTTGATGAAAGAAGCATGAATTCATAAGCCAATTACTCAAAAGCTGGGGGAGAGGGTTGGGGGTAAATTCTTCTTCTGTTTAATCTAGATGGTAAAATTTATGAAGACTATGTACAGACCAAAAATGAACACACTAGGTCATATTTTGACAATTTGATGACCATTTTATGTAATATTTTTTACCAAAACTCTGGAATTCACAAAGGTTTACTCATAACCATGGTCTAACTCTATCTTTTACTCTAAACCATGGTACTGTATATGGAAATAAAATAAGAGTAAATAAGAGTAAACAAGGCAAGCGTAGAAGCACATTACTGCCTGCCCATCGGACAAGAAGACATGCATGTCTTATGCTTTTGGAAGTTCAAACCATAGATTAAATTTGATGAACCATGGTTTAAACTTAAATAATATACAGTATGGTTTAAATATAAACCTCTTTTGTAAATTCGGGCCTTTATGACCAAGCATCATGCCACATGCATATGGAGCTCCATGCACATGTACGATCTTTATCATCATCACTGTTCCTCTACTGCACTTACATAATATTAATGCCAACTCCTACTCCAGCCGTGATAAGCATCATATTGGGTTCTATCTCGTATTTATCGTTGACGATTCTCATGACAGCCAGGTAGCATAGTATACCGGTCACAATCCAGATGATGAGCACACTTATGACAGCTCCAAGAACCTCTACATTGAGAAATAGAGAAAGAAATAAACACAAAGTGCGAAATTTAACTTCAAATTTCCAACAGATCAGCCATGTGGGGTGTTGCAAGAAAGTTGCAATCAATTGCAAATAATTGCTAATTTTGAAACAACCATTCTGATTGGCTCAGGGTCTGCCCTTTTAAGAAGACAATCATGCAACAATGATTTTGATTGGCCAGTGACAATCAGTTGCAACTTGCAATCGATTGCAACTTTCTTGCAACACCCCAATGGACATGTAAGATACACATGCTGTGAATAAAATAGAATGAAAATTATAATAATATTTCATTTAAAACTAGCTGTTACATACAGACTATGTAAATTATGCTTTTTCTTTCAACTTATAAGTTATCGTTGTGGAGCATTTCAGGTGTTTCAAAATGGCACCTGTCAAGAAGTGTAAGTAGTTTGATATGTAGTTTGAATCATTCTTAGTAAACAAAATACATGTATAGAAACTCAGGTATTTCCTACAAATGTTGCCTAGAAATAACAATTTCTCTTCAGTCACTTGCATTAGCTTTTTGGGTGAGAATGGATAACAAAACTGAATAGCTTTCCTGTTCACCATATACTTGCATACATGATCAGAATGCTTTTTTTTTTTTTTTTTTTGGAACACTTATACTTAGTGTAAGTCAACATACCCGCTCTGTAGTAGCCAAATGACATCCTGTTTGTAGCTGGTCGTCTAGCAACCCAAAGAGCAAAGATGCTAATGAGGAAACTTGCAAAGTCACTTAGAAGATGGGCAGCATCGGTCATGATAGCCAAGCTGTGTGCAAGAGAGCCCCCTGTTGTGTAGAGCAACAGAAAAATTGGTACGATAAAAGTTTGATACATATATTTGAACTGAATTTGGACGTGTGATTTGACCAGTATCAAACAGCCCTCAAATCAAAAGTTGACCCCGCTCCCGAGTCAAAATATCAAATGGCCCATGATGTAGGGAAGACTCCCAAAACTTGCTAGGAACCATCCCAAAGACTTCCTAAACCTGTTAAATCTTAGAGATACATGTAGCTAGGAAATTAACCATGGACTACATTACTATCTCCAAGGTACATGCATACGTAACTATAAGTTGTATGTGTTTTAAATCAGCATATCTTCAGAGTTAAAATTACATTTTGCTGGTTGAAATAGGATCATGATAACTTGTCCTCACAGCATTAAGAACTTTTGTTCACCTTCTAACATCCCCATGGAACATTCATGTTTTAGTCAGGGTGACCAGGACCCCGTAACACAAAGATTTGCAATCAATCGCAAAGTTGTAAAAGCAAATCAAAACCATTGTTTCATGCACATCTCGTTTAAAAAGGTGACCCTGGACCAATCAGAATGGTTGTTTTCAATTTGCGATTGATCGCAAACCTTTGTGTTACAGGCCCCAGATTGTGAATTCTGAAATAATGGGACTTTGGGGGGCCTTGAGTTTACAGGGCCAGACGGCAAAGCAAAATATTCATATTTTTATGGTAGCAGGAGTACACAGTTTTCTTAAGAGCTGAATTAACTCATTCGTGACAGGAATTATTTAAAGCCTAATTTGATCAGCTTTTATTCTTCAAATTGGCCACACCAACATTCTTATTTTATTGCTACATTTTTCTTATAAAACGTCATGTATCTGAAATGAATATAAATTGACAGAAATTATGAGAAGTCAAAAAGTTGCCAATTTGCAGGGGGAAACGGTGATTTTAAACCTTCTATCACATTGCCAATTTAAGGATTTTAATGCTTATTTTCCTTTAAAAAATTTTCAGCATCAAACAACGAATATTGACGCAACCAAAATGGGCACAGTTTGTGTAGAATTTTTTGCTCTTTCTGCTCATGTATTTGGTATGATTTTTAGGGCTTTGCATAAAAAAATATTAGGCCAAACCACAAAATGTGGACCTCTGTCACGAATGGGTTAACCAGCTTTCCCTCCTCAAATTGGTGACAGTAGTTTTAATTTTTCTGCTTGTACATGGTTTGAAAATACTGAACCTTGCATCTGAATCTCCCTAAAAGAAAATATAAAGAATGATGGAGAGGCGTCCATTGGTTGATTCATTAATGGCGCATTAATTTCTTACAAATGAAACCGACTCATTGTTCTCTAAGATATTTTATCCAAAGATTTTATTTTTTATCAAAGCCAGTACTTGGATTGAACATATTTCTTTAACTTGGATCATAGCCAGCTCAGGAGGGCCCAAGGCTGTATTCCCAGTGAGCATGGACTTCCATGGCTGTTACTCATTTTGTCTTCACCTTTGTTTTTATGATAATCAGGGATGCACTAGAAAAATAAAATTTTATGCTGTAGTGTTTAGAGACAAAGATTTCAATTCATCTGTGATCTTGCCTGGGTATACGGGCTCCAGAAGTCTAACGCCCCAGCTCATTCTTTAATAGTGAAATGCATGTAAAGAGTAAGTTCTTCTCATAGTACAATCTTGACAGAGGCTTGTCCTCTTTTTCCCTGCCACATATTATGAATTTTCCATTTAGCGAGTGAGTGAAAAATGATAATATCCTGCCTGAACATATGCAGCTTTTAAGCATATTTTCTAATGTTATGCCCAGGTTTCAACAAAAATTTGAAATATACATGTAAGATGGCCTAGTAAATAATAGGACATCTTCATGTATAGTTACTCTAGTTTCAGTGTCCTACATGTACCTCTATGTACATGTATCATGTATGAAGCATGCTCCACACTTCTGATTATTAGCAGTCACATGACATACACTCTCCAGATGCCCTTCACATCCAAGATCGCTTCTAGTCTTTTTACATGTAGTTTCTCTCTCAAGAGAGCAGCAGTGGAAATATGCCAAAGTAAATGGTGCAGAGCATTCTACTACCGGGTAATTAAGCACTCAGTCACTCCACTTACTACTGTTAAAGCTGCTATGCATAGGTTTTGAATATGCTCGAATTTCATATCAAAATAAAGTTTATGGTGCATAAATCACTATGAAACCGATTGAAACTTTTGAATATTAAGTGGGAAACAAATATTGCCTGTCACAAATCGATAAAACGGACCCCCAATGTTGCCTGTGCATACGTTGCCCAACTCGATGCGAGATCCGTGACGTCATCGTATGGGCAATAGCCAGTGATGTGTTGTGTTGTGAATGTGGTGAATGTGATGTGTCGTGTCCGAGGGAGTGATTAAAACGACGTTTCTGCATTGTTTGTATGAATTCATTATTCTGTGAATGTTTTCAAAGTATGTTTCAACCATTCTATTTAACATTATTCATATAATAATGTCGCAGAAATTCTACAATTTAATTATGACTTTTTGCAATTAGAAAGGGGAAAAAATCCCATAATATAATAGAACAGTCTCCCTTGTACATGCTATGTAACCGTTGTGGGGCATACCATTTTAATTTTAGGGGTGTTATAATTCACGAAAGACGGAGGGATAGACGGAATGCTTTTTTTTTCTTGAATTTAAAATTGTTTTCTTGGCGAATAGTTTGAACTTGTGTAAAGAAAATATAGAAATGGTAATCACCTTACTGCTAATTTTTTTTTTCTTTTCTATTAAGTAGCAACTTATATTTACATGTGCTTATAAGCTCAAGTTAACTTTTCCATACTCGGCATTTCAGTAGTCAATTGTATGTAGTAGGTAGGTGATCTGAGGCGAAGGTGAGAGTAATTTGGCTTGTAATTCAATTAGGCCTTTGGTGATAGTCTTTGATCAGTTATAATTTCGTATCTGGGTTATTTTCACTGTTTATTTGCTTGAAAATCATCAGAACCTGCAATAAAAAAATAAATTCCTTGAAAAAAAAATTTTCGAATTAAATTTGTTATCGAAATCAGGTTTAATCAGAGTATTACAGGGAAAAAATCCCTTGATAAAGACTTGAAGCTATGCTATAATGCAATACATGTATCATGTTCATCTCTACACCCCAGCTCTACACTATCTGAGATCAGTGGTGACGTCCAGTCTCTGTACGCTAGCTAGCCATTCCTATCATAATAAATACGCGATTTTAGTGAAGAGGAATGTTGTAGATCAAGATAGTTTCTACAAGAAGCATCAATTTTCCTTAGACAACAATATTATCTAGGTAACTTTTACATACAATCATGATTTGACGAGCAGGTCTCTTAATCAGTTCTGTCTCTGAGAATTTGATGCAACGTCGTTTTGGGACGTAGTTTGACATTTGCATCCCGGCCTGGCTTGGTTTTCTTTGTCATTTTCATGTCAGTTCCTACTTTATATTCTGCTTTGACCAAAAAAAGAAAAGAAAATCGAGTCATCAATGAGGTAATTTAAATAATAAGCCACTGCAGTTTTGCCTGCTCTCTTATAACAGCTAAAATCCATCAAAATTGCATGCGATCATCTCAATGCACCATGTTTCATTACGTGCAAGCGCCTAGTTCGCCGCAGATCACCCATAGGCCTACGTCAACATTGGGGACCCGTTTCGCTCGCAGCCACTTCCGGGTTCTGAGAATCAGAGGGCCGTTTTTGGAAAATGCGTTTTTAGATAATTTCTTGGAATTCACAGGAGCAATAATGAACACCACTGTCTTCTACATACTTCCCCGTTTCCATTCATATGTAATTAACCCTATTCTGTGATTTTCTTTGAATGTCACCTTTAACATGGGAACACCGCACCTTCCATTATTCACTTGCACAAAAAAACTTAACTTGCGGTACCTTGGAAGCATCATTTAATGCTCAAAAAGATAACAGCCATCAATCATGTACAAATATAGCCACGATTATCACGATATAAAGACCAGGATAGAGCATGGACCAAAATACTCACGAGTCCTAACAAAAACATCAAGAACAATATGTAGAAGGAAATTACACTTGCACTATCTTATCTTGTTCTGTTATTGTTTGTGTTTTCCAGAAGTCTTCATAGGCACAATTTGAAGCAATTTTATTTCTTCTGGGGGATTCACAAATTACAAGCACTGCTTTTTCGTGGATACTTCCATTTCCCCAGATTTTAAGAATTTCTTCTAATGATTTATCTATGTGTACTTACTTATCAAGAAAGAAAAGATATGTCTATATACATGTATTCTTGAATCTTTTCTGTAATTATACCTATGTAGTCACTAATGCCATTATACTTCTTTTCTTTCTGTTGGAAATTAATAAATACTGTATGAATTTGAATTTGAACTACATGTACACTTGGGTCATTCCATATCACATCACCAAGTACATGTAGGTTAAGCTCTGCTCCCTTCCAACTGGCCAAAATTCAGTAGATAAATGTATGTGGGGAAACTGACTCTTCCATGCTAATTTTTTTTCCCTTATGATTTAGAAAATATGGATAGAAGCACAGCTTACCGTTAGCAAATTTCATCTCCAGATTACATGACAAAGAGAAAAATGCAAAGTAAAAACCAACTAGCAAGTATCAAGAGTTCATGAAAATTCATAAAGCTTTGACACAGAAAATGATCAATGGCAAATTCACCCTCATTTTTTATTACCTTTCTATTATATCAACATCAATGACCAAGGAGTACAGAGCATGCCATAGCTCACAATGGTCACTTAAAACCTGAAATAGTATAAATTTGGGCAAAATGCATATAGCATGCATATCACAGTGTAAAAACCATTTGGCCGATGGGGCTGCATACAATGTATGTATCTAATGTACATAAAATTTCAGCAAAAGAAAAGTCAATTACCCCATGTACATACATGTACCAAACTTGGGCAAATATGAAAGTTTGAACTTGGAAAAACACAAGGAAGTGATTTGATACACAATGGCCTACTTATCAAGGCATGACACAGGGTTGGTGACATGTATATTTGCCCCCTAAATACTGTAATTAATGCTCTGAGCTCTAGTTTAGTTTATCTAAGATTATAGACCTAGTGTTAGCAACTTGCTGTGGGGTTTTCACTTGAGTTTAGGATTTAGAGTTCGAGTCTAGAGTAAGGTATAGTGTTTAGTTCGGGGTTACAAAAACAGTTACCGGTAGTGTAGGATATTGACCATGTAATACCGTCATTGTCTCCAGAGAATTAATTGTCACCGAACTGTCAGGCCATAACAAGGTGAAAGTTTGTTGTAGCAAGAAACAGAACACAAAGACAATGGACATTATCAATGGAACTGTTTTCAGTCCTTAATTGCTTGATTGTTGTCTGTAGAGCAAGTACCATGTACAGGTTATGATTACAGGAATAGTACATTGCTGATCGGTCATTGCCTACATGTACATACATGTGTAGAGGAGTGTTTTTGAGGGTGACACGTCATTCGCTCCTGCGACAATTGCTCCTGCCTTAATTTTTCTGAAGATATGGGGTAAGGGTTGGGATTGCATTAGGGGTTTTTGGTCCAGAATAATGTGAGGATAAGGATTAGGGTTGGTGTTAGGTTTGGGGTTAGGTTTTTATGTTTGGCTCAACGTGCAGATTTTCCATGGGAACTGTTGCCAGAGCAAATATCATGGAATCGCTTTTGAGACCAATCTGCTGTCAAGATCAATATTCAGACTCCACGAAAAGGGTGGACGAGGTCTTGTGGTCTCCACTTTCAGCTATCTCACAACAATGGCTTCCTGTCTGCATGAGTGTCTCCTTCCTAACCTCTTTGAGTTCATGCACTATCAATGCTTCCTCCACATTATACACATGTAACTGTCATTTGCCATCTCCTGAGTGACTAAACAGGACAGATCATAAAACATTTGCTTCAGTGTACATGTATATCGGTACCTAAAATGAATTTCACTTGATAAAATACAAAATCCTGACAACATCAAATAAAATACTTGCAGGGTTTGTTTGTTCGTTTTTTGTTGTTTTGTTGTTTTTTGTTTTTTTCTCTTTTACCCAGGGCAGGGAGGTTTATCCAAATCTCTTAAAGGCTAACATCGATCATTACATATGAAATCAGTAATAATTTTTTAAAAATAGGTTGTATGTTTTTATATACTGGAATTATTTTTAAGAAATAGCATACATGTAGCAACTGCAAGCATCAGTGGAAATGGCAGCTGGTCATGATGCTTTACTTATATACACAAGTCACCAATTCCTTGCTCATGCCAGCAATTCTTCTGAAGTCCCATTTCACAGAAGTACATGTAGCAGTGAACCAATTATAAATAATTTGCTGCTGCTCAGATTAAGCTAAGCTGGTATCTGCAGACTGGAAGCAGGACACTTGCCTCCTGTGATCATCAACCTCTCCCCTCTCCTCCCCAATGCACCACCACTACCCTTGATGTCAACATCCATGTCACTGACACAAAAGAATATCAAAGAAAATCAGAACTGTTGATGTACATGTACAGTAGATCTAATCCCTATTTAATACATATCCTCTATGAAATCATAGAACTGTGATCTTTGTCCGACTTGCACACTGTACCACATTATTTTGGAATGAGTGCAAAAGTTCAATGGACTACGACCATGGGCCATGTTTACCCAACAACTTTACATTCTTCAGTTACATTTCACAAGTGAAATGTACAATACACAGTTGCACTGAAAAGAAAAATATTGGAGAGTTAGTGACTTTTATACACATTCTCCATAATAATAAATGGGAAAAGTCTTTTTTTCTAAGGCTATACACAAATTACAGCTGCAGATTTATTGTGCCTATTTTGGAATGTGTGCAGAGCCATTACCCAACAAATTAGGTAAAATGTACACATCGTACAAGTACTGAATGAGGCTTGAGCAAACAAATTTGACTGTTAATTTATCACAATGGATTATGATTATCGGTGCAAAGGTTTGCACCTGTGTACCCTCTCACTCTTATTTTCCCACCTACAGGTACTTTCATGCTACAAGAAAACACAATCTGCACACCCCCCCTCCCCCCCCCCCCCCTCCCCCTCATTGTAGGCCTACTATAGAAATTTCAATACCTCAAATATGAAATAATGCTGAAGGATAAAACTTCAGCAATAACATGGATGCTGGTGATCCACTGAAGCAAGTTTCATGTACACGACACAATGGTAGAAGAATGCCACCTCCCCCTTTTGCAGACGAAACTACCTTATTTGTATAACAAGAAAAAAAAAATGGACGGTACATTAACGAGTGCAGACAGCCCAGAAGCAAGTTCTGCTATTTACACCACCAAAACAGCACTGACAGAAATACAGCAAAACTTGAACTACATGTACATGCATGAATTTGAGCTAAACAGCAATATTCTATCTACATGTATGTTTGAAAAAAAGCTTGATTGAAGATTCATGCTTTGGATTCAATATATACAGTGTACAGTGTTGCTGTTGTTTTACTTGTTTCACATGAACATTTAATCTATGGTTAAGTGCCAGGACATCAGGAGTATGATTTTTAGGGCTTTGCATCAAAAGATATTGGGCCAAACCACAAAATGTGGACCTCTGTCACGAATGGGTTAAGTGAGAATGAAACCCTGGGCAAATATACATTTTAATGAATAGAGAAGATAGAGAGTCTAAGCAATTTAAGAAAATTTCCATCAAAATCGGTTACAAAATGAGAAATTTATGAAAGTTTGAAAAGTCTCAATTTACCTTCTATGACGATCCTCATATTGGCAATGTTACTCCAAAATGGCAGTTTTAGAAGGACAACTATTATGTTTTGTACACAAAATTTGATATTTTCTCAATTTACTCTCAGGATGCTGCTATGCTGCTTGTCTCTTTGTGAACTCAACATATTGTTGTGTCAAATACATTTTCCCATAATGTATCTTGATGTAAGGAGACAAGCAGCATCTTAGGAGATAATGGAGAAAATATGAAATTTTGTGCATAAAACATATATTGAGAGTCGTCCTTCTAAACTTGCCATTTTGAAGCAACATTACCAATTTGAAGAATGCCATAGAAAGTAAACTGAGAATATTAAAACTTCCATAACTTTTTCATTTCGTAACCGAATATGATGGAACTTTTTAAAAATTGCTTCTCTCTATCCACTCTTTTCGTTAAAATGGATATTTCCCCAGGGTTTCATTCTCCTTTAACACTTCAACATGCAATATTCTGAACTTCTGAGTTCTGAAGGAATACAAAGTTGCTTGATACAGCAACATAATTACTTATTCACAGTGTACCCAAAATACATGTATACAGGAATAGGATCATCACTCTGAAAGGGAAGCCAAGAAATTCACTCAAATTTTCGAGTAACAAGTTCAAATCATTGCAGTGCCAATGAAAACTGCCTTGTATGCAAATGCAGCCATGCACGTTAATTTCATACAAGACCTTCACTGGATGTACTGTTTAACTCAGTATACCATACATGTATGTACATGAATATGAGCATTATCACTGTATACAGAAACAGTTATCTTTCACTTGCATTGACCACAAAATATCACATTTGAATTCGTACTATTCAACAATTCATGCAGTCACTTAGTGCACTGGAAAAAAAAAAAAAAAAATCTGTTCCATGGGTTACTCATTTCAAAAATCTTGAAAATATACATGTAGTGAAATACTTGACACCAGCAGAGGCTCAGGCGCATTAGCCTGGACTGGGGGCTGCCAAACTGCCCTGTCAGGCAATATTTTTTTTTTTTTTTAAGTGAAAATAAGAAAAATAGTTCCCAGATTGAAGCAATCCCCCCTGAAAAAAAAAAAAAATTGATAGACAATACAATTCGTGCATATGTTAATGTACATGTAAATTTTTTTAAAAAGTAAATAAAAGAGAATTTTACAAAACCTTGCCCAATTTTCTGCTTTATGATCTACAATGTATATCAAAATAATGAATACATAATGAAATATATCAGAGGGTATATTCCAGAAATGCAAAGACAGATGCAAATGGAGAAGCAAAATATGGATTGAGTCTAGAGAGACTCAAAGAGCAAGTCACCTGTACAGTACATTGTATTGTATCTTTTCTCTACAGCCGTCGATAATTTGACTCAAAAAATAATAATAATGAAACTATCACCCCTCAGAAAGCGAATCCGAGCAAAAGATAACAGCATCCCCCCCCCCCCCTCCCCCACCTCATCTTGGATACTTTGTCCCCAAGAGCCTTTTTAAAGGAAAATGGAACCCAGGCATCAGGGTGCTCTTAGTGAATTGAGATGACTAAGAAGAGTAAACGGTGAAAATTTGAGCAAAATCGGACAATCTGTTCAAGAGTTACGAATTTTGAAAGTTTAGGTAATCACTATTTTGGGGATCCTTGAGTTGGCAACTTTCCCAGCATCTGTGATGTCATCGTGGACAACTCTCCATTCATTTTGTACATAAATTTTCAAAAAAATTGATTTATATGAAATTTCAAGTCAGGAATCAACATGATTCTTCCCAAAATGCTCGTAGAATTGATGTACATTGTAGCCATGTCATACTCAAACAGTAAATCAAATGAATGTCTGTTTTTCATGAAAATGGAGAAAATGTGAAATGCTGTGTACAAAATGAATGGAGAGTTGTCCACGATGACATCACAGATGCTGGCAAAGTTGCCAATTCAAGGATCTCCATAATAAGGATTTACTTAAACTTTCAAAGTTCATACATAACTCTTGAACAGTTTGTCCGATTTTGCTCAAACTTTCACTATTTACTCTTCTTGTTCTTCTTCATTCACTGGAAGCACACTGATGTCTGGGTTGAATTTTCCTTAAAGATATTGGCAGTTACATGTACTTCTGACTAAAATATAGTTTAAACTTGATTGGCATACATCATTTCCACAATATCCCTATGCCGCAAATCAATTACAGAAAATATTTATTATCAATTACGAATATACCAGTAAATACTACTGAATTCAAATGGATTGTATAAAAGTTTCTGCCAGTTTTCAGAGCAGAAAAAGAAGGTCAAGCCCAAGGGCAAGAGGACATGAAACAAAGAATAAATTTGACTTTCAAACAAATGAATTTTTACCAATTAATTGCCCTTTGCTTTGGCATTATCATGTTTATGATAAATCCGACTCTAATTTTGTGAGTTATGATTTTTGGTAAACTGTGGCTTCTCTGAATAAATACAGGCTTATTCAGTTCAGTTTAGAAGAAATGCTCAACCATCAACACATTATACACAGGAATTAATACAAAATGTAAATTCGATGAATCCCTAAACCCCGTTGACTATTATCAAATTTCTCTTTCCCACCAGACTTTAATATTCTATATAAGAGCAACCCAGTTCCAGAAGCTAATGGGTTAAGAAGAGCATCAAAATGTGAACTTTATACATGATATAAGGTTCTTGTATTTTTAATGTAGAATAGCCTTACACTACTTTTACATGTATAGTATCCAGCCTGTTTTTTTTGTTTTTGTTTTTTTTTGTTTTTTGTTTTTTTCAGAATGAGGCATACAGTAGATCTAGTAGATGAGGATCTATACCAAGTTGTTGTGTGACCGGACAGGTTGTGTATCCGGACAGTCGATAGATAACCATTAGAAAAAGTTTACAAGCAATATTTCTTAATTTTTTTCAATACAAGTGTTAGACAATATTGCAGAAAACAAATCTTGATGATGATTAGCACTATTCAATGCATAGTTTTTGTTTAATCCAAAGGCAAAGACAAAAAAAAGCTTAATTTTTGTTATGTGTCCGGACACCCGATCCCCCCATCCTAACTTAATTAACTGTAGTGTTAGTACTATAGTAGGACATGCATGGATGTAGGTTACAATGTTAAGGTATTCTGCAATTAAGTCGTAAATCCTTACCCACTACTTCTGCTGTCATAAACATGACACTGATACAACAAGCATTATCAACTGCTTTTGTGCCCTCGAGTTTGAAGTGTCTGGCATAGGTGCGTGGCAGTGACAATGTTCATACAGGTAGCTGTCCTCATCGCTGCCCAAACCATCGGGGACGCCAGAGAGCCGTTTCCCGTAGCAATTTCGATAGGGTCGTCATCGCTGCTTTCAACATTATCAATTCTACCGACTCCGTTTTGAATGTTACCAGGTCCAACAACGGTGATAACTCTTGCTACATCAATCGGATCATAATGTTGATTATCATTACCTGCTGATAATCTTGTAACAAGTCGTTTTTTCTCCATCAAATTGCATAGTTTCTTCGTCTTGAAACACAAGGCGTGAATTCCTGAAGGTGCCGTTACTAATACCATTG
>CM057151.1:27923716-28161498 GCA_029962745.1 Echinometra lucunter
AGAGAAGGACTGTTATCTGAAGCATCTCCTGATGAGGTATGTGTGCATTCATTTCATTTTTTTTCTTTGAAATTGTACTTTTAGGGAAATGAGTAAATTCGACGAGATATTACGTGCTTCAGGTCTAAGAAGTAGTGATTCTGATATGTCAGTGGCTGATACAAGCTGGGCCTGGTTGCTTTCCCTCTGAGCATTACTCGCTTTGAAGGTTCCATGGCACAACAAATGCTCTGCCTCTCTTTTGTACACTCATCAAATCTGAACTTTAACCCTGGACCAAATACAATGCCAAACCCTTACCCTAAGCCTGACCTGAAACCTTATAGCAGCCCTGACCTGAACTGTGTATCTTTGATGAAATAAAGCTTGTAGCCATTGTCACTGGAGCATATGCATTTATGTTTGGGTCACCTCTTTCAGAGCAGTCACATGAACTGAATCATCAGTCAGTCAAGTTCCTGTCTCATCATTTAAGTTTTATGCGATAGTTATATGCTTGGTATACCTGAAGTGGCTAATGTATTGCTAATGTACACTTCTTTTGTCAGTCAGCTATAGGGTGATTATCTCTTTCATACTCTTTGCACCAGGAGATAGCTGATCCATTTTACGCGTACTGCAAACTTCACGTTGAGAAGGGCATTCGACGTTACAAACGTCAGAACTGGCTCGCTATCCAGTCTAATCAGAAGCAGGCAAGCTCTGTAAATCAGCGTCTCGCAGCCCTGCCAGATAGGGTCCATGCCAAATTCCTCAGGTGTGTTACTCTGTGTAGCAAGCAGATTTAGTATTTTCATTATCAAGAGTTATTGTAAATTATCTCTTGGAACTTGACTCTGCAATATGAGAGAGACATCATCCACGTGTTTTGAATCACTCTGATTTAATGTATGTCACAGAATTTGACATTGTATCATTACATACTATGCACAGGAGCAGTAGCAGAAAAAAAGTGTTATATTTATCACTGTTGTTATAATTGCTGTCATCCTTACCATTATCATCATCATTATCATCATTATCATCCTCATCATCACTGTTATTATCATCATCATTGTCATCATCATAATCATCTTCATCAAAATCAATGGCTTTTTGAGAGCAAAAGCTTTTTCCATTTTGCCCTCTCTCAGTAAAATTGCACCTAAGCTCTGATAGTTATGTACATCATTATAGTTTAAGCCCAGTGCCTCAAGTTTCCTCCATTTCCACTATCCATTAAGCAGGTTTCAGGATCAATACAAGGCAATGAGGAGGTTAAAACCAGACCCATGGGTACCCCCAGAGAAGGTGCCGCGTGGTCTGACCACCAGCGCATCGGCCTGCAGACGTCTCATGCGTAAGGCCGAGTTGATGGGGTTCACCCTGGACAGTATGAGGTCGGCTAATGTTCGACAGAAGAGCAGTCAACAGGTCAGCAGGAAGTGGCATATCCCTCCAGCATTCTCAGCCGAGTTTGTCAATTATTGTATAGGTAAGATGTCGGGTGCTGTAAAGTTTTGGGAATTTTGTTTGTGTGTGTGTGTGTGGGTGTGTGTGTAAGTATTGTGTTTTCTTTTAAATGTTAAAGAGGCATTCAATGGAGAATTCATAGGGAAGTGAAATCTTGCAGACTTTTCAAAAGGCTCACTTACTCTTACATATAGCAGAGATGCCAGCTGTTCCTTTTTTGCAGTACCGTATTTTATACTGTTTTTTTAAAATCAAAAAGTACTGCAGGTTTCATGGAAAATACTTTTTCCCAAAATTGTATTACTGCGCATGTCTGTTGCAGAAAGGGTGAAAATGCTGGACGGCAAGAAGAAGACCAAACTGGAGCTAGGCACATGCTTCGGGTTTTACCATTCCCAAGTTTGTAGTCTTGTAACAGGTTTTAACCTAATTCACCCGGACAAAAATTCAGTGTAAGGCTGATACATTTTGAAATGTGAAAATTTGGTTTACTTCTGGTGGGCTAGTCTAGCCATTATTCCTTTCTTAGAAACTGCTGAAAATATTGTGTTAAAGGAGAATGAAACCCTAGGAAAAAAATCAGTTTTAATAAAATGAGAGGATAGAGAGAAGCAATTTCAAAAAAGCTCTATCAGAGTTGGTTACGATATGAGAAAGTTATGAAAGTTTTAAAAGTCTTGATTTACATTTTATGGCAATCCTCAAATTGGCAATTTTGCTTCAAAATGGCAGGTTTTTGTGGACAACACTCAATATGTTTTGTACATAAAATTTCATATTTTCTCCATTATCTCTAATAAAGATGCTGCTTGTCTCTTTGTGAACTCAACATATGTTGTCTGAAATACATTTTCCCATGATATATCTTGAGCTAAGGAGACAAGCTGCACCTTGAAAGAAAATGGAGAAAATCTGACATTTTGTGTACAAACTTATTGAGAGTTGTCCATAAAAACCTGCCATTTTGAAGCAACATCACCAATTTAAGGATTGCCATAGAAAGTAAATCAAGACTTTTTAAACTTTCACAACTTCCTCATTTCGTAACTGATTTTGATGGAACTCTTTAAAATTTGCTTCTCTCTATCCTCCTCCCCAGGGTTTCATTCTCCTTTAAAATATATATATATATTTTTTTAATTCCCTGGATGTGTAGATCGAAATGAGAGGATGAACACTCTTAAGTCCCGTCTAAATGATTTGATGAAGCAGAACGAGAAACTCCGCTCCCTTGACAGTCAGCTTCGTCAAAAGTATGATGGGGTAAGTATCAATACTGCCATTATGTAATCTTTACGCATTTATCTTTCATATCTAATATTGTTACAGATGATGTATGTATTTCAATCTACTGCTACATGATCATTGTCATTTATGTGTAGATTGTACATAGTCCTAAAATCACATCTTTCTTCATGATTTTGCGGAGTATCTTTTTTTTTTTCAACAAAATGTTTTCTTAAAGAATGAAACCTGGGAGAAAAAAATAATTTCAATGAAAAACTTTTGGAAAAAGCTTATTGATGCATCCATGTGCATCTCATCATAAGTGATATCAGAATGAGCCTTGATGCTCTTATCTCTAACAACTTTATTAGCTTTCAGTGAAAGTAGCGGAGTCTCGGTCAAGTCAAGCTGAGAGTCGGGGAGAAGTAGAAGCCATGTGGAAGATGTTAAGCGCAATGGCAGGCAAGAAGTTGCAGAAACCTCAAGTTCTCGACCTTCCTCGAATAAGGAAAACACCACCTAAGAAAGAAGAAAAAGAGGAGCTGAAGTCTCCAGGCGTCATTCACCTGTAATTATTCTTCCTGTATCATCTTTCCTCTCTCCTCATGCCATACCTTTACCAATCTACTACATGTAATACAAGAATCAGAGTTGGTAGTAGAATGCCAGTAAAACATAAAATCATAGATTTTAAAAAATGAAAGGCGAAGTCACACTCTTCGTCAGTGCCCATGGTGTGACAAAAAGATGTTAATCAAAATCCGTTTCTGAAACAGACGAAAAAACGCGTCTGTTCATGGGCAGACGGATTATGAAACTCACCTTTCAAAAGAAATCAGTGCGCAGCAGATGGAGATGGCGAGAAGTAAATAACGCATCCCAAGACGCGTTGTCATGACTGCAAGATGACAATGGCGAATGTAATTTCTATTACATGTTATATCTCCATTTTGTACGTGCTTGATTTCATGATTTTTCAAATCAGTCCAATCTCAATGTACAGTCAAACCTGTCTTAGCAGTCACCTCTCTATAGCACCCACCTCTCTATAGCACCCACCTCTCTATAGCACCCACCTCTCTATAGCACCCACCTTTCTATAGTACCCATCTCTCTATAGCACCCACCTTTCTATAGCACCCACCTCTCTATAGCACCCACCTCTCTATAGCACCCATCTCTCTATAGCACCCACCTCTCTATAGCACCCACCTCTCTATAGCACCCACCTCTCTATAGCACCCACCTCTCTATAGCACCCACCTCTCTATAGCACCCACCTCTCTATAGCACCCACCTCTTTATAGCACCCACCTCTCTATAGCACCCACCTTTCTATAGCACCCACCTCTCTAACCCACCTCTCTATAGCACCCACCTCTCTATAGCACCCACCTCTCTATAGCACCCACCTCTCTATAGCACCCACCTTTCTATAGCACCCATCTGTCTATAGCACCCACCTCTCTATAGCACCCACCTCTCTATAGCACCCACCTCTCTATAGCACCCACCTCCTTATAGTGGCCACTAAGATTGATTCCCATGGAGATAAACTATGTGTTTAAGAACCAGTCTATAGCAGCCACCTGTCTATAAAGGCCATATTTTTTTGTGTTTCCCTTGGGTGGTCACTATAGACAGGTTTCAGTGTATTTCTGTCATTTAGGTGTGACTTTCTTTCCTCTCTTTCCCATCCTCCTACTGTCTTACCTTTTTATTCATCCCTTTTGTAACCCCACCCTTCTCTCTCTCTCTGTCCACATCTTTTTCATATTTTTGTGCTCTTTCCTATATCCTTGTCTTGAAAGGGCGTTCAGATATCGAGGTGACATTGTGGCACCACAAAAATCCCTGCAACAGTTTAGTGTACAAGTCAATGGAGTAGGAGATGACAAGAAATGTCGCAGAGGCAGGACACATTTTTATTTGCTGCCTGGCTGCAAGAGAATGCGCACTAATCAAATTCCTAAAAAGTTAGCGCGAAATATGTTGTCATGAGATTGTCTGCGCAAGTTTTGACAAAGTTTTCTTTTATTTGAGAGCTGACGCGTTAAGTGGCGCCGCAATGTCGCTCCATATCTGAACACCCTTAACACTTCAACTTCCTTTTCATCTCTATTTTAGCCATGTACAGGTATAGGTGCATCCCTTTGCATAATTGCACAAAGTAATTTGTTACCATATGAATGCAATGTCATAAAAAGTGGAGGAGCTAGTTGATGTAATGTAATTTGATCACTTTATTTAAGTATTTTGTGAAAAATATTCAACCTTATGAAGTTCAGGTCTGAGTGTGAGATTTTTCTCTGTTAAAGTCATGACAGCCTTGAAGAGAGCATTATCTGTAAATGCCAATGAAACATACATATAAACATAGCAAAAGTTAGATAGTTATCACATTTGATATATTATCCTGCAGGTGCGGCATATGTGAACAGTCCCATGACCAGCATCTGCTAGTGCTATGTGATATATGTAAGAAGTATTACCACATGGGTTGTTTAGATCCACCTCTTACCCGTCTACCAAAGAAGAGTGCTTTCAGTGTCTGGTGAGTAGTATATAGCATCATTACTAAATGGAGGGTGAGAATCCGTTGGAGACTTTTAGAATTGTGACCCTCCACCACAGAATGAACAATAAGTTGCAAGGAGAGTACTAGAGTAAACAGCTAAAAATAGAGAGTTCGAGATTGAAAAGTTGATTTCGGTTTTTTATATTTTCAGATAGTTCATTTATTGATCTGCTGTCTGACCACATTTGAAAGCCATCTCCATTGTGGAAATGTGTATTTTCTTTGATTTAAAATTAGCATTTGGGGGGCATTTTGTAAAAAAGCATGCCAGCATGCTGAGTAAAACCTTCACATTGACATGTGTTCATAACTCAGAAGTTATTCTCTCTGTGACTTTGAAAATCTAACCAAGGAGAAAAGTATGTCTCCTTTTAAACTATTCCAAGTTTGAGCCTTACCTGATAATCCCCTCATAGTCACTACTAGGGAATTTTCATTCAACCTTTGAGTGAGACAGAAAATTAGGACACCAGTATGGCACTCTTGAATGGTCACTCCTCTTTACATTCCGGTTTCTCTATTATTTTGGTGATTAGCTTGTCTGACAAGCTTTAATTCTCATTGTAATTTCAAAGGGTTTGCATTGTCTTGACAAGGCAAGCTATATATCATTCAAACTTTCAAACTGTTAAAATTTTAAATAAATAATTCTCTGGAATTCTCAGGAATGTCCCAGTTGTAGGTCGGTCAATGGGGGTGTACACCAACTTTGATTTTCAGCATTCATTAATTTATATGTCTATTGTTTTTTGAACTACTTAAGGTTTCTTTTATAATTTTTAAATCTGTATTTAATTTTGTTTATAGACAGAAAACAGTGCGCTTAGAAATGCCCGTATTAAGTGCCAAATAAATGTTTTGTATTATTATTATTATTATCAAAATTTGAAAATGTCAAATCTTTGACTTATTGATCGTTTTGTGGTGGATGGTCACAATTACAAGAAAAGTATACGATATTGAATTCACAAGCTGATCTAATACTGATCAGAAGGATTATATTATTGGTATGTTTCTCTTGCAAATATTCTGAGTGTGTTTGTAGGAGGGATGGTAAGTGTAAAAAGTTTGACCTTTCCTTACCGTGGTACATTTGGCACAGTAGCAAGTATGCCAGAAATCTCCACAATAAAGACAGTGTAGGAAACAATAGACAAAAGGGTTTTCACTTTGTGCTACAAATGATACCGGTATGCATAATAACACACTCCTGTTCTCAGATACCTGATAACTCCTAAATGTGCACTTAAAGCTGTCAAATAAACTGGAAGACATTGGGAAATCTACTCCTTCATAATACATTTCTGGTCTCAATTAGATACCTGATAATTCCTAAATTTACACTGGAAGCTGTCAAACCGGAAGACATTGGTAGATGTACCCCCCAAGAAATGTACTGCAGCACAGGCATATTATTTTTCTGGCACATCATGAGTTGAAAGCAAATATCAACTCTTTGTGTGCTGGACTGTGAATCCCTGTTCTATTTTCAAAGAGTGCTTAATAATGGCCATGAAAATTGACACGCTGAATATAAATAGCTGTAACTTTTCAAACAGGGAATGTGTTGGACTTGGGTACATGTATTCACAGCACCATTCCTTGGTGAGTGTTTTACATGTGCCCAGGGCGACATTCTTACCTTATCTTTAATTTGTATTCTCTTTTTCTTTCTGATCATTGTCATTATTATTCACTATTCATCATACGATGTACATGTATTCATTACATTATTTTATGCATGTCTATTTATGTAAAGTCACATGGATTGGAAAAGAAGACCTTCGGGTTATAGTTATTTACTTACTCTTTTTCTTTTCCTGGCATCCATGTGACTCTCCTTATATTCTACTATTGTTTGTATTTGTTCTTTGGTTTGTTGATTCTGCCAAATAAAATAATAATAAATAATAATAATGATAATAGCAATGAAAAGGGAATGCTGCCCCCACAGGAAAATCAGTATATTTTGTGTAGATATTATAGATACTGTGATTGAGTGTGAAATGGGAATTTTTTGCATGCTGCCGATAGTGCGGGAGTGCAAACTTTGGGTCCAAAGAGTCAAAACAATGAAGATGGTTATTGTGGTTGTGTATCTTCAGGCAATGTTCGGAGTGTGTTAGCAGCAGCAGCGATGAGAGCGAGGCAGAAGAAAGCAGGGAGGTGGAGGAGGAACCAAGACGTAAGAGAAGAACCATCAAGGAACCACTCAAGTTCACCACTTATCCCGACTTCCCTGCTGCCAAAAGGGTGAGAAATCATTTCTTTTCTTGCCAAATGAAATCTGAATACCAATTGGCAATTGAGAGTACATGGAAAGTGAAATAATGGGTCCCCATTAACCCTCTTTGTACATAAAATTTCACATTTTCTAAATTTTCTTGGAAGTTACACATTTTCTTACCCCCATAGCCAATGTATGTTCAGAAGAATTGCTTTGTACATAACATACTTTGACTATGGGATGAGAAAATGTGTAACTTCCAAGAAAATTGAGAAAATGTGACATTTTATGTACAAAGTGAATGGAGAGCTGCTCGCATATGATGTCATCAGTGTTGCCAATTTGCAGAGCCGAGAGTAATTTACTCGAAAATGTAAATGAGTGTAATTTTCTTATTCTTTGACTGATTTAACTCTTTTCTTTTTTAAAATGCTGTTCAAATTCATCTTCTTTTATTGAAACAGTGAAACTTCTAGGGTGGACTTTCCTTTTAAGCACTATATCAAATTCAAACTATTATTATTATTATTATTATTGTTATTATTATTATTATTATTATTATTATTATTATTATTATTATGATTATTATTATTATGATTATTATTATTATTATTATTATTATTATTATGATTATTATTATTATTATTATTATTATTATTATTATTATTATGATTATTATTATTATTATTATTATTATTATTATTATTATTATTATTATTATTATTATTATATGGAATACAATGTAGTCGAAATTATGGATGCCCTTGAATTTGTGATATAAATTGTCATTGCAGTAATTTGCCATGTGAATAATTCAGGTCATGGTATTTTTGTACTTTTCCTTGTAGGTTACAAAGCCAAAGGGAAAAGGGAGGAGCAAGATGACAGCAAAGAGGAAACAGATCAAGACTGATCAGAGTGATGACGTGGTAAGTTAAAACTATTAGTTTTGTTTTCCCAGTAAAAATTATTGTATCCCTGGATTAAAAGCCAGCGTGCCTCTCTTTTAAGCCTTAAAAGCCTTGATAAAGTAAATGGCTCCCCCCCCCAAAAAAAAAATTCTCTTCAATCTTTTTTTTTTAAGGGGAGGGGGAGGAACTGCCACTTGTCTTTTTCATCCACCCCTCACTCTGTTGAACCCCATTCTCTTCGATTCTGTGGACATGAATATGTTCCTAGGCATGGTCCTCTCCACTCATTGTAGGTGTCTAACTTATCAAGTTACTCAACCCCTGCATTGCAGGGAGCTGTGAATCTGCCCAATCTATATTTTCAACTTTCCTAGTGATGTTCATGTTAGTAGTAGTAGTAGTAGTAGTAGTAGTAGTAGTAAAAGTTATAGTTCAGGGTTTTATTTATTAGAATTTTCAAACTAACAGCCAAAGGGCTGAATCAAATTGAATTTACAATTCAGTATAATAAAAACTGATCCAATAAAAATACAAGATACAAAATAGAAATAACATTCAAATCAAGGGGGAAGGGAAGTAGAGAACAGACTAGAAAATGGTGGATATCTAAGAAAATAAAGAAAAAGCAGAGAGCATAAACCGAAAAAAAAACACACACAAAGTACATAACTATTGCACATGAAGATTTGCAGCACCACCATATTAAAATACAAACTGAATTGCAGATAGGTATTTGGTATTCAAAGTCATTGAAATTTATGGTAGCATACACGAAAATAGTCTGACATGAATTGAAATGTACGATAATGACTCATTTAAACCAGTTATGGCAAAAAATTTGAGCCTCTAATTCTACTCCATCTGTATTTATTTTCTTAACTTGCAGCAGCCTGAACCAGCACCGAAAACCAGGAGAAAGTCAAGGTGATGGATATCATAAGAGCATTCATGATGGTGATGTAAAATACAGTAGTGACCTAATTTAGAAATTGTCATAAATGTGTAGAAGAATGAACCTTGATGCTCTCTCTCTCTCTTACGTCATTATTATTTTGACAGGGTCTTAGATGAAACCTTCTATCGTGATTTTATCATACATTTTCTTTTTTTCTTTCTCTTCATTGTTTTCTACATGTATATTTAACAAAAACAGATAATAGGTAAGATTGAATGAAAAAGTAAGGATTGAAGATCGCCAGTCTTTATTATCTGTCACAGTTTTGTAACAAATTTGCGTACTGTCATTCAAATGCCACGATATCAGTAACTGATTGCTGTAATTTGTATGAAACAGGACCAAAAGATAACCACCTGACTGTTACTTGCTAAGGAATTTTGTTGGTTTATTGGAACTGTGCATGCTATAAACAAACTACTGCATGTATTTTGTAAAATATCTTAAAATGTAGGCTGAAAGGTTTGGTTTAGTAGATGTCGCCCAATAATTTCTTTCACGAGTCGTAATTCTTATTTGTTGGAGCTGTAAGACCTTGGTAATCGAAATAGCCTATCACTGCCATGCTTTACAAGGAGATTCAAATTGACTTTCTTTTAAAACCACATTATGAAGAGTTAAATGGCCAGGCTTGTAATTGTACCTGTTTTTTTTTTTCTTCTTGTTTTTCTTCTTGTTCATGTTGTTGTTGCTGTACATGTACATAATTTGTATGTACTTGTGTGATATTGTAAATGTCATTTGGAATTTACTATAATTTCTGTTTATTCTTGTACACAGTTGATGATGATGCATAGGCCTATAAGCCTGTGTCTTTCGTATTAACTTTGTAATTGAACTCTTAGCATTAAGGAATCCAAATATTTGTATTTGATTATCATTCTGTTTGTCGCGTTGTATTTAATCTGAGCACAGACCTTGATGGACTTGTGAAAGTGGTATCAATTGTAGATTACCTTCACTTTTTATGCAACATAATCTGGGTATAAGCAAAAGTCAAGCATTTGTAGTGAAACCATATGTTACGATCTTCTTGACCTAATTACACTGTACACATAGTTTAAAAACAAAAGAAAACATAACAGATTTATCGTCTCTATCAGAAAATTATGAGTTTTGCAGAATTTATAGAAAGCTCAAGGTTTATTTCCAAGAAAACCCCACAAAAGAATTGTCTAAATATGTATATCATGGAGACATTTCACAACAGGAATGTAAAATATATGCTTTTTGTGCTGAAACTGAAGATTTAATTGTCTCTGTCAATATTATTTCGAGACCATGTAGTATGTGATGGCTTGTTCTAATCCTGAGGATTTGATTTTCTTTGTCAGTTATCTTCAAGACCATGTTGTAAGTGTTATATTTGAGACCATGTAGTATGTGATTGATTTGTTCTGAAACCGAGGAGTTAATTTTCTCTGTCAGTGTTATCTTCGAGACCATGTTGCTAGTGTTATATTTGAGACCATGTAGTATGTGATTGATTTGTTCTGAAACCGAGGAATTAATTTTCTCTGTCAGTGTTATCTTCGAGACCATGTTGTAAGTGTTATATTTGAGACCATGCAGTATGTGATTGATTTGTTCTGAAACCGAGGAGTTAATTTTCTCTGTCAGTGTTATCTTCGAGACCATGTAGTAAGTGTAATGTTTGAGGCCATGTAGTAAATGATTGATTTGTTCTCAAACTGAGGAATTCATTTTCTTTGTCAGTGTTATGTTTGAGACCATGTAGTATGTGATTGATTTGTTCTCAAACTGAGGAATCAATTTTCTTTGTCAGTGTTATGTTTGAGACCATGTAATATGTGATGGCTTGTTCTGAAACTGAGGAATCAATTTTCTTTGTCAGTGTTACGTTTGAGACCATGTAGTATGTGATGACTTGTTCACATGTGCAGCGGTAAGCCACTTCGAAAAACCCATGAGAGTTTGTAGAGCATATTGCACATCACATTTCTGTTTCTAATAATGCAAAGTTATGTGATGGCTTGTTCACATATTTAGCAGGACGCCACTTCAAAAAACCCATGAGAGTTTGTAAAGCGTATTTACATCACTGTATCAAATAACACACTGGTAATGTGTATAGCACCTTGTATTGGTCATAACTACTTGACACTTATTTACCATACAAAAAAAAAAAAAAAATGCTGTATGTTTGTGTGTGTGTGTGTGTGTTTTAATGCTGTTATACCACTACATATCTGAACAGGCCTTTAGTTTCATATGTTTTAAATTATGTTTGTGTTCTTGTTTTTTCACCATCTGTGTAGTGAAGCTGCCAGTAGTACATGTACTGTTATCTTAGATCTAACATGTATTTCATTCTAATTTTGTAAAGTTCGAGGAAAGTGAGAAACATCTTGCCTGTTGAATTTCACCACCATGTACAACATTGTAGGATGAATGTTCATATATTTGGCTATTAAAAATGCACATGCTCTAACTTAAATGAGTGATCTTGTTTCCTTGAAGCCACATTGAGAAAGTGACGGAAAAAGAAGTGAAAGAAAATGTCATGTCTGATGGTTGTTTGAATCAAGAAAGGGGATGCTTTGAGGCAGCATAATTTAATTGTATGTAGAAAGCAACGTATTTAACCCGAAGAACAAATATCAAGTTCAAATTTTCTTACAAAAGCAGTGTCGGAAATGATCGCTATCTTTTTCTGTGTAAGCACTCGCCACCTGAACATACGCAGCACAAAAAGTGAGAGATTCCTTTTTAAACATGTGAAGTGACGTTACAAGCAATTTCTTAGGCAAGTACCAAGCCACTCTTTCAAGCATATCAATTAGATGCATTTATGTGGTGGTGGTTGGTTTTTACTGTAATGGCAATCAGTCAGTTTGACTATTATCACAAATGGAAGAAAGGTATTATTATTATTATTATTATTATTAATTATTATTATTATTATTATTATTATTATTATTATTATTATTATTATTATTATTATTATTATTATTATTATTGTTATTATTATTACTATTATTATTATTATTTATTATTATTATTATTATTATTATTATTATTATTATTATTATTATTATTATTATTAATTATTATTATCATTATTATTATTATTATTATTATTATTATTATCATTATTTATTATTATTATTATTATTATTATTATTATTATTATTATTATTAATTATTATTATTATTAATTATTATTATTATTATTATTATTATTATTATTATTATTATTATTATTATTATTGTTGTTGTTGTTGTTATGGTAATTGTTATAATTATTATGATTATTATTATATACAAACAGATTTCAATAATAAGATAAATATATACATGTGGGAGGATGTGTGGGAGGATGGACTCTATTTTTGTTGCCGTAAAGAGAGACAATGAATGGCAGGGCGAGATATGGAGGGCCAGGGCAGAGAGAGTGGAAGGGCAGACAGCCAGACAGAGAGGGAGAAAGAGAGGGAGAAAGAAAGAGATGTAGCAAGAGAGGGGTAGAGAGAGGGGAGTCAGAAAGAGAGAGGGAGATGGAGGAAGGGAGAGGGGAAGGACAGACAGCCAGACAGAGAGGGAGAAAGAAAGAGAGAGATGTAGCAAGAGAGGGAGAGAGAGACAGAGGGAGATGGAGGAAGGGAGAGGGGAAGGACAGACAGCCGGACAGAGAGGGATAAAGAAAGAGATAGGGGTAGAGAGAGAGAGAGACTGAAAGACAGGGAGATGGAGGAAGGGAGAGGGGAAGGGCAGACAGCCAGACAGAGAGGGAGAAAGAAAGAGATGTAGCATGCAGGGGGGGGGGGGGGGAGGGGGGGCAGAAAGACAGAGGGAGATGGAGTAGGGAGAGGGTTGACAAGGTGAAATATAAAATGCACAAGAAAGGGAATAATTGCAATAGGGAGAAAATGGCACTATTAGCCAAGGAATACAGCAAGGGAGCAGAAGTATGGAATACTTCCTGCTTCACCTTGACTATATAACCTTATTCCCGAAACACCACAACATAATGGGGTGAAAATGGCATTTTGATACCCAACAAGACGGTAGAAGTACGGAATACTTCATTACCTTGATTGTAAACTCATTTCCCGAAATACTCAAACGTATGGGGAGAAAATGGCATTAGGCGAAATAAAAATAATTCCTAGTTTCTCGTCCCCTACTCCGTCCCTTTTTTCAGTGAGCCTCAAAATTTTGTTATTTTCATTCTGAAATGAAATTGATTTTAAATCCGTGTACATCTAGATAATGAGGTAATAAAATCATTAATACCATTCATTTTCATATTGTTTTGAGTCTCTTAAGTGCTTATATAAATGAAATATCAAAAGCTAATATCAAAAAGAAAAAAAGGAAAATTGTATTAATATTGTCCGAATAGCATTTCATGTACAAAAAATATCGAATATCAAATAACATGGAACCCGCTCCTCCTCAGTTTGAGAATATCTAGACGAGAAGCTAGGAATCATTTTTACTTGGCCTTAGCCAAGGAAGAGAGCAAAAGAGCAGAAGTAGACTTCCTTTATCACCGTGACTCACCGACGTAAATCCACTTTGAGGAGTGGGGGGGATGATCGAGTTTTTTGATGATTTTTTTTCCCCTCTTACACACATTTTCATATCTATTTTGCGAGCGAGCCCAAAGTAACTATTTTTATGTTTTTTTATCGCGTTTTCGAATAAAAATTTTCAAATATGACGAGCGAGTGAAGCGAGCTAGCCAAAAATAATCACTTTTCTCGATTTTAATCGCATTTTTAAATAGAAATTCTACAGTATCACGAGCGAGCGAGCCAAAAATAACCACTGTTTTGGTTTTCAATCGCATTTACAAATAGAAATTTTGAAATATGATGGTTGTTCACGACAGATATTCAATTTTTTTTTTACTAACTTATTACTTAAAATATATTTTGTTCCTTAAAAAGTGGGGGATATTTGTACACGCCACCCCCTCCCCCCCCCCCCCCACACCTCCAAAAAGTGGGGGATATATCCCCCCCCCCCCTCGGGATTTACGCCAATGCCGTGACTATTAACTCGTTTCCGAAATACCCCGAACATATAGGGAGAAAATGGCATTAGCCAAGTAATATAGAGCAAGCAAGCAGAAGTACGGAAGAAAACTTCCTCTGTCACCTTGCTATAACATCATTCCCGAAACAACCAAAAATAATGGGAGAAAATGGCATTAACGAAGGAATAGAGCGAGAGAGCAGAAGTAAGGAGTCATTTATTACCTTGACAAGGAACTCATTCCCGAAATACCAAAACATGCATGATTAACGATTTTCCTTATTCCCGCAGCTGTTCTCATCGCTCAGAACACGCACAATTTGAAACTGTTTTGGGGGTGTTTTTTAGCTATCCCTTCTCTTTAAAAGTTATGAACAATCACTATGAACAGCTGTGTCACCAATTCCTTTCACTTTATATCTACTGAACACCAAAAACACCCCCCCCCCCCCTCCATTCTGACTACAATGCTTTGATACACTCTCTTCATTAGTTCTATTCCTTCCATTTTCCTTTTTACCTTCTTAAAGTTCATTAAGAATGAGAATAAACAACTTTTTTCACAAGTCTCCGCTGAAATGGCATCCGATGTATTTATTTTGACAACCCTTCGACAACGGTATCTCACATAGTCAATTGAAGAGCCATGCAGTTCCTGAAAGAGTTTTACTGGCTGTAACCAGAGTTCTCATAAACATACTGCGATCTCTCTCCCTCACGGATTGACACATTATTAGCGGTAATCTTTAGAATAATTACTTCAGTCCTCGTGTCATCCTAAATGTGCACCTTTCTCAATTTAGGTAGCGTGTGAGGCGTACCTACGCACGGGCGGAATCTTCCCGAAAGGCAATTATATCTTGCCTGAACACTAATTTTCTAGTTTAAGCTGCAATTTACTGGCTTGCCAATATCGCGATTAAGACCTTGTCACGTCCTCCTAGATCATTTTATCCTGGGTAATCTTCAAGAAAAAAAAGAACATTAGTGTCTGTCTGAAAGCTTACACGTCATCACAAGACATTAATTTCGCTCTGTACATGCTGTAGAGATTCATTTTCACTATGCTATATTTCCCGGGAGTTCTACCCGACTTGATTGATCGATTGATTGATACTATATCAAAATTAACGATCTTTAAAATTGATTATACCGGGTGTCCCAGAAAAAGCGGAACCCCCCCCCCCCCCCCCCCCCCCTCCTGCTTAATTAGTCTGTCCTTCACTTTTGAACCTCCACACCCTCTGTCGCTTTACTCCGCGGTAGAGGAAATTCGGCACCAGTCATCCCCTCCAACCGCGAACACAAATCGACACCCATGTTGGTGGGGGTTGAAGACAGAGCATTTCCTCCTGCATCTCCTAGCCCTACCACCTTGCATCTTGGGGGGAAACTTTGGAGCCATAACTTGTAGAAATTGGAAAGGTGTTTTCTCCGTGGAGGTCAAAAATATACTGATTGAGCAGGGATGGTCAGAGAAAACCACGTTGTTATTCGTAACAATCCGTAACAATCCGTAAATATCCGTAAGTATCCGCAAGTCTCCGTAAATATCCCGCAACTCTCCGCAAGTGTTCAGAAGTATCCGGAAGTTTACACAAGTCGAAAGAGCAAATAACGTGTCAACTCGTAAGATTATCCACAAGTGGACACAAGTATCCGCATCTGGTCGTATTTATCCGCATCGCCCGCATCTTTTCCCGTATATTTTGTAAATTTTTATTGGTGACGGGAGGGGATCCGTGGGAGTCCGCAGAAAAAATGGCTTTTTTGGACGCAACGCCGGACGCAGAGCATTATGTGACTGGGGCTTAACGCCAAATATACTCCCAGCTGCCTCCATTCCGAGTCACATTTGACTCCGCAGAAATAAGAGTGCGAGTAAAGTTTTGTGGGGGTTATTTCACACGTATTAGTTATACTAAAATTATCGTCTCAGCTGGTACGTATCATGCAGGCTTAATGCAAGCCTAGATCTGAGATGTCTTTCTCGCGTCGTGTTATCATGTTATTGTACTGGGGAAAACGAGGAAGCTTTTTCTTTTTTTTTCAAAGGGCTTCTCTATTTCAGCTGGTGCATGAAATATCTCGGTAAGGAATTTTCTTATATAAATCATCATTAGCGTATTTTGGAACAAAAATATCTGCAAACACGTAGATCTAGAAGGTCAACAAGAGCGATCGAATGCTAAATAAATACGTAACAGAGAAGTTACATGTATGAAAAAAGGTATACCACAAAAGGAAGATAGAAAAAAGCAATGAAAGACATAGCAAAAGATAGAAAATGATTATACTGGAAAGAAAAGAAATACATGAGCAAATATAGTATAGACAAAAAGGGTCAGAAGATCCAAGTAACAGATTTTTATCTGCTGTCTATTTCAAGATCCCCCTAAAAGGTGACCTGGGAAGCGTTTCATGAAGTGTCTTGTCAGTGATTTTTACTGACAAAATTGCTCTCGGCCAGTCAGATGCCAGGATTTCAGTAGCTTACAACAGTTGTCAGTAAAAATCACTGACGAGACACTTCATTAAACGTTCACCAGAATGTTTTCGGTCTCGTAAGCCGTCGATCTCTGGGACCCTCCGAAAGTTGTCAAAAGGCCACGACTCAGGAGGTTGTCAGAAGTTGCTGCATGGGGAGACGAACATTGTCGCTCTTGTGGCCTTTTCAGAAACAATTTCATACTTTTTGTGTTTCAACAGCGATATACATAGTGATTTTATAAACTCTATATATGGACAATTTTATCAGTATATTCTTGGATTTAAACCCTCCCCCCCCCAAAAAAAAAAAAAAAAAAAAATGCTTCCAAGAGATAGGTGGGAGGTGTTCCCCCGCCACACACGCTTATGCAACTAACCCAGAGGGGCTATTAACAGCAGAAGATTGCATCTTCAACACTACGAAAAGTCCCTATAAATCTGAAATATGATTGTTGCTCCTTGATCTGAACAAATGTCAACAATGACGCAAGAAGAGGTGCCAGTGACACTAGAACACCAATGTGAGGAAATACAAGGATTTTCTTGTGCTTAATGTAAAGCCCGAACCAGTTTACAGTCATTACGTTAATCCCATGACAGGTAAAATCCAGAATTATTATTTTCATATTTCCTTTGTTTGTGCTGATATTGCGACGTCTTGGATAAATTCAGTATGCCAGTGAAAAAGCCTTAAATATTTTCCTGAAATTGGTTTGATGGTCCACCAGTTCCCTGTTCCCTTTTGGCCGCTCCCGCTATGGCATTAATGTCTTTCGGCAAGAGATTAATCTACAATTACCACTTTCCACCCAGGTGTAGTAAATGGGTACCCGGTAGGAAACAAATCCTTGAAATGCTAGAGCGCCGTCATAAGCCAGTTCACGGATACAATCTGAGCATGAGCAGATAAAGGTCATTTTGGGACAAAAATCTTAAAACGCACTGACGCGAATACTTGATAACACTATGAACATGACGGACAAAGAAAGCGGACAAAATAAACAACCCCTCATTCTACCCTTCACAGTGGTTCTGGTAGTCAAAAGAACATCCCTTCACTGCTATTGTCTAAAATATGTGGAACAGGTGTCACAGGCATATTCACCTGGAACTACATGATTAAACATAATAGCTGTGAAGGGATGTTCTTTTGACTACCAGAACCATTGTGAAGGGTAGAATAAGAGGTTGTTTATTTTGTCCGCTTTCTTTGTCCGCCATGTTCATAGTGTAATGTGGTAATAAATTAATTGTGCACCAATGGTGCATTCCATGATACCCAGGTGGAAGTATTCTTTTCAGAAGGGAAATTAAAGCTATTCATGAGGCACCTCTGTCACTTTGGGAGTGACTATTCAAAGTGCACAAAAATGGGCCTCTCCATGTTGTTTAAAATATCTGTGGATATTTGAGGTCATTCGGGGGATGAGCTGGAACTGGTTGGGTAAGGACAGTGGAACGCCAGGGGCCCGTTGCATAAAACTTTTGCCGGAGTTTTTTATGGCAAAATTTGGGGAAACTACGGCAAAAAAAATATTGCAATAGTTTTCCAGTACATAAAAATTTGCCAGACTTTTTTTTGCCAGAAAAAAAGTCTGGCAAAAGTTTTATGCAACAGGCCCCAGAAGTGTCAAGTTTGACTGACATGGGCGCTATATACAAGAACCACCTATCATTACCGGCACAATGATGCATACTAAGCTTTATTTACTGTGCCAACCTAATCATACAATAAGTCAATGATCATCTTTAGCTGTTGAAGTTATCATGTGTTGGCGGAGAAAACCTTAAATAATTCGTTGTTAAAAGTATATCTCGTCCGTTTTCAACCTACGTTATTCAAAATAAATCAAATATTCTTAGTATATATATCAACAGAAGTAATATGTTTATGAGTCACTTATCATCTTTATAGCTATTGAAGTTGTAATGTGTTGGCGGGGAAACCTTGAATAACTCGTTGTTCAAAGTAATGTATATCTCGTCCGTTTTCACTCCATAAATCTAATATTCTTAACATATATCAACAGAAGTAATAGGTTTATGAGTCAATGATTATCTTTAGATATCGAATTTATCATGTGTTGGTGGAGAAACCTTGAATAATTCGTTGTTCAGAGTATATCTCGTCCGTTTACAACCTACATTATTCAAAAGAGGTCAAATATAGTAACCATTCAACAGAAGTAATATTTTTTTTAGTCAATGATCATCTTAAGCTGTTGAAGTTATCATGTATTGGCGGGGAAAATCTTGAAAAACTCGTTGTTCAAAGCATATCTCGTCCTTTTGCAAAACTATATTATTTATAAGTCAAATATTCTTTTAATTTGTTTCGTTTTATTTTTCCAGTATCATTTATTCCATCTGATGTTAACCTCGAAGCCAGTATATGATTTTTATACCAATGCTTCAATGCAGATTTCTGGTGTGCAATCGATATGCTTGGTTATGTCTGTTTGTTATCATGTGTTGGCGGGGAAAGTCTTGAATAACTCGTTGTTCAAAGCATATCTCGTCCTTTTGCAAAACTATGTTATTTATAAGCCAAATATATTCTTCTCATTTGTTTCAATTTATTTTTCCAGTATCATTATTCCATCTGATGTTAACCTCGAAGCCAGTATATGATTTTTATACCAATGCTTCAATGCAGATTTCTGGTGTGCAATCGATATGCTTCGTTATGTCTATTTGTATAGGTGAATTCAAAATGGAGCGTAGACCTACAAATAATACTGTATTTCAAAATTGACATATAATAATCATGCATATTTCAAGATTGTTTATTTTTTGCACTGATTTCATCTTATATAACTGTATCCATATCCGTATCCATATCCATATCCATATCCATATGGCTATTTGTTTTAAATATGTATTATAGCTTGTATAAGAAAATCAAGTAAGAAACTAACTCAGTACACTTTTTGATTTACCTTCGCTTTTTTAGCGATTAGGAGTTGGTCTAGCGGTATCGTCCGCAGTCAGCTCTTTGTTTTCGCCAACAAAATGATTCTGATGGGCCCAGGTTCGAGTCTGAGTCAAGTCTTTCAGATAGTGATGTTAAAGGTCGGATCTTATCTGTTTGGTGCACGTCTTTAAAGGCCCACTCACATACATACATACATACTAACTACTCTTTCCACTCTCTTTTCATGCGCGCTTAATACAAAACTTTATTCATGAGAATAATAGAGAAAGGAATGGCATGTCTGTGCTATCGACTTTGTACACTAATCATGAATCTCGGGAAATCAATTTAACCAAAAAGAAAAACGATTCGCGGAATCTAAATATGCTGGATTGACTAACATGAATGAGCCAGAACTATATCCGTGATTATTAAACACATTATGTGATATTTTGTTATTCAATATGTTTCCATTAAATTTTTATTTTGTTGTGTTTCGATTTTTGGTGATAATCCTTAAATGTCAGGATTTTATTTCAATAAATTTGAATTTGAATTTGAATTTGAATTTGTTATGATTTCGACCCACTGATTGTTGATAATAATTTTGATTTTGATATCATGGGGCATAATTCTACAATAGAGAAAGTAACCATTCATTTGCAAGATACCAAAAACATTGCAAAAGAGAAGTTAGAAATCTCTGGGGGCACAGGGATCTCCTGTTCTCATTCTTTGAAAAAAAAATATCCACACACAGATTTTTTTCCTCATGAGATATGCGATGATTAATTCATAAAATGTTTCAAAATCCCCGAAAAGCAAGCACACACACACAAGAAGCTTATCTTGATAACTACAAAAAATAAAAATAATAAAAATACCGAGAGTAGGCCTACTGAGAAATCTGTCACAATTCCATGCATATTTATATAGCCCATAGTCTACTAAGCCTGGGGAAGGAAGGGAAAATGGTGGTGGGGGGGGGGGGGGAATGACGAGGAGATTGGATGACAGTCACTATTATTCTCTTACTCCATTCCACTGACCTCATTTAAGGAAAATAGTAGGTCATCTAGGCCTTTTGAATATCTGTTATCTGAATTATGAATGCAGTTGCAATGTTATATACAGGCATAAAAATATACTTGCCTGATTGAATGAATGAATGCATGCATTTCTACTACAACCCATCCAGTCGAAGACTTTTAAAGGGAAAGTCCACCCTAGAAGTTTTACTATTTCAATATAAGGAGATAAATTTGAACAGCATTTTTTGAAAAAGAAATGAGCATATTCAGTCAAAGAATAAGAAAATTACACTCATTTACATTTTCTAGTAAATTACTCTCGGCTCTGCAAATTGGCAACACTGATGACATCATATGCGAGCAGTTCTCCATTCACTTTGTACATGAAATTTCACATTTTCTCAATTTTCTTGGAAGTTACACATTTTTTTTTACCCCATAGTCAAAGTATGTTATGTAAAAAGCAATTCTTCTGAACATACATTGACTATGGGGGTTAGAAAATGGGTAACTTCCAAGAAAATTGAGAAAATGTGAAATTTCATGTACAAAGTGAATGGAGACCTGCTCGCATATGATGTCATCAGTGTTGTCAATTTGCAGAGCCGAGAGTTGTTTATTTGAAAATGTAAATGAGGGTAATTTTCTTATTCTTTGACCGATTTTGATCATCTCTTTTTTCAAATGCTGTTCAAATTTATCTCCTTTTATTGAAACAGTGAAATTTCTTGGGTGGACTTACCATTTAAGGCAAACTTAGATAACAGCAAAAGTGGTTCAGGCAGAATAAAGCCAGGCAAATATAGGATACTGTCATGGGCGTCAACTGGGGGGGGGGGGGGGGGGGGTCAGGAACAGGGGTACACCTCCCCCCCCCCAAAAAAAAAGGGTGGGGAACACTATATGATACCCCCCCCCCCCCAAGAAAAAATAAATAAATTAAGAAATTAAGAAATACAGAAATAAATTAAATAGATAAATAAATGAATAAATAAATAGATGAATAAATAAATGAATAAAAATTAAGTTATGAGGGCCTTTTGTGAGAGTGTCTCCCTCCCTCCTCCATATATAAAGCGGATTGACGCCTCTACATAATTGGCGTCTCTTTTATCATTCTGTTTTATAGCAATATGGGAAACCCTATATAGAAACTCTATTCTGAGCATTATAGTCCTTCCGACTGTAAACAAAAGAGTAACGAAATTGGTAACACGAAGCCATTTTGAGTAATTAAGGTGGTGACAAAGATGAGAACTGGCTATGCGATTGCATTTACAAAGTTTTTGTTTACAGAGTTACATGGGAGGACTTGTTACGTATGACGTTCCACAGTCAGGAAAATTATTAAGCATTGATGTATTCTTGCTGAAAACGACATGTACATATTCAGTTGGGAAAAGCACTCAGCACGGTGACGCGACATTTGCTCTTGCGATAATTGCTCCTGTCTTAATATCTCTGAAGACATGGGTTTAGGGTTAGGGTTTTGATAGGGGTTTTGGCTCAGAATGATGTGAGATAAGGATCAAGGTTTGTGTTAGGTTTGGGGTTTGGTTTTATGTATTACTTAACGTGCATATTTTTCATGGGAGCAATTAGTCTAGTCGGAAATAGGGGTCCACGTGCACCATCGGGGTACATTTTTTAAACCAACTTTTTTGTAATGCCTGAAGTGTAAATTTAATGATTTTTTATGTTCCCATTGCCAAAATCGTGGCCCATGGGGTTCAAAATCGGCCATTTTGGATTTTTAAATGAAAATCAATATTGTCATATTTTCGGACCTGGACATCAAACAAATATAAATATATACATTTTCCAATATGATTTTGATAGGAGAAATCGACTGGAACCGCTATTTGCACAATTCGAGCAATGGTTTTTTAAGAAAAATGAAAATTTATGCCCAAATTTGCATATTTTTTGTCCAAAATTTGCATATGCATTAATATCTTTCTGTTTCATTACAAACATCAACAATGAATGCGTGTTTTAGCATTAGGTTTGAAAAAGGATATATTTCCGAGAATGGTGATATCCTTCATGACGGTTTTCACGACTTCACTCACACAGAAGGATGGAAAATACACCAGTATGTATTTTCCATATTGAGAAAAAATGTGTCAAAAGAGCGACTCTCTGTGTATAACGTATAGCCATGGTATCATGTACTTCTAAATCGGGAGCCAGAGGGGTTCATCTTAGCGAAAAAGTGCCTTTTTTATTTTCATGGCCGTCATCTACGGTCAAAACTATGCTAAGTAATGAACGTGTGCCGTGCACAATGTGGTGGGGGCGGTCAGGAGGGGCCCCCCAAATAGGTCAAAATATTGAGCTTGATTAGCGAAAAAAGTAACTTCATGAAACTTGAATCATGAATGACCACTGCCAGACCTTGTAAGTGGTGTTTTGTGCCCGCCAGACACCCCCAAATTAATGTAAGACAATCCATTTATTGGTGCACTATGATCTTACGACAACTTTGAGAAAATGAGCTAGATTAGCAAAACGGCCTTAATGTCGAAACGTCCATACATTTGTGTACAGTGAGAGAAAATGATAGTTTAAGACAAGTGGCTGGAAATGAAAATCAAAATAACCTGTTGAAACCTGGCGGAAATTGTAAAGCATGACCCACTATGTCATAAATGAAACATGCTAGACATTTTCAGTGGTGGGTTGTGCTTACCAGACGCCCCCAAAATAATTTCAAAACCACCATTCATTAGTACACAATTAGAAGATGATAATTTTAAGACAATGAACTAGATTAATGAAACAACGTAACGTCATGAAACCTGGTGGAAATTGTAAATCATGACTGCATGCATGAATGACCCCCGCCAGACTCTGTCAGTGTTTGTGTGTGCCCGACGGACGCCCCCAAAATAATGTCAAAACGCCCATTTCGTAAGGGCACAATGAGAAGATAATAATTTTGAGACAATGAACTAGATCTAGTAAAACAAAGTAACCCCATGATACCTGGTGGAAATTGAAAAGCATGGCTCCCTGTATCATGGATGACCCCCGCCAGATATTTTCAGTGGTAAGTTGGGCCCGCCAAGCGCCCCCAAATAATGTTAAAACACCTATTTCGTTAGTGCACAATCATGGCAAAGAGAAGATAATAATAATAATAATAATAATAATAATAATAATAATATTAATAATGATAATAATAATAATAATAATAATAATAATAATAATAATAATAATAATAATAATGATAATAATAATAATAATAATAATAATAATAATAATAATCATTATATTCTGGATTTTTGTAGCGCCTAATACATTTCTGCGATGTGTCTAACCACTTAACAGAGAAATATTATTACCCCCGACCATTAGATTCAGGTATACACAATGTATGCACCTTCTCCACTCCCTCGGGAGCCTTCCAGCCAGGCACCTTTTGCAGAAGATGACAACTTGAACTAGATTAGCAAAAGGAAGTACGCAAGACCCCATGACACCGGATAGAAATTGTAAAGCATGACTCCCTGTATCATGGATGAGACCGGCCAGACATTTTTAGTTGTAAGTTGTGCCCGCCAAACATTGCCAAACGCCCCCAAAATAATTTTAAAGCGTCCATTTCGTTGTGCTTGGGAGTTGTGTTAACGATTTCCACCAAGTTTCAACAGGGTAATTTGTTTTTGCTAATCTAGCCCATTGAATAAAACTTGTCATTTTATCATTGTACACTAATGAATGGGCGTTTTGACATTTGGGGGCGTCTGGCGGGCGTACTCATCATTTACAATGTCTGGCAGTGGTCATTCATGATTCAGGGGTTGTGCTGTACAATCCCACTAGATTTCATGAAGTTACACTTTTCACTAAGCCAGCTCAAATTTTTGATCTGTTCGGGGGCCCTCCTGACCGCCCCCACCACATTGTGCACGGCACACGTTCATTAGTTAGCATAGTTTTGACCGTAGATGACGGCCATGTAAATAAAAAGGGCACTTTTTCGCTAAGATGAACCCCTCTGGCTCCCGATTTAGCAGTACATGCTACTATGGCTATACGTTATACACAGAGAGTCGCTCCTTTGACACATTTTTTCTCAATATGGAAAATACATACTGGTGTATTTTCCATCCTTCTGTGTGAATGAAGTCGTGAATACCGTCATGAAGGATATCACCATTCTCGTAAATATATCCTTTTTCAAACCTAATGCTAAGAACACTCATTCATTGTTGGTGTTTGTAATGAAACAAAAAGATATTAATGCATATGCAAATTTTGGACAAAAAATATGCAAATTTGGGCATAAATTTACATTTTTCTTAAAAACCATTAAAAACCATAGCTCGAATTGTGCAAATAGCGGTTCCAATCGATTTCTTCTATCAAAATCATATTGGAAAATGTATATATTTTTGAACCCCATGGGCCACGATTTGGCAATGGGAACATTAAAAAAAAATCATTAGATTTACACTTCAGGCATTACAAAAAGTTGGTTAAAAAAATGTATGGTGTACGTGGACCCCTATTTCCGACTAGACTAAATTGTCTTCGGAGCAAATGTCATGGAACCCTCAGCAAGGAATTCATGGGTATTCGAGACTACACATTTATGAAATTTGGTGCGCTTTTACCTCTTTCAACTTTCAGTCGGATTAATCACGTTAATGGTTTTTCAAAAGCAATCCGTTTCGTGTCACTTTGCTAATATAATATTCTTCCGCACACGAATTCATGCGTACGCTGGATAATTACTGGAAGGGATAATGGGGCTGAAGCACTCTTCCCCTCTCCAAAAATGTCATCGAAGTTTAGTTTGTTGAGTGAATGAAAAAAGACAAAATAAGGTTGTCTTCATAATGACAGAAAGAAGAACACTGAGGATTTTTAAAATGTAATTAGAGTAAGAGTGCTATTGTAAATGTGACTGTCAGTGAGGCAGCATATTCTGTAGCTTTGGCTATTTTTAGTACAAAATCGAAGAATCGTTTAAAAGTCTTAATGATGACGACATCGTTCAAATACACGGGCTGCTTCTGAGACTTCATAAGTAAAAACCTCGACTTACTCGCCCTTTCACAGGGCACGTTCGGTTACTGAAATCGTATTCAGCTTTATATGATGATGTATCTATCATTGAAGTAAATATTACCAAATAAAGCCCCATGTGAGTAATACAAGAGCCATAACAACATATGCTTCTTTCTTCACCCATAACATTTGCTATACAACCCACTGTTTTAACATTCTGCAGCATCTTCATATTTTCTTTTCATTTCCAGCATAGAGAAGTCAGAGTAGACAAATATTTATTGGCTATATTTAGCTTTTGTCATTTTTCATTATCAGGGAAAGGTCAGAAACAAACACGTTCAAATTGACATGAATGTAAACACACAGACTCTCAGCATCAAAATGGGTACAATTTTTTCATGTGTTTACATTGTGTTTCTTGTCTATATGGCAAAAGCACTTTTGAAATTACATCGAGAATATCAGTACATTTGAACTACTGAGAATTAATAGTGCTGTGGTCACGCCGTTTAAATAAAAATCTCATTTAGTGAAAAGCCTGCAGGCCTCTTGCACGTCGATAAAAAGACATACTATTAGAAATCAGAAATTAAGCTCTTTGCCGACAATCATGATGGGCAAGCACGTAATTCTGTGGTCAACCATCTTTAGAATCAGTGCATTATTATATCTATTTTATTTTCTCATAGAAAAACGAATTATCTTCAGTTATCTTTTCCTGATTTGGTCTTAGGCTTACTGCATTGCGCTCTAAATTCCGGTTTGGGACTCGTCATGTAATAATTTGGTTTAGCAGTATGTTCACGTCACGGGAAAGCTGGATTAGAAAAATTCTCATTATGACGTCACCATCACCTGATTGAAAAGAGCATCTTTCATCTAGGGAACAAGGCGCAGTTTAGGAAACGTGTTGCATCGCCTTAAAATGTCCCGCTAATGCATCGTCGGATGTTTATTGTATCGCCGCGACATCACTCGTTGCATGATAATTTCTTTCTGTCCTTTTGGGAGAGCATGAGTGCATTTTATGAAGGAAAAAAAAATAGAGTGACTCCTCACTAATAATGCCTGCTTAATGATACCTGACTAATGAAATATAAAGCACTGTACCATTAGCAGGAAATGAAGGGCTTTTTCATAACATATGCAGAACGCGTCATATACATTGTCATGAAAAATGTTGTTATCTACTTTACTCCCCCAAGTATGCATTTGAAGGAAACTTACAGAGAATAAGCAAAATGGATTTACTGAAAGTGGTTTTTGCTTTAACAGAGGTGCATGGCTCTAAACTAGATCAGTGATTAACTCTTAAGCTTTCAAAGATGTTAGAGGGCAGTATTTAGTCTTTACCTGTCCGATCATATTCAAAACAAAAAAAATCAATATAATCTGTTCTAATTTGGTCTGCTTTTGTTTTATTTTTGTTTTAAAGAATACAAATTTATTTAGGATACCGAAGTTCATCAACATGATTTAAAGTTCAGATTAACTGGAGAAACAATATATTCAATCAGTAAAATATGTATCTTTAAGCGAAAAACAAAATGAACACTTCGTGGGTGATTTCTTGAAAATGCATACCATAACACTACTTTTTTCTCCTATTTAGAGAGACATTTCGTTTACATTCTAGACGGTACAAAACACCCTAAAGCAAGTAAATTAATATCCACCTAGACACAAAATTAGATATTGCTCCTTTACTATGAAGTACCCTCGCTTAAGTGATCGTGGATAATTGGAATTCCGGCGAGAAAGATAATGACGATGACGTGATAACTGAAAGCCCGTTATGAAAATGATATCCAAATATATCCAGTTGAAAAAAAAAACTTGTCTTAATCTTTACTAATGAACGGGGGTGTTTCATAAAGCTGTTCGTAAAGTTATGCGTGGGCTCACGAACGACTTTATGGCAACCCAAATGGGATTCTCAATCACTTTTAATTGCAGAGGCTAAAGTTGTAATACGCAGATGAAGATTAAAATTCTCACCAAGCTTACATTTAACTAACATTTATCTTGCAAAGTATATATATATATATATATATATATATATATATATATATATGTGAGACAATTGAGAGAATAATAGCGTAGCATGAATCAAAGTTCCCCAGAGCTGTCCTACCATTTTGGAAATTTTGCAAAGGTTGAAAAAATGTCTCCGCCGGGAATCGAACCCGGGCCTTTGGCTATGAACGCCAATGCCTTAACCACTAGACCACGGAGACGGGCCAGTGGTTTCGGCGACTCCAAATTCGCTTAACCGACAGATTGACAAATCTTCAACCCTCACTAATTAATTCCTTTGTTGGTGGCAGATGAGTTTCGAACAATGACCTGCCGCACACCTCAGCTGGATCCGAGCGAATGCTTTTGGGATACATGTATATGTTGGAATAATTAACATTTTGTGATCAGGTAACATATACAACAGCTTTAGCAACTCTCATGGAAATAAATATATGTGAGACAATTGAGAGAATAATAGCGTAGCATGAATCAAAGTTCCCCAGAGCTGTCCTACCATTTTGGAAATTTTGCAAAGGTTGAAAAAATGTCTCCGCCGGGAATCGAACCCGGGCCTTTGGCTATGAACGCCAATGCCTTAACCACTAGACCACGGAGACGGGCCAGTGGTTTCGGCGACTCCAAATTCGCTTAACCGACAGATTGACAAACTCATCTGCCACCAACAAAGGAATTAATTAGTGAGGGTTGAAGATTTGTCAATCTGTCGGTTAAGCGAATTTGGAGTCGCCGAAACCACTGGCCCGTCTCCGTGGTCTAGTGGTTAAGGCATTGGCGTTCATAGCCAAAGGCCCGGGTTCGATTCCCGGCGGAGACATTTTTTCAACCTTTGCAAAATTTCCAAAATGGTAGGACAGCTCTGGGGAACTTTGATTCATGCTACGCTATTATTCTCTCAATTGTCTCACATATATTTATTTCCATGAGAGTTGCTAAAGCTGTTGTATATGTTACCTGATCACAATATATATATATATATATATATATATATATATATTTCCACAGTTTAAATTGAGATTTTTGGAAACGCAGTCACATTTTGTCAAAACGTAAGGAAAAACCTTGGGCATCCCATTTGGCACTTCATACTGAGGAGGGAACGGCAGGATCGATAAAACGATTGAGATCCTCAGATATTATTTCTTCTTCAGTCTTTTTACAATCATGCAGGTATAATACCTAGGGGGTGTTTCAAAAAGACTAAGACTGACTCAAATCACACTTAATTATACCCGACCATTCATGCCACAGTTTGTTTTCACTATCAGTCTAACAAGGGATGTGCAAATCATAGAAACGAATTTGCAGAATTCACCTTTCTTGTTTCCTTCATCAATGAAGTATAAGATTTTATTTGTCAATTCTGCAGATTTGTGACCACGATTTTCAAATCCTATGAGAGACCCGTGGTGAAAAAAAAAAAATTGGCATGAATGGCCAGGCATAGTTAAGTGTGATTTCATTCAATCTTAGTTTTTGTGAACCCCCCCCCCCCCCGGTCCTATGTGGTATATAAAAGACGGTACTTTAATATTCATCCATATGTTTGATTGTGATTAGGATAGGAGAAAATACTTTGCTAAGAAATCCTCTTCTTTCTTTTCTCCACTGCGGCTTCTTAAACACTTTTCAAAACAAAATTCAGAAAGTGCCTCTACTTGTTGTGTCATGCATCTATTTATTCTTATTTTCCCTCCATCATGGTACACACGCTCATGAAAATGATCACCTGACCAAATATGTCACAATCGCAATATGAGAAGATTAAATTGTGTGAAACGTTACCAGAGAAATTGCAAGATTTTTCCAAAGTGTGAAATTTATCTGCATTAGCACTTCTTAGAATATAATTTCGCAAAGTTTCACAAATGAACTGATGATCTACTTGGGAAGGCCTCCTCGAATTGTGAAATCTAAGATGGTTGACGCTAAATAATGGAATTCGTTTTGACACAATATCCTTTCGAAAATTAAGCGTTATCTGTTTGAAATTCGTGATGTGATTTCTGTACTTGTGGAATTGGATCGCAGACCGCTTTTAAATGACGCATTTAGAATCGATGTTTAGTCTGAAGTTTAGTCTAAACTATCAGCGGCTATGTTTTGCATGATAAGCGTATCATGATCCTTTTTTATCTGACATTGCTGCTATATATATCATTCTTTCAAGAAAAATCTTTATTTTAAACAATTTTGTAATCTTTTACCAGAACTCAACCTTCCATTTAAGTATAGAAAGGAAAGAAGAAAACATAAAACATTTGGCCTCTTTTATCTGACCTTTCCTGATTTTATGTCTTGAAAACGCTTTATTTGAATTGTTAGCAGTTTAAGAGCAAGAATTTCAAGAAAATTAGGGTCTTATTTTTTTAAAAACCAATTCCGCACTCATTTACTTGACTTTGTAATATTTACCTGCTTTGACTAAATGAAAAAAAAATGTATGAATGTTTGCTAGATAAGCCAAAGGACGTTAAATGGAGGCCCCGTGCAGAGGAGAATCATACCACCTTTTGCACGTTAAGAATCTATTGCACTATTCGAAGGAGAGTGGGGGAAACCCCGATGTAGTGGTACACCTGCACATCCTAAATAATTGTAACGGGAGGAGAGACCCGACGGTCACAGTGATTAAAGACATTCAGTCGTGGGCTTTAATGGGGAGTGGATCATAATTTGCTGACACCAGACTTTGTGAAAAGCACTGGAAATACCTGTAATAGAGCTACATTTCTGGAGCACAGCAAAACAAGCTGTCCCACCATAAACATTCTTCGGCCTGCTTCGGGCATTCTCGGGCCAGGGGAAGTGAGATGATGACTTTGCCATATGGGGCAAAGGGTGGAATATAGAGAGCATTACATTAGGTCTGTTGGTCATAAAACTCATGGTGATGGACAACACCTGTAACTGGGTAAGCACCCATGGTGTCAAATTCCCCATGAAAGCCCACGACTGAGCGTCTTTAAATTCGCTTTTCCCCTCCCAGGCGTAGGTGACGCCAAGTACTTAATAATAGTGACAGGGTTATATCTAAGCAAAGTTTGCACCTGTTTTTAATGCTTAAATGGGGGTCATTTTTTCGGGAGGGGGGATGTTCTTGAGGGTACGCAAATCGGTGGTTATTTTTTACTCCACTTGCGATACTTTGTTACATCTTTTGATGTATGGTGACTAGTCTAGTTAACGTTCATTGACCTTGCTACGATCACTGACCTTGCTACACATAGATAGCATGCATTGAGAATGCTTCCACCAAGGAAGATTGTCGGTTTTGTTGTTTTTGTTTTTATTGCTTTGTATTTCAACAACAACAAAAATTAACTTTTGCAGCTAAACGGTGTTATTTCATGGATTCTTTAATAAAAGGGCAATGACTTCAATCTGAGCTCCTCTTTAGTATACCTAAGAGAAATAATTATAATACGTGCTGATGCTAGGGGCTCGTCCAAAAATTCACATACAAAAATGACAACGCTTAGTACAGAACTGCCTTGTTAAAAATGTAGTCAAGAACAAAGTGCATGTAAACTGCATCATATCGTGTCATAGTAAGCTTTCCGATGTCTTGATGCAAGACAGACAGCCACATGAATGGGACGAGTTCATTAAAAAAATATTAAGGTGATGGGGATGCCTAAACATATTGAAAAGCACAGCCACCAGTAACCCATGTCTCTCGCATAAAAATTCAAAGATGTTCGTTAGCATTCACTCATACCACCCTTTTCAAAACATGCAGGGGCCTCTTGCTGAATAAATTTAAATGTCACAAGTGATATTAATCGTATAGCTTCTCCTGCTATATTTTGCTTGTAAACACCCCAGATAGAGCAGCTAGGTCAGGCCTGCGGTTTAGATACATGTATTTCTTGTTTATGAATTCCACTGTGTCGAATTTTCATCTTCCCTTGAAATTGTACTGTGCTTTTATCCTCCTTGTCAAATGTCTCACTTCCTCAAATCATACTCTTTAAAACCGATTTATTACTATCAAATGACCACATCTCGTCTACCTCTAAGTTATTGGGCATGGTGATATACGAGATTTGCTTTTTAACGTGTCCAAAAGTTTTCTCATCATCATAATTCTGTCAGTCAAATCTGTGCATCATCATGATCACATCGTACCGGGCATGGTGGCTCAATTGATAGAGCGTCCGCCTCATGAACGGGAGGTCGTGGGTTCGATCCCCGGCCGAGTCATACCAAAGACTTACAAAAATGGGACCTTCTGCCTTCTAGCCAGGTGCTCGGCATATAAGAATGGAGAAGGGTAATAATAACATATTATGTTATGCAGGGCCCGCTGGAAGATCAGCTTATAGCTGAAGTGGCTACCCTGGGTAAATAAGAGTTATTATTTATTATTATTATCATTTCATTATTAAACTTACTCAGGTCAATGAAAAGACAAGATTGTTACTATCACTGTCATTGTATTTATTTTCTGTTACGAAGTGTAACAAAGTAATAAAATTTGAACAGGAACCAAATGAACCGGGAAATTATTAGTTTCTATTTAAAGTTTGAATGGATTCTATTCATTTTTCATCAGATTTCATTGAATTCTAAGCAAATTCTAATTTAAAAAAAAAATGAATAGAATCTATTCAAAATTTGAATGGAAACTCGTAAGTCCCCGGTTGATTCGGATCCTGTTCATATTTGATTAGTTTGTTTTTAGAGTGTATTGATTATTCATGTTTAAGAATGAAAATGGTGAATAAGATAACTTGAACTTGGACTTGAATTTACTGGAAGAAGATGCAACGATAAAATTCGGGGCATTAATGTTCATCCCGTTGACTGTTGAATTCTTTGATTTCCATGGGTTTTATACAGGAGCCATCCAGTTCCTATAGCTAACGGGGACGACGAAAAAAAAGATATAAATGTATATTGAAACTCCTGGGGATGTACTGAAAAACTTCTTTTTGAGAGTGTTTTGACATCAAAGTTTTGAGTATTGAAATGACTATTTAGAATGGAGAAGTCCTAATCCCTGCATGCATAGGAAAAATCCAAAGACTCGCAAAGAGAGATATAGTGAAAAAACATAGATAGACTGAGAGAAAGCGAGAGAAAGGGAGAGAGAGAGAGAAAGAGAAGGGGGAGGGGGAAGGGGGAGCACCAATTAGCTATAACCCCTACATCATGTGAAATAAACAGACATCGATTTTTGCTCTGGGTCGGTAGGATATACTCGATTTGTCAAGTTGTTCACGTCTTTTCTCGTTATTTGATATCCTAACCTAATTCAGTGAATCAATATTCATTCTTGCATTATGCTTCTCATTTCTTTGACCTTAGAGAATTTAGTGGGTTCGTATTGAAATATTCTCCGTTACAGGCTAAAGGGATAGTGAAGAGCAACGTCAAATGTGGATTAAACTAACAAGGAGTGACAACAACCCACCATAACCACGCAGTATTAGATGCTTCGATTTGTTACGTAAGAAATAGATGTGTTATTGTTGATGTTGTGTAGGATAGATTTGTCGGTCATGTCGGGTTATATCATACATAAAGTTCATGAAATAAAAGTATAGGTAGAGATGACGTCAGAAGTAAAAATGGAATTGAGCTCAAGGGCGAAGGGGGGGGATTTCCTTTAGGAGTTATCGTTAAAGGGGAGAGAAAGTAGGTCCGGGGAAAAAAAAAAAGAAACAGGAACTGGACAACGGACAACTATCACTAGGACAGGCATTTCTAGGAAAATTACTCCGGAAAAAGTACTTACTCTGAAATTTTCCTCAAAACTTTTGTTGTACGATAATATGCAGGGGGGGGGGGTAATCATTGTCCCTGGAGAAGTTGTCTGGCCATGTAGTTGTCTCTGAGCTTTTAAAGGGGCGCAAGACTAATTGTCCTATGGGCATCGTAAGGTGAATGGATAGATAGGGTTGATATCCTGAAGACAGTATCTGGGGGACGGGGGTAGTTGTCTTGGGGATACTTTTCCAGTGAATATTTGTCAGAGGTGATTGTCCTACGGGTCGCCTTTGGGGGATCGTTGCCCAGGTTAATGGACCAAATGCGATAGTTGTCCGGACGCAGGGTGACAAGGTGAAGGACTCCATCCTATCGTGTGGATGCGAATCCTTCTGTGGGTTATACAAGTGCAGATGAAAGTGCAAAGCTATGACATGATTTCCAAACATATGGGTTCATGGAGTCAGGATTATGACTCAGTGTGAATGCACCAAGCAATATCGGACAACAACATCCACGTGTAATGGACGGTGTATTTTCTCATCGCCCTTCATTAGTATGGAAACTTGATCTTTCGCCCTCTTTGAGGAGCCCATCTCGACCTCTTTGCACTTACGGATTCAGTCGTGTTAAGGACTCCCTAATGAAACCGATTAAAAGCCAAAATGAATCCACGCCAAATTATGGCGAGAGAAAGAAAATCACATGTACTCCGTAAGTCGCCTACACTTAGGACTTCCGTCTTTGAGTATCGTGTGACGAAAAGACTCGGCATATTGGAAATTGGTCCGCTTTTAACGTGTTTATCCCACCTTTTGTAACGGATGTTGATGAATTTAGAATGAAACACGTGACAAAATTAGTGCGGCTGTTATTATAAAGAGAACAGTCCCAATGGATCATGTCAGGGAAAAGATTTTCATTATTTCCAGTCCCATCTACTTACCTTAATCATTAAAGTGGGAGGATTACTTCGAAAAAAATTTGCCTCAGGTTTCCTGGTTACAATGTCATCGTACCTCAATTAATCAGTATTTCAGTTTTATCCTCATTCAACCCAAAATTGATATATTTTAGCATGTTTCCTTACTGGCCTAATCTGGAAAGATATATCTCGAAATAAGACTAATTACATGACAGGAAGATAGACGGAATTCTTACCAAAATGACGCCGAGAATTTCATCTAAATGTAAATGAAGTCTACTTTGCCGAACTTGAATCAACAAGACCAACTATATGCCGACATCAGATTCATATGTCGCTTTTAGGACTTGCGGGGTGAATCAAGGAAAGAACTACTCACTGTTTGAAATTGACACATTTAGGTAAACATTCATTTTTTCAACTAAACAATTAGATCAACAATATGGACGGAAATGTCTACAAAGGGGGAAAAACGTAATAAACAGCAGCACAGATTTCTTCGTTTAGACTTTGAGTTTATCAGTATACATGCATTTATTTTATCGAAATGTATTGGAAAATGTATTTCGACTGATAAATCTGAGGTTTTCAGTTTTGTGACATGTTGATGATTAAAGAAACATGATATTCTACTTGACCTAAAATTTACATGTTTCAAGAGCAAGCTAAGATCTGGCAAGGCAGAAAATACTCAGGTGCGTGTGTGCGTGGTGTGTGTGTGTGTGAGGGAGGGTTTGTACAGTTATGTAAGCGAGGACAGTGAACAAAGGAAAGTTCCTGAGAACAATGGTCCTCGGTTGTCAACTTAGTCCTCGGATGTCAAACAATAGATTTTTGCCTTAGTCCGTCAGCCTTCCGAGGACAGAGAACAGTGATGTAGAGCTGTGAGGGTTTGTGTGTGTGTGTGTGTGGGGGGGGGGGGTGTATTTAGCCTCATTTTTAAGGCCCATCGATTACGACCCAACAATTTTATGAATAAATATCAAAACCATTTAGATTTATCAGTTCATTTTGATTTACTTAAAGGCATTGGCTGAGTAGCTGATTTGAAAAATTCTCAAACTAAGATGAAACATGTGTATGAGTACTTGTATTTGTACTAAAAAACCCTGAAACCAACCATAATTTGGAATGAAAAAGTGTAAGTTAGACGCAAACGACGATTTTATTATCCTTCGTCTCACGAGACAATCACTAAGAGGACCACTTTGCTTGGATTTGAAAATGCCGTTATGTGCCTCCCGCCGCGTGATTCGCCAATACACACAGTACGGTAAGGTGAGTCATACGCGCATGCGCACTCTTTATGTCTATTCTGTGCAACCGACCCTCGAATAGTTTTCAAACATTGGTTCACATTTTTTATATTCAAAAATACTTCCTGTGGATATTATACTTTGAAACTTTCAGACTGGTATTTTTACACTATAACCCTTATGTTTATCCCATTTTCAAGTAACAAAACAAGATTTTTAAAAATCATAACAATGTTAACCAATGTCTTTAATATACCAAAAATTTTTTGTTCGATAAGAGGGAAAACTCCAACGAGATCTTCGCCAGAAATATCAATTACCTTTTAATAGCTTCTGTAATCTTCGAACAACTTATTTGTATTTTCATGCGATTCTACCTGCATGATCTGTGTATATAGTTGCAGTGGAAAAGAATTCGGGGAAAGCACTTCCTGCCGTCCCCCCCCCCCCCCCCCCCCCCCATTTGAAACGAACGTGTACAATTTGCTTTCCGCCCCTGCCTAAACAGACCATTCCATTTTCACTGCTTGAGCCACTGATTATAACTATGTCATCAATGCATTACAGATCGCATCTAATCAGACTTTGAAATAGTGGTTATCGGAATCATCCTTGCAAAAGGCCAACGAATGAAGCTCTATTGAGATCGCACGATCACCCTTGATCTGTAACGATTTGGAACCTTTGAGAAATGCCACCCTAGGGCACTAGAGGCAAGAAATGAAAGGGTAACGCTGCCCAAAACGCAAAAGTTCCACGATCAGCTACGAATGGCCATTCGTGGCGTTCGTGACAAGTCGCACGACAGTGGGAACCTAGCATTGATCACGTTAGTCGTGAAGCCATATGGTTGTATGTTGTGATATAAAAATAAATTTGTATATTTGAATCAAAGAATGACCTCCAACATAATTATTGCGGATGGGTAATGGCTCTGCGGTTTTATGTTATAAAAAAAACACTATAATGCACTTAAGAGTATACAGTAACATTCTATCTTAAACGGCCATACGGCCTATTGTTATTTAAAGCTTGTTTAGATACTGCACTGATTTATGTTTTTTAGCCTTGAATTTATATGCGGTTATTTAATTTTATGTAATATGCAAATTGCTCGATTTGAATCATAGAATTCACCCTAAGGCCATATTCTGGAGGAAAAATACGCTGGAACCATATGGTTATTCTACACTTTTGTTAGTGGTGGTAAATACCTTTTTAAAAGAAAAAGTTTCGAGAGTACTTTAAAGTGATTACACAATGGTAAAAAAAAATGATATGTGATCGAGAATAGAATTGTAAGAGGAATAACATGAAAATTTGATGATTTACAATCAAAATCAATGCATTTTGGCTAATTTTCTCATAAAAAGTCGTGCTGACCAAAAAATTTGAGTATGAGGTATGACGTAACAGTGGGTACCCAGCTTCGCGCATTGCAGTTGTGCTGCGCGCTAGACTGTATATACAACCCACTTTGACGTCATTTTGACGTCAAAGTGGGTACCCAGTTGAAACTGAGTCACAGCCGAGAGGTCAAAAATATCCTGAAATCTTATCTGCATTACAGATCGCATCTAATCAGACTTTGAAATAGTGGTTATCGGAATCATCCTTGCAAAAGGCCAACGAATGAAGCTCTATTGAGATCGCACGATCTCCCGTGATCTGTAACGATTTGGAACCTTTGAGGAAATGCCACCCAAGGGCACTAGGGGCAAGAAATGAAAGGGTAACGCTGCCCCAAACGCAAAAGTTCCACGATCAGCTACGAATGGCCATTCGTGGCGTTCATGACAAGTCGCACGACAGTGGGAACCTAGCATTAGTCATGTTAGTCGTGAATCCATATGGTTGTATGTTGTGATATAAAAATAAATTTGTATATTTGAATCATAGAATGAGCTAAAACATAATTAGTACGGATGGGTAATGGCTCTGCGGTTTTATGTTATAAAAAAAAAAACCCACTATAATGCACTTAAGAGTAAACAGTAACATTCTATCTTATACGGCCATGCGGCCTATTGTTATTTAAAGCTTGTTTAGATACTGCATTTACTGCGGTTATTTAATTTGATTTAATACGCAAATTGCTCGATTTGAATCATAGAATTCACCCCAAGGCCATATTCTGGAGGAAAAATTTATCTGTTTGTTTACGCTGGAACCATATGGTTATTCTACACTTTTGTTAGTGGTGATAAATGCCTTTTTAAAAGAAAAAGTTTCAAGAGTACTTTAAAGTGATTATACAATGGTAAAAAAATTGATATGTGATCGAGAATACAATTCTAAGAGGAACAACATGAAAATTTGATGATTTACAATCAAAGTCAATGCATTTTGGCTAATTTTCTCATGAAAAGTCGTGTTGACCAAAAAATTTGAGTATGAGGTATGACAACAGTGGGTACCCAGCTTCGCGCATTGCAGTTGTGCTGCGCGCTAGACTGTACAACCCACTTTGACGTCATTTTGACGTCAAAGTGGGTACCCAGTTGAAACTGAGTCACAGCTGAGAGGTCAAAAATATCCTGAAATCTTGCCACATTTGAGGGTTTCCTTGGCAACACGACTTTTAAAAAACTTTAGGCAGATAATTTTCTGCTAATAAAATCATGCTCTTTTAAATGAACTAACATTGTTTCAGCATTGGGTACCCCCTTTAAACTATAGCCTATCTATTATACAAGGTCTCAATCAGACATGTTGAAACTTTACTTATCAAGGCACTATAAAGTGGCACTGTAAAGTAGTTATGGAAATTTATTACATGTTATTCCTTTCTTGTGGTGGGAGTCTCTGGGGCTACAATCGATTTCTGCCCAAAACTGAAATACATTAGGACATCTGCCCCTCCCCACCCCCAACTTTCAGCACCCAAATATGTACCTTCTCATGCAAGCAATTAATTTTTTAATTTTGGAAAGCTGAAAGATGGTGTTTCAATCAAGCGTCATTAAAAATATACATGTTCAACCATTGTTGCGCTGCTGACTTCAGTGCTTAGCTGCATGCTGAAGAAAATTTAAACAGGATCAAGACGACATAGCATGGAATTATCATTTTTTTAAAATCTTTTTACCCTTTATCTTTTTGTTAAGTTTTTCACGTTTATTTTTTTTTCCTCTACTCCCCCTTTTTTTTTTAAATGGCCTGTCCTTTATGACCGGACCTTTATGTTTCTGAATGGCCCCTTTTGTGCAAGACTGCCCCATTTTGACCAAAATATTGACGTCCCGTGGGGGAAAACTCCCTAGACTCCTTATGGCTAGTCCTCCCCTGTTATATTCCGTATACACTGCACATATCACTCGTATATTTAGGATAATTTTGTATAAACGAAAAATATACATTCATAAAATTATATATATTTTTTTTAATCGAAGAATTAAGAAATTCCAAACACAACGTTTTCTTAAAATTCCTACCTTGTATTTCTTGTTATTCATGTTGTTCATCATTTTAACGGTGTTTGTTTTTATTAAACCAATAGAACTTATCAGAAAGCAAGAAAGTGAAAGTAGGAGAACATGTCGGATGAGTATAAGAAAGTTTTCAAATATTTAATTCTTTCCAGTTAAAAAGGCTGAATTTGATTTACCATCTGACGTAGATATGAACGTAGAGCCTACGTTGTTTGTTTTTGTTTGTTTGTTTGTTTGTTTTTATGTTGTTCTTTCGTGTGCCTTGTTTTATTTTTTTACGAATTCTCCGAATAATTGTTGCCAGCAGAAAGTCACTTCATAATTTTGAATATCTCGAGTATTTCCGTCATCAGTAACAGACAGCTTGAGCCGTCCCTGAACAAAAGTTTAGAATTTTATCATTTTTTTATCTCTCCCACCCACGTTCTTTCTCACTTTCATTTTTTTTTTTATTGGTGCGTGCATCACTCGGACGTTTAAACCTTCATTAGTGAAAGACCAATAATCATCACCCGCCTTGTGTTTCAGAGTCATAATGGATTCGCCCGTATCAGGCGTATGATATGGTGCTGGTGCGCACGCGTTAACCCCTCACTTAAACGGCAAACCGTGATGAGGAAACAGCTAGAGATGCTATAGTGAGCACGCTACCAACGAATACTTCTGGTAAAAGGGAGAGTTAAAGTGTCTAACAACCTCTGTTTCTATCCATCTATTTAATTGTCTTCTGCTACTCCAACAATTATTCAATTAGTCTGCTGACAGGTTCCTACGTTTTAGCCGTCATCAAGTTTCCTTTCCGCCTTTGGTTGAGCCCATCACTCCACTCCAAGAGGGATTAGTAGATTTAAACTTCGGAGCAGCGTTTTTTAAATTAGCATCAATTAACTGCTTGTAAAGTTGTGAAAGCCTATATCCAATGAAGCTGGTGTTGGTGACCGGAAAACAGGTTTCGGAGAAACGTGGTCGGAACGTATGAGTTTATATGAGTACCTCTCCCTTCTGATCCTCAATAAAGACTTTCTTTTAAGGTGGTATCCTTCTGGCGCATCGATCGTTCGGTCAAAAAGAAGATTTGATCCTAGAGAGTGAACGCCGGGAATCGACGCTTCGGCATTATATTCATACAGACTAAAATGGCGTGTGGAATCAGACATAAAAATTCTTTTTATTACTTTATAGTTCCTGTCATACTTGCCTTAGTGCTTCTTTCATCAACAGTGGTTAGTGGTGAGTTTTTCTTTGAAGATTTGCCATTTATTCTTTAGCCGTATTCATTGCTACTCATAAGATGTGATGATGATTCCTTCATAAATGATAGCCATGTTGTTAACAAGGGTGATACCAACATAAACTGGTTGCAATGATAGTAGTAGTAGAAGTAGTAGTAGTAGTGGAAGTAGTAGTAGAAGTAGTAGCAGTAGTAGTAGTAGTAGTAGTAGTAGTAGTAGTAGTAGTAGTAGTAGTGGAAGTAGTAGTAGAAGTAGTAGCAGTAGTAGTAGTAGTAGTAGTAGTAGTAGTAGTAGTAGCAGTAGTAGTAGAAGTAGTAGTAGAAGTAGTAGTAGTAGTAGTAGTAGTAGTAGTAGTAGTAGTAGTAGTAGTAGTAGTAGTAGTAGTAGTAGTAGACGAACTTGTGAAAGCAGTAGCAGGAGTATTAGTATTAGTATTAAAAGAAGTTTCTGTGGTGGTGGGGTGGAGAAGTTGGCGTAGGAATTAGTAGTAGTCAGGTGCGCCGGACCCTGAGAAGGGGCAATGAATTGGGGGATCGGAGGAGAGGGGCGGAAGAATGCTAGTACAATGCTCTACCCCCCCCCCCTTCCCCCGCATCAATTGTCCTCTCTTAGCGTTCCGGCGCACCTGGTATTATTGTTGCAATGATGATAGCAGTAGTAGCAGCAACAGCAATAGTAATAGTGGTGGTGGTGGTGGTGGTTAGTAGTAATAGCAGTAGTAGTAGTAATAGCAGTAGTAGTAGTAGTAGTAGTAGTAGTAGTAGTAGTAGTAGTAGTAGTAGTAGTAGTAGAAGTAGTAATAGCAGTAGTAGTAGTAGTAGTAGTAGTAGTAGTAGTAGTAGTAGTAGTAGAAGTAGTAATAGCAGTAGTAGTAGTAGTAGTAGTAGTAGTAGTAGTAGTAGTAGTAGTAATAGCAGTAGTAGTAGTAGTAGTAGTAGTAGTAGTAGTAGTAGTAGTAGTAGTAGTAGTAATAGCAGTAGTAGTAGTAGTAGTAGTAGTAGTAGTAGTAGTAGTAGTAGTAGCAGTAGTAGTAGTAGTAGTAGTAGTAGTAGTAGAAGTAGTAGTAGTAGTAGTAGTAGTAGTAGTAGTAGTAGTAGTAGTAGTAGTAGTAGACGAATTTTTGAAAGCAGTAGCAGGAGTATTAGTATTAAAAGAAGTTTCTGTGGTGGTGGGTTGATGATGGCGTAGGAATTAGTAGTAGTCAAGTGCGCCGGACAATGAATTGGGGGATCGGAGAAGAGGGGCGGAACATTGCTAGTACAATGCTCTACCTTCCCCCGCATCAATTGTCCTCTCTTAGCGTTCCGGCGCACCTGGTATTACTGTTGCAATAATGATAGCAGTAGTAGCAGCAACAGCAGCAGCAGCAGCAGTAATAGTAGTAATAGTAGTGGTAGTAGTAGTAGTAGTAGTAGTAGTAGTAGTAGTAGTAGTAGTAGTAGTAGTAGTAGTATTGGTAGTAGTCGAAGTGGTGGTAGAATTAGTAGTAGTTGTTGTTGTAGTCGTAGTAGTAGTAGTAGTAGTAGTAGTAGTAGTAGTAGTAGTAGTAGTAGAAGTAGTAGTAGCAGTGGTAGTGGTAGTAATAGTAAAGGAAGAAATAAAAATCAAAGCTATGACGGTAACTTTGTATTGAAGGTACATCCTCATGGAAATACATATTTTAATAATCCTACTAGTTGCCAGAATTAATATTGATAGAAGAAAATGGAAAAACATAGACACTGCTAGAGGAGAATGAGAACCCACGGTTCCTTGCAGTATCAAAACAAATATCAATTTGATGTTTTCCCTTCACTAACCACTTCATTTTGTTCATGGATGTTCCAAGTCGTGTAGTGATTCATTTTCTTTGCGTAACATTCGTAGGGTGGGATTAGTCCATTCTTAATAAGGAGCTCTGCTGGACATGATTTGCAGATTCCTTATGTTTTACATTTCCATGTTTTCTCTCCTTATTTTGTTGTTAGATGACATCGAGTCGTTTCCGATATCTTCAGAGCTCATAGAACAACAAGAAGGTTATGATGCCTTGTGTATTTTTGTTTACCACTCTTTAGGACATGTCCGGGTTTTTTGCGGGTTATTATATGACTAAAATCATGATAATGCAATCCTCTTCTCTATTCAACCTGCACTTGCCCAAGCATGTCCTGGAATGTTTCATAAAGCTGTTCGTAAAGTTACGAATGACTTTACGAACAACTTAAATACGGCAAGCCAAATGAGATTCTCGATCATTATAAATCGCATCAGCTAAAGTTGAAATTTTGCAGATATAGATTAACATTACTACTGTTTACAAACACTTCTATTACAAAATATATATTTTGCCGCAATTTAATTTAGATTATGGGAATTGCAGTTACACTTTGTTAAACGTCATGAAAAAAATTTGGGCATTCCATATTCACTACATATTCAAGGCGTTCATTAAATCATGCGTAACTTTACGAACAGCTTTATGAAACAACCCCCCTGCTCCGTAACTTTTGATCTTACATTGTGCCCAAACTAGTTAAGTCTCACAAACTATGGCTTCCAGGGAGCAGCCTGGTTGTAAGTCATCTCTCACTGATTGGTTTGTTTTTATGGTTTTCCTTGGGATCCTTATAGCATTCTGCGCCAACATCACATTTCAAATAAATCTATTTTCTTTCTCTTTGCATTTTCAACATCCATCTTTCATTTCCACACAGGGAAGGGTAAGGATGATTAGTTGTGGTGCTTACATCTTTGTCTCACTCATTTTTACTAATCATTTTCTAGAAATATTTTGTTGCTTGTGCACAGTAGATGTATAAACACAGCCATTCATTTAATATAGGCAGACGAATTTCTTGTTGAATTAGGTTTTTACAGACGTATATCAATGAGATATGATGATTTACCTCTGGGACCGACCTTTGACGTCACCATCCGAAAGACGTGACTCGGACTCGAACCTGGGTCCGCTGAATCAGTTTATATAACTTCCACAGTTAGCTGGATTACAGGTGCACACTACAACGCCCAGTTGTAGAAATACATCCCTTTTATTCGGTGACTCTTTTTTCACGAGAAAGCTATTACATGCAAGAACACACTTGCCGCCTTAGTCTATACTGTCATATTTCACTACTTTCCCACATTAGCTAATCTTTTTCCGTAATATTTAAGGAGAAGTGTCTTAAGAGGAAACTTTCTCGCATACAAGTCATGGACGTGCATGTACACCATTTCCTTATCTATATAGATTAGGTATCTACTGAAACATAATGGAGTTATCAAAATTCGTTATAAAATCGTATCTTGAAAGTAGGTGTTAACGAATTTTGACGAAGTTTAAGATTATCACAACGGTCAAGGTTATTTCATTTTCGATGATGCATGAGGTCATGTGATGTAATAACACCCACCACATCAGCATCATCGTTACGTCATGTATGTCATGATGCATAGGAAAGATTATTCTTATTTAACAAGATATATATTTTAAAGGCAATGAAATAATTCCATGGTTATATACGTCATTTAGTTTATGACAGTGAAAGATTGCTAATTCATTTACGATTTGCAACCTACGTTTTAGATTTTCAAATGCCCTGGAAGCTGTTGTCCCTTACTACTATTGTATACGTTATTGTTTGTGTATTTCTGCCATTGATAAGGATAGCTTTTTCTAATGTCAATCACATATGACTAAATATCAAGGTATCGACCGACCAATTGTCTGGACACGATAACATTATCCTCGTGAAGAATGCAATTGTAATACTTCGTATTGTTTTTCAAATAATCCGACGCAGATGTTCATGCGCCGTTGATACTTTTGTGATTTATTGATCCGAGCTTCTTTTATTATTCATGACGTTAGTATCGTCATAATCGGGTAAAGCGAAATGGATTATTTAAACAAAAAAATCCTTTTCTGTGAGGAAGGCGCGGTCTCTGAGTTAAAGTTTATCAGTTGATTATTATGCCGTGCTGGATTCCACTGGGCTAAAATCATATTTTCACTCAGACGAAATACTATACCTTCCAAATCAAGAGCTACCTTACCTACTGCACGTCACGAGGTTACCTGCCAGAAACCATTAGATAGCTGATATACGTGATTCTCATATCCCCATTTAACCCCTGAAAGTAGCTGAAATAGTTTCCAAAAAGACGAAAAAAGATGACGGCATTCATAAAACCCTAAATGGATACTGATATCCGCACCACGCACAAATGCCAAATAAGTTCCCATGGAGGTTGTTTACCAACTTCTAGCAAAAAGTGAAATATAGGTCTGATGTTTATTCCATATAGTCATTGCCAATGAAATAAGTGAAACGAAAATGTTCAAGATTAAATGTGACATGAAAGATTTTGAATACCTGCGAATACGCAAACGATTTTTAAAAAAATTAAAATGTTCATGCCGAAACTAAAATTTTTTATAACATAACAGAGTATGCAGGTATGGGTCTGTGTGTTTGTGTATTTTGTGTGTGTGCGTGTGTGTGTGTGTGTGTGTGTGTACGTGTGTGTGTGTGTGTACGTGAAGGAGAGAGGGGGGGGGGGGTGGGATGGGAGACGAAGTGGTAGAAGGAGCGTAGACATTAAAGAGAGACTAATTATCGCACAAAATAACAATGTATTATGATGATCACTATTATATTGAATCTTCGTCCGTTGAGCTCTCAAACACGTGGGTTTTAAAGGTATACGTTTAAAATACATGCTGAAAAAAATCACTACAGAATGTGATGGATAGCAGGATGATGTGGATGGGAACTACTGCAAAGACTTTCTGCAAACGTCTACTTTAGTTTAGTCGCCTACTTTATTAAGGGAAGAAAGAAGAGAATTATTTTTAATCAGACAATTGAACACTGAGTAATCAAGTTTAAGTCGACCATTTTCCCTCAGTTATTCAGGGTTTCCTTTAAATTATAATTTAGAGGAATAAAATCACCCTGCCTATGTACTTCCATAACCCTGTCAAAATATCAATTAATACTACTTGCATCGAAAGCTATATTTTCCGTGAGTTCAAGTTTCGAGTATTCACCAAAATCGCTTTTTTCTATCTATATTAACCGGTTCTGACATGAACTGAACCAGTCGTTTATCTCTGAGTCCTTTTCTTTCTTTTTTTTTTTGGGGGGGGGGGGGCATTATGTTCAAAACTGCTAATTTCTTTTACATGACACCGCTGGTATAATCGTTTTGTTCTGTGAACAATAAGTATCCATCAGCGTTATGCCGATCATACATCGTGAAGATTACATCAATTTTCCTAATAACTGCTATTCTCGTTTGGGTGTTCTTTGTAATTATGTTTAATCAACCGCTCATAGCACGATTAGTTTCTGCCGTCTCATTTAGACGCGTTTGTAGCTGAACCAACAACACAAATCAAAAGATTTTTTATTTTTTATTTTTTGTAACGAATGAGAATGAACGTGAACGTTCAAGGTTTACTAATACAATATCGACCTGTCGATGTCCATTTCAAGGCGTTTTGTACACTACCAACAAGTCATAAGAATTCTTACACATTCCTACCGGATGCATTAGGACAGTAGGGAAGAATTACCGTATTACTATCTGCAATCCTGTTTGAATATGAGAGATAAATGGGGAAAATCTGCTATTATTGTGTTACCCTGTGACAATTTACACAAAATTATGTTTGTAAAATTGCTGTTAAATTTGTCTACAACGAGATGATAATCTGATCATGCCGTTGTCAACCAAAAGCAATTTTTTTTTGCTCTTTTTGGAATAGCTTTCTCAAGGTTACTACGGATACACTGATAGGGTCAATGACGAATTAGGCACGTTTATATCACACGAAAATATTTGTCTTCTCCGGATTCCTCCTGATGAAGATGCAATGGAAAACGCCTTCCCAATTTCATAAACCATCCACTTTGTGATAAGCTCTCCAGCTTTTTGCTTTTTCTACGTAGTCTTTCAATTGTGCACAATCTTGGTATCACTTTACAAGTGGAATCGCCACCTTGTCTCAGAATGAACGAGTATGACGAGTGCCGGTGTTCATTTTAAGGAAGCCAGACCAGAAATTTGCAGTGCAAAACTGGATGATATTATGGGTAATGTGGTAAGCTGTCAGGCTTCTTGCTTTTAGCTAAGTAGTCTTTCAGCTGCACATAATCTTGGTATCATTTTTATATCCATATTTTATACCCGAATGGAAATTTATCTAAGACTTGCATCTTTATGAATGTCCTTTTTTTTTTGGGGGGGGGGGGGGTGTCGATAGATTTCTCTTGATCCTCTCTTAATTCCTTTTCCTTTCTTTCTTTTTCTTTCTTCTTCCAACCTCACTTTCTTTCTCCTTCTCTATTTCTGTTTCTTCCACCACTATTCTTTTTTTCCTCACCACTCTCTTCCTCTTCCTCTGTTTACGTGTATTAAGATAACCATTTTAAATAATTATTATATTCTTGATTTCCTTGTCTTCCTCTGTCATTTCTTCTCTCTCTCTCTCTCTCTCTCTCTCGCTCTTCTCCCTTCCTCTTTCCTCTCTAATTTCTCTCTCTCTCTCTTTCCCTCATTCTCCACCCCCTCTTTCTCTTTCTTTCTACTCCCTTCTTCATCTCTTTCTCTTTGCCTCCTTTTCTCTCCTTTCCTTCTCAGAATGCTTCTACGCTCCTCTGTTCTTCCTCTTATAACCTTATTCCCCCTTCCTCTCTTGCTCTTCCTCCCTCTTTTTCTCTTCCTCTTCTTTACTTTTTGCTCACTCTCCTTTCTCCTTTCTCCTTACACCTTCGAACATAACTTCAACATATTCACATATCTATTTTTACTGTAACAATTATTTCATCATGTTCATGTTTCAATTTTGTCTTTTGTGTGTATTTTAGATTAATTAGTTTAATGTTTGAAATATTCTGGTACAATTCTTTGTCATTTCTTTTTGCATATTTTTTATTTGTAAGCTAAACATTTTAAGATCCTGAAGTGCTTGTTTTTTATTCTTGATAAACCGAAGAATGAAATAAATACAGGGCGAACAAACACGAATAGTTTGATGATCTGAAAGGAGTCCCATCCACTTTTTCTCTATAAGGGGGAGGTAAATTAAACCCTTGAAAGAAAATTAGGAAGTGTCGATTTAATATCACCTGTGGAGTGGAATGTTCGCCATTGCTTGAGAGAAAATGCTATTGATTCAGGAACATTCTACACCCTGCACACCCCTCACAAATCGATCATGTTTTCTATTTCAAAGTACTACATTCAGATCCAACTTGCACCGGTTGGTATATCCACCAGAGCCTAGTCATAATAGAAGCCTATGGAGTCTAACATTTATCTTGAAACTTGCGAAAGAAGTGCTTCCGCCGTATAGATTTTCTTAAACCTTGGCGTAATTGACATATCTGAAATTCAAATTTCCAGAGCTTTTGACATATTGACTCATCGCTGATCCTTTTCCATTTGAATAAGAAATCATCGTGAATACTACAGCAGATTTATCACCCTTTCCATGGAAATAATTTCTCGTCCAAAATTGAGCTATATGAATGCACCAAGCTTTCTAATTTGGTTGCTACCATGATGAATTACTCCACCATTTTGCAGCTTGGCTAACGATACATACACAAGATGATGTGTCATTCTTCTCCTCATTAACATGATTACGCCATAATCATCGCCAAGAAATAATGATGAGCTGTCAGGTTTTTTGGGTCAACAAGCTATTTTTGTTCCTCCCTCTCCTCTTCTTATTGTGCCTTATACCTTGAGGTGTCCGTTATAACTGATCTACTCTTTTTGAAAGTGCAAATTATAGGTTTTTCTTATAGAGTAGAAAATCGTCTCAACATTCAGTCAAATAAAGAAATGAACGCTGACATTTTACGATTTTTTTTTCTTGTTTTGCAATCATGCCATTAACTCTGCGAGACCTTTACTTTAAATTTCGTGAATAATTTTAAGCGATTCAAGGGATCAGTTACAAGGATTTGCCATTGTCTTGCATTACGCCTTACTTACTTAGGCTTAGGTTTTCATTTTCCTTGAGGAGCACTGGGCACAGAACTTACCACTGTAAGAACAGTTATTTAAAAATCATTTAGTTGTTTAAAATATGAACTTACCAACACACTAAGCAAAAGGGTTCAATTTTGCACCCTTCAAATGCAACACCAGGAGCTCCTTTATGGGTGCAACTTTGCACCCAAAGAAGCATTATGTACCATTAACATGATTAAGGGTGCAGTGAGTTACATTTTGCACAATTAACGGTGCAGAATTAGGGAAGGTGCAAATATGTACCCTTTTGGATGCAAAAAATTATGCACCCTTTAGGTGCATAATTGCAACTTTAAGTGTGAAGATGGGCATTTCCGTGTGCAAACAAGTAAAAAGGGTACATCTTTGCACCTTTTTCATGTAAGGTGCAAGATTGCACCCCAAAAGGTGCTGCTATTGTTGCATTTGGGTGCAAAATTGTACCTTTTCTCTAAGAGTAAACAGTTGTTTTTAAAGAAAGTTCCATATGTTTTACATAAATATTTTTTGAACAACAGTTGGTAGGTTCATATTTTAAACAACCTAATGATTTTTAAACAACCGTTCTAACAATGTTATAGAGTACCGAAGTGTGACGTCATCAAATTTTGTTTTTGGCATTTGAGCATTTTTATGACTATATTCCGGCAGATCATGATGAAAAACCTCCACACACCAAATTTGACGTGAATCGGTTCACAGTGGCCCAAGGTAGGGCCACATGAATGTCTAATTATCCCCACTGAAATCAGTGTAAATTGGCCTGGTTCATAACTGTTTAGAACCAGGCCAATTTACACTGATTTCAATGGGGCTAGGTAGGTATTTATGTGGCCTCATGTCGGGTCCCCATGAGCCGATTCCCCATTGTGGGCTGTGGATGTTTTTCATCGTGCTCCATCGAGACATGGTATCCGAAATTCTGAAATTCCAAAAAAGTTTTTTGTGACGTCATCGCTTCGGTGCTCTATTACAACTGCTTCGATCTTAAAGGCAGAGTCCACCCCAGAAGTTTCATTAATTCAATAAAAGGGGTTAAATTTGAACAGCATTTTAAAAAAGAAATGAGCAAAATCGGTCAAAGAATAAGAAAACTACACTCATTTACATTTTCTAGTAAATTACTCTCGGCTCTGCAAATTGGCAACACTGATGACATCACATGTGAGCAGCTCTCGACTCACTTTGTACATGAAATTTCACATTATCTCAATTTTCTTGGAATTTACACATTTTCTAATCCCCATAGTCAATGTATGTTCAGAAGAATCGCTTTTTACATAGCATACTTTGACTATGGGGAAAGAAAATGTGCAACTTCCAAGAAAATTCAGAAAATGTGAAATTTCATATACAAAGTGAATGGAGAGCTGCTCACGTATGATGTCATCATTGTTGCCAATTTGCAGATCCGAGAGTAATTAACTAGAAAATGTAAATGAGTGTAGTTTTCTTATTCTTTGACCGATTTTGCTCATTTCTTTTTGAAAATGCTGTTCAAATTAATCTCCTTTTATTGCAACAGTGAAACTTCTGGGGTGGACTTTCCATTTAATTCTGCTAAAGTAATTACCTCTTCCCAGCTTACATGGCTTAGTCTCATTTCCTGGAGATCTTTTGTCAGTGTTCCTCTCCAGGTAGTCGTGGGCCTTCCCATTCTTCTCCTACCTCTAGCACCAGGGCCCCGTTTCATAAAACTTGTTATCAATAACAAGTTGCAGTAACTGTTATAAGCTACTGAAATCCTTGCATTTGTTCGGGTGAGAGCAAATTCGTCATAGAAATGTGGCACTTGTTATTGCTAACAAGTTTTATGAAACAGCATTTTTTCGGAGACAATACCCAGCATTCCTCTTGAAACTTACGAAAGAGGCACTCCTAACTCGGTATATATATAGATCTGGACGTGTACACCTTATTAATTTTCTCAACCGCAAAGTCTGCAATAAGAAAAAAATTAGTATGCATACACACAAACATTATTACTATCATTACTCAGTATACACATAGGAAGACAATCGGAACGATTTTCGATAGTATCTCGACCATGTCCATGTATCATATTAACAAAAAAGTTTGCCATTTTTTGCATTACATGATATTCTAACTCTTTACATCAATCTTCATTTTCTTTATGACGTTAAAAATAGCTAAAAGATGAACACATGCAATATCATGCGGCATAACTGGATCATTCAATTCACACTTGGCACTTAGCTCATAATAGAAAATGCCTCATTTGATATTTTGCTTATGCCTACACATATCCGCTCTCAATAAGAATAAATGGAGCTAAGTATCAACGTAAAAGCTATTGTTTAACACCACGAGGAAAGCATATTACACATCAATTTGACAGTTATTTTTAGCCTCGCGAAATACTATTTCATGAGAGTGCCTATTGTACGACAAGCGTGTAACTTTTTACGTTATCTTTTGTAAACGTCAGGCTATATTATTGTTGTTTTATCAGGGAGAACACAACGGACCTGCGTCAAAGTCCGTCGTGTGAATTAGAGCGTGAATTCAACATCTATTAACATGTAGGGGGTGGAAGGAAGAAAAAGAAAATGAAAAGACGGCGATAAAGATGGAACAAAAGTAATATTAACCCCGCGTTCTTTGACAGCTAGAAGCATATGGCATGTATGGCGGTGATAAGTAACCGCTCATGATGAGATGGCCACATCGGAGCACTTTTGCTCTCTTTTAATTCATACCCTATTCCGTGGTTGCCGTGGGTGACCAACGAATTATGAAACATTTTACTCGATTTCTTGGTTTCCTGCCTTTGGTCTAGTTTTGTCCTATTGAGGGGATATCACATAGCCATTGCAGTGGAAAACTGTACAAGGTAACGAGCACCTCAAAGAATGAGCAGTTTCTTTCATATTTCTTCATTTCCTGTACCTCTCATAGTCATATCGGAACCGTTTAAAGCGGGGAATATAATTAACATTCAGAAATAATGACAAAATTGGAAATATCATTTCGATACAAATATGCCAGAGTAATTAGGAAAGATTTTTTTACCGATTTTAAAGTCGTAGACATTAATTTTTATTATAAAGCAGCAAAGAAGTCTTAGATATTTATATTTAAAAAAAACCGTGTCGTTTCTAAGTTAATAAAGATAAAACTTTACTTCATTAGGTAAATGTTGTAAGTTTTATCAGCCTAAGCCTTATAAACTTTCACCACTATGCTGACAGAATAGTTGAAGGATGAAGACGAGAACAAGAAATATATGTTTCCAATTTAGATTCACCCTCACAGATTTAGAAGTCGTTTACAGATTACAGTGTGTATAATTATCAGACATATTCTCAATTCGGGTGCGGCTTGTTATTCTGAAGGTTCGTTATTCCGATGGTTCGTTATTCCGAAGGTTCGTTTGTCCGAAAATAAAATAGGGCTCGATGTACTGAAAGTTCATTATTCCGAAAATGAAATAGGTTTCGTTATTCCGAAAATGAAAGAATGTTTGTTAGTCTGAAAATGAAATATTGTTCATTAGTACGAAAAAAAGGGGGTTCGTTGATGAACCTTACTTCATTTTCGGATTAACGAACCTTATTTCATTTTCGGACTGCCGTACCCCTTTCATTTTCGGACTAACGAACCCCATTACATTTTCGGATTAACTAACCCTATTTCTTTTTCGGAGAATCGAGCCTTCGGAATAATGGACCGTAGGAATAAGGAACCTTCGGAATAAGGGACCGTAGGAATAACGAATCTTCGGAATAACGACCCTTTGGAGTACTCGAACCTTCGGAATAACGTACCTTCGGAATAATGAGCTTAACACTTTTTCCTTAACCAGTTGACTATACTGAATTCTCTAATTCCCATACACGTACGGGTCGTAATGATATCCGATTCCCGTAGGCAAGGGGGTTAAAAATATATTACATGAGACATGAATTTTCAGAACTAAACGTACTGACCTAGATCTTCAGAGAAAAGGAAAGGTTTGGCTACATTCTTTAGGATGATAAAAAAGAAGAAAAGGTATTTCTGACGAGAAAAATTAATTCACTTCATAGTGGATCCATCGTTTAGGTTGAGATTTAGGTTAAGGTAATTTCCTCGATGATAATTTCATGAAGGGATTACCTATAAAATTGATATCAGTAATAACCCTCTCTATGATAATTCCTCGTCGGTGAAAATATTCTTGTATTCTTGTAGAATGCATGCATTCTTACTATGAAAAAAGCAGTGCAGTCCCATTTTCTCCCTCTTTTTCTCTTGGTTGAAATAGTAAAACTTTTATCAGAATCGGAGTATGCACCGTGGCAGAGGAAGCGTCTCTTTTAAAATGCGTATAAAAGGATATAATGGCCTCTATTAACCATTATATCGATTGGTGATACTATTTAAAGGTACTGTTCATTCGCATCTTGGCGTAGTATACTGTACTTCGATAAAGTCATTAATTTAGTATGTTAGACATGCTAAAGGATTTTCTATAAAAAAATATAAAAAATTGGTATATTTTTCCGGTAAAAAAAAAATATATATATAAGAATTATATTTAGGTTGGCTATCATTACCTTATAAAAGTCAGATCATGATCACTAAAGAAAAACGAACGCACATTTACACACACCCACACACAAGTCTACGTGATATCTCGCATGGAAGTATGTGCTGATATACTTGAATCTGTGAATGGATGCCGCAAAACAAACTCATGCTAAGTGGCAGTAAAACGGCATTGTTACCTGTTATCACATCTAAACACGTATCTAAACGTAATTTCAAATATCAGTTGGAAGTGCCGTCATAAAACCACCTATCAGTGCTGGAAATCTATAGGCTTGTATTTTGACCCACATTTAAATGTGGAAGCACAGTCGACGAATGTATGTAAATCATCATACCATACCGTACACACTAAGAAAAAAAGGGTTCAGTTTTGCACCCTAAATGCAAACTGGCAGCACCTTTTTGGGCGCAATTTTGCACTCTACATGAAAAAGGTGCAAAGATGTACCCTTTTGTACTTGTTAGCACCCGAAAATGCCCGTCTACACCCTTAAAGGTGCAACTGTGCACCTTTTAGGGTGTAGAAATTCTTGCATTCAAAAGGGTGCAAATTTTGCACGTTCCCTAAAGGGTACAACTCTGCACCCTTGAAGGTGCAAAATGCTTCTTAGGGTGCAAAGTTGTACCCATAAAGGAGCTCCCAGTGTTACATTTGAAAGGTGCAAAATTGAACCTTTTTTTCTTAGTGTGTAGAAAATACCTTGACCAGGACAGTATGGAAAGAATTTACCTTTTCTCCCTCTCAGATAATTAATTTGATAAGTTAAGCCAAATTTTAATTTTTTAAACTTATATTATTGTATCATTAATCAATTAGGGGGTCTTCATCACACAAGTTAGGCTTTTTAGTAGATCCCTGTCACCTTTCTGTGTCATATTCATGTACTTTTATGTACATATTGCTGTAATTGTTGTTTTAATTTTGAGAAATATGGAATCTGAATATATCAAATCAAATCAAACAAAAATTAAACAAAATTGTTCATGTATTCAGTAGTAGTAAATTAGATTACTGTTGCATGCGTAGCCCATAAATTGTGAATAACTTACGGTTAGAAATTAGGAAATCCCCAACATTACTGTAGATACTTTCAAAGCAAAATTTAAAACACATTTTTTAAAAATTTAATTGCTAACTATTGTTTAAGCTATCATGAACTCCTTCTGAGCAGTAGAATATATATATATATATATATATATATATATATATATATATAATACTGTATATATATATATATATATATATATATATACACATATACGTACCTTCTCCGCTTTATAAATTGATATAATATTTATTATTTATTTATATCGTATGTAAACTTTCGAAAAATGAAAATGAGAAAATAATAGTGAGTAGCTAAAGCAAAGTCCCCCATCCTTGAAACTTCTGCAAAGATTGAAAAAATATCTCCGCTGAGAATTGAACCTAGGTCCCTGGCTTAAAACACTAATACCTTATCCACTCCACACTCTTCGAAAAATGTGCCAGTTATAATCCATTTTTTGTCCCGTACTTAGAACCCTACAGAAAAGGGGTTCTATAAAGGGTTCTTCATATTTTCAAGAACCCCTAAAAGTTCCTTGTACAAGAAACAATCGTTCTAAAGACCCATTTAGAACCCTTTAGAGAACCTTTAATGGTTCTTGAAAAACCTTTAAAGGTTCTGAATGCGGGACAAGGAAAGGTTCCAATCAGCACCATCTTTGCTAAGAGTGCACCAGGGCAAGGAGACTAGTGAGTGATTTCGGCGACTTCAGATCCAGCCTACCGATTTGTAGAAGTAAGACAGTTTTCCACTGCAGTAGCTATTATACAACTGATGTAAACATAGCAGAAGTCATGGAGGGAGTATCGGTTACAAGTTTAAAAGCTTACTTATGTTCTCTACTCACCCTCATTATATGTCTTTATGTTTGTGGTTAGCAGATAAAAGTGTCTTACATGATTCTTATATTGGACGTAAAAATCCTGAACAAATATTTTCGGATAATTTTCCTCTTTCTTCTTAGTGAAAAAGCCTTATTAAGATTTAGTCAAGAATAATCCAAAGATATTATGGAAGACTGAGATAATTATGAGATATTATGTAAGAATGAAATAATCATAATATATATTGAAAGATTTAGTAAAAAATAATAATTTGCTATTTTGAAAGTGAAGTTTTTCTCCACAAACATTAAGAGCGCGCTGTGGATAAAAAAAAAGGACAAAAAATAAATATTTGTTTAACTACGTGATGTTTAATGAACTTTTCTTGAGAATGAGAAACTTTTCTGTAGGCAGGCAATTTAATCACATATAGTTTTATATCATTAGTTATTTTTTCATTTTTTGAAGGAAAAAAGAAACAATCGGTTTCGATGTGACTTCGATATGATTTATATCAAATGCTTATATGCATTCGTGTTACTGACAAAGGCTTAATGCCGAAAGTTTGTAAATTTCTCCCTGTACGGTTGTTTGATTGTTATGGTTGATTTAAATACAACGAATAAATATATTTGTACATACATACATATCAACATTTTGGGCGTGGGTGCGTGGGTGCGTGTGTGTGTGTGTGTGTGTACATGTACTTATATCCCTGCCAGTTAATACTCTCTTTGATAATACACCTATCGAAAAAGCGAAAAATACACTGAATTGATCTAAGTTAAATAAACGTGGAACCATCTAAATCGAATCAAATCAAATCTATAAAGGAAAAAAAAACCAAAGGCGATAAATAACAAGATGTCAGAATAAGCAGTTTGCGGTGATTGCTATTATACTGTACTATCCAAGAATGACGCCACTAAGTAAAATTTGTGTATTGATTTATTTCCCTCTTTGCATGAAAATACAAAGTACTCCTTGGTTTCTAGCATCTAATGGGCAAAATTTCATTCAGTGGTATCGAACTGTTATCGGGATTTTTAAATACTGTTAATATGAATGTACATGGGTACTGTGCAGCGTTTTTAAAAAACTTCCATTAGTATGAAAGATGCTTGGTATTTGTTTCAATAATCACTGATCCCTGGAAAGAAGTTAATACACCTACATTTCTATCCAGTTAACTTCTATTTACCCCTTTCATTCCAGTAAATGACAGTGTTATCCAAGATATTCCGGGTGCTGAGATATTTGCAAAAATGAATAATTCAGAGCATGACAGCTACTTGCGAGGATACATCGTATTTTACTTTTACTTACATGTATCACAAATTTCTTCCACCAAATCGCATGCTATATATATATATATATATATATATATATATATATATATATATATATATATATGTAGTACCACCAATCATGTAATTTAATGCCCTTTGTCTCTCAATTCATAGGGACCTTCTGTCAGACAAAATGCTCAGGAGGGAGGTCGAAGAGTGATCTTTGTTTCTACTGTCGCAGGACAGGTAAGTTTCAGAAAAACTATTATTGTTATTATCATTATCATTATTATTATTATGGCCACGCTGATATTTTTGTCGTGGGTGATAGGTTTAAGAATATTTTTTTAAATTTACATTTACGTTAAGTGTTTAATGTTTTAATATATTTTTCTTATATTCTTCTTTAGTTTATTTCATATTTACTACACTTCTGTATGTATTGGGTGCTCCGTTTATCAAGCCTTGGCTTTTAAGGGCATCCAAACCATATATATTTATATTTTGTCTTACATGATTTGTATATTGATTTTAAATGGTTGAATAAACCGAACTGAATTGAAAATTGAAATTGAATTGAATTGAAATTTGGAGCGATGATTAAGCAAACTTAATAGTGATAGATGTTTTAATGGTTAATGGTTCTCGCTTAGGCTGTGTTTATATCAAGGTTCCCCTGTTTACTAGTATTCTACCCTTGTCGACTATCTGTACAGAGACAATTTGGCTTTTCGATTATAATGCCTGACACGGAGTGTTAAGAATTGTGAGAGAACAATTGTCTGCATAGATATACGGCTTGGCTAGAATCGACACAGACACAATCGGTACAGACACAGTTTCTTCAGGTTTCTACGTATAATGATATGATTATACGGCATGATTAAGAAAATAAATTCTTCTATATCATGACTCCGGCCTTTCAGTAAAAAAGAAGATGTCCTTCCATGATTTTTCCTTCATTCGCATCAAAGTGCGTTTGCTTTTCATGATAAGGGATTAAATGAAATTCCGAATTCATATGGCTGGCACATACATTCATTTTGCACCCAGCTGACAGGCAACCATAATCATACTATCTAAGCATTTTAATCACAGAAAAATCTTTATTGGACATCATGGCGCGAAGGATTGTGTGTAAATTATTAAAAGCTGAACGCCGTCTCCAGACATACCAGATGTTTATGCTGAGTAAATGAAGGGGCTTTTAAATAATACTCTCAAGAATTCCGGGGCTTTTATTAGAGATGGAATTGCACTCTCACTTATAATCATATCGTCGCCGTTTTCACGAAGTGTCCCAAGAGGCAAAAATTGATGCAAATTCAGAAAATGATTTTTTTCGATATTTGAACCAAGTATCTCCACACCTACAATTTCACAAAATTTCAGAGTCTGATATTGCGTAGTTACGTCATACGTGACATCACGAGACGCTTGTGGTACATGATCTTGTACGAAGTCCGTTTTCACGATCCGTCCCGTAAACTGCAGGACGGATCGTGAAAACGAATTCGCAAACGGCGATGTGTACTGTATATAATGCACTGTCGTTTTTACGAACCGTCCCCAAACATTGATGGCATCGAGGAGAGAAGGGCTTTTTCATGAAAGAAGGCAGTACTTGGAGCGAATATGTCAGGTGATTAAATTTTACAATATTATGAACAAATCTACAAATGTAAAAAAATTGTATGTGCTCTAACAAGACCAGAAAAAGACATTTTTGTTGCATAATTGCAAGTTTTGTTCAATTCAGCCCCATGCGTAGCGTTGCGTGTAACTATTATCTAGCTCTGAAGTGCACGCTAAGTATGAATGGAGGCAGCATCATGAAATAGGACCCATCGCTGAAGTTTAGGTTAAGCTTAGGTTTAATTAAAGGTTAACCCACTCGTGACAGGAATTATTTAAAGCCTAATTTGATCAGCTTTTATTCTTCATATTGGCAACACCAAAATTTTTCTTTTATTGCTACATTTTTCTTATAAAACATCATGTATCTGAAATAAAAATAAATTGACAAAAAGTATGATAAGAGGTTAAAAAGTTGCCAATTTGCAGGAGAAAAGAGTGATTTTAAACTTTCTATCACATTGCCAATTTAAGGATTTTAATGCTTATTTTCCTTTTAAAAATTTTCAGCATCAAACAACAAATATTGACGCAACCAAAATGGGCACAGTTTGTGTAGAATTTTTTGCTCTTTCTGCTCATGTATTTAGTATGATTTTTAGGGCTTTGCATCAAAAGTTATTAGGCTAAACCACAAAATGTGGACCTCTGTCACGAATGGGTTAAACTAACTTGTTTGTTGGGTAATGATGTTTTCGTTATTGATGCCTAGCTAGCCTAGGGTATCTTGGTACAAAGAAATCTTCATTTAGATATTAGGCCCTAATCCTAAACTAAGTTTAGATCTAAGTAAGATCCAGACCCGGTTTGACTGTCTAAGTTAGGGGTAGGGTTAGGGTTAGGGTTTTGCTTACCAGGACAGACATTATAAAGGGGTGTGGAGGGGATTCTCTAATATTAAAACTGACATTTTGTCACCTAGAATCAGACCATGTTTCAGTGGAATAAAAACTGGATATCAGAGGCTGAAGCTATATTAAAATTTTGGTGTACCATCTAACGTTAGATCTAACCTATCCCAGCCTACTCATAATAGGCAGCCTCGGGTTTAAACTAAGCCTGTAACTGTATGGTGTAGATTAGATCTAGACTATGTATTTTTTAGAACTCTGTTCCTAAATCCGAAAGTCTGACTCAGTTGTAATATATGCTAAAGATATTGTAATTGCTTGCTCGAGCAGTGCACTAAAAGGCATCAGTCATCCCTTGATAAGCACCATGCTAATTTAACTTAGTTGCTATGTTTCTACAACAATTAAGCAAAGCAGTTGTTCTTTTTGGTAGAGGAAGAATTATTTTTTCTCATCTTATTTTTATCTTTTATATTTATTCTAGAGTTTATGCACACAAACATCTAAACCCTGGGTTTTATCCTCAGTACATTAAATACATGTAATGTCAATTTTTATTAGTGGGGTATTCACAGTTTGCTATTTATTTCAAACCATTATAATTGTAGGTATGATTCATTTATGCTAATATATATTATCATTAAATGGAGTTTGATTGAACAAGATTATTGAAAGTTAGTACTGCTTCCATTACCACAAAATTCAGAGCTTGTGTGGAATAAATTTGTCTAGCCATTCTTTGAGAGTTTGTAATTGAAACTAAATAGTATCATCTTTCTATCATATTTCAGCTGGTGGATGTTAGTGACTTGCTCCTCCTATATTGATTTGGAAGGTTGCATTCAACCAGTGAAGAGTGTAAAGATGTAAGTATTACAGCCATTTAATTCCATCAGGTTAATGATTTATGGGGGATTTTATTTTTCTAAAAAGACACTTGGAATAACACATTGAAATTGTAATTGAAAGTGTAATTTATCACTTAAAATGTAATGCAGGCCACAGAGTAACATTCATATGAGTAAAGATAAGCAATTTATTTACATGGTATAATATTTCGTTGTATCTGTGTACTTGTTTGGATTTGGCACTATACTAAATTGATTAATACATGTTCATACTTTGGTCAGTTACATTGATATAATGATGTGCTATTTTTTTAGTGGTCAAAGAATTCACTGTCGACTATCTTTCATATTTTAGTTGTGGACTGTTTGTGTGTCATCTCATCTTGCATTCAGCATTGAAATCACTTTTCATCTGGTCCTGGTTAGTGTCGGCCCTGTCAAGTTTGCTCCTGTTAAACAGATGTGTCTTGCATTCTACATTTTCAGAAAGTAAGTATCTTAGGTACTTAATTCTGTGGAAATCTCTCGCGGATGCCTTTGTTGTTTGGGTGTTTTGTTTTGGGTTTTTTGTTTGTTTTTGTTTTTGTCTGTTTTCTTTTTTTTTTTAATTTAAGTGGCGAATGATCCTAAGCAAAGATTTTGTGCTATTTCATCAATACATATGAGCAATAGAAACAACAGAGATATGAAATCAATCTATAGATATTTAGTGATAGTTGTGTAGTCTGCAAGTGTACTTCTGATGAATGTAAAACAATTCCTTTGTACAGTAGACATCAGATTTGGAATCCAATTCAATCCATTATTTTTTTTCACTATGTGTGCTTGCATGAATTTGGGAATAGAATAGAAAATATTTGGTCGCATGCATGCAAAGTCATTCTCTTCTCAGTTACATTAAATATGTTTCCTTCTCCAAAATGTGTTCAAAGGTTGCTTAAGATGTTTCATTTATGGTCAGATTTCTCAGCTGTGGACTGTTGGTACATTGTCCAATCTTGCATTCAACAATGAATCGCTTTTCAGCTGGTGGCTAGTACCCAGCCAGCTTCCTCCTGTTGAATAGATGTGTCTTGAATTCCATCCGTCAGTAGTGTACAAATATTAGTTGTGTGTTCTTTTTAGCCATTTATATTGATTTATTTCATCCAAGAGCCCTACAAATGTATCGATCATTGAAATGATTGATAAACTCCATCGTAATTTGTATCCTTTAAGTATTTAGTAAATAGAATATGCATTTTGTTAATACACCTCTCTCTCTCTCTCTCTCTCTCTCTCTCTCTTCTCATCAGAGACAGTGCCATCTCTACCTACTTCCCCCCCCCCCCCCTCCGTGACATGCCTTGACAGTCCTAGGCTGGCACTCCTCTTGGGAGTGTCCTGCAAGAGTTGTCAGAGATGCTCTTGGCCAAGTGAGAACCTGATAAAAAAGAAGCACCCCAGAAGATTGTGTTTCCTGCAAGGAGTTGGAGGTATAATCACTTTGCTAAGTTTGGTTTTAGAGACTGAGCGAGGACTTATTCTAACTAGTCACAATCTCAAAACAGTATAATTTCTCACAAGGACTGTCACATTACATTTTTTGTAAGATCATCTTTATGAGAGGATTGTGATAACACATTTATGAAAAAATATAGCTGTCATCAGTTGCATGAAATTTTGTATCTTTTCTGTAAAGTATTATTACATAAAATTGTTCTATCAAGTTTTGTTTGTTTGTTTGGGGTTGGGTCTTTCTACTCACTAGTGCATCTCTACACACACTGTCCTGAAAATTCTAATGGTAATTCATTTTAAGGTCCTGTGATGATGAGGCAGTGGTATTTTAGTTACATTTGTAAACATTGTACATTATTATTGGTTTCACCATTGTTATATTCAACTGGTTCAATTCAATTTACTGTTGCTAGACATGTTTCATTTTGAATTATATCATCATTGTGCAATAGAATGAACACCTAAATGTCATTTCTTCGGTTGAAATATATATTTTTCCTTTTAAGGATATGCTTAAAGCAATAAATACTTCAAAAACTCATTCTGCTTTTCACTGACAGTAAATAATTTGTCAATGAAATCAGATTGCCTACAACAGATATCAAACTTGATTGATTTGTATGAAGTGATATTAGTGTTCACTACATATTTGAATTTGTTATGACATATTGAAAAGTAGGAATTTGTCTGTTTTCATAGTAATATGTACATACTGTGATTTTTCATGTGAATGAATTCTATCAAGTAAAGGTGTTGTCAAGGATTTGTCTGTGCTATTAAATTTATCTGTACATGGTACAAATGTCTCTATGTGAAGTGAAAAATGAAACCCAATTATGTATGTGAGCTTGCTTTCAATTATAAGAAGAGAACATAAAAAATTGTTGCTAATACATGGGTAATGAACTTCATGAAAGAAATTCCCCACACAAAAGAGGGAAAAGATATGACCTAAAGTTGTGCAGTCACAATTTTCCCTGAAACTTGTATACTGGAACTTTAATTATACTCATTGTAAGCTATTGTCAGTACTTTATTCTTTTTATTTCATATTGATAAAAAATAGTTTATTGCCATCATCAGATGCCACAATATATTATTGTAAATGATCTTTAACCCCCCCCCCCTCCCCCCCCCAAAAAAAATGATTTGCATACATGTATAATTATGAAATATTTGGCTATGAATCTTCCACTGCAACAATAATGATTGAGGTAAATGATACGTTCTTCTTTGTGAAATTTTCTTAAAACCATGACATTGATAATATGAAGAAGTAACCTTCTCTTGTTTTTGTTTGGTTGTTTTTGGTTGTTAAATATCTGTTGAATATCCTTATTAAATCTGAAATCAACATTATAGTAGAGATAATGCAAAAGAATACAACATTAAGCAGAGATCTCCATTAAAAAAAAAATTATGGAATTGTTTATCGTGTTTGTGTTAACAAGTTTTTAATAAATGCTTAAAAGGTATTGAGGGAGTAATGAATGAGAGATAGAGACGGGGGGAGAGGGAGAAAATAGCGAGAAATTGAAGAAAAGGTATGGAAAATAGCAACAGGAGAAAGAGAGAATTCAAAAGTCGGAAGATGAAGCAAAATTTATGAGGAGATGGTGAAAGAATTATGGATATTACAATGGAAGATGAGAAATGAGTGACGGGGGATATCATAGAGTAAGAAATTGTGGAAAGAAAGAGGAAATAGAAGAGAAAGACGAGAAGTTTCAGAAGATGGATAATGAAGAAAATAGATTTTGATTCGAGTTGCCAGGGGTTAACCAGCTTACGGGCCAGCTAAACAATGTTCGATGCCGGGGAGGAGAAAATAGATTTTGAATAGAACTTGAAAGAAATAGATTTTGATTGGGGTTGCCTGGTGTGAACCAGCTAAAAAAAAAAAATAATAACGCCGGGGGGGGGGGGGGGAGGGGGGACGGTGGATTGCAAATAGTGGCACAGAGCAATGGTAAGCCTATAAATTGCGTGATTTTTGTGTGTGTGGGGGGGGGATAGGACTTTTGCCCACCACCACCACGCACCCCTATCCAAGCCCATGGGCAATGATGGGGATGACGAGAAATGGGGATAGAGTCCTTAATTTCTATCGACTGGGAAATACAGAAATGTCATCAAAAATTAATGACAATCCGGAGAAGAGCCTATGTTAAATGAATAGTTATAGGCTTGATGTGCTCTTGAATGAAGTGGATTGGCTTATTTGCATTAAAATATTCGTATGAATAGTGCATACACTCTGGCAAGGAGAATCAAACCCAGACTTGAATCACACCACCTTTGAAACGGTGCGCGCTGCACTCTTTACCACTAAAGCATATGATAAGCACGTACGGAAAGGACGACGCGCACAGCACGCGCGTCACCCGAGACGGTTCGTAAAAACGAAATTTCACATAAACAACAGTGGGAACGGGCAGCGTACGCTGCGGGGCCGCTACGTAAAAACGATCCTCAGCGTGGATGTCATTTTTTTCGTTTTCACGAACCGTCCTCTGAATGTCTTCTATGATCGAGACCTAATTATTGAATAAATAAGCATTATTTTCCCATAAGATACATATCATATCATTCTTTAGGAAGTGTACTGTCAGGATATCACAAAAAGAAATACCATGACAGACTTTACCGTCTTGAAAATAGCGAATGAACGAAAGCGAAACTTTGAAAGCGTTTATCTCAAAACTTGTTTATGTCCGCGAAAGCGCTCTGGGGACACTTCGTGAAAACGGCGACGATATTATCAGTTCCCAGTGAAACCACAGTCTTAAAATGAAAGAGTTCACGCTGTTTGTCACATTTTTGCGACACATTATTTTTTCTTGGTAATCCATGACATTTATTGGACCTATTTACTGACTTATTTCATTTCATATTTGGAATATTTAAAAAAGAGAAAATTATTTGTTCTGAAAGGTAAATCCCTGCATGTAGCCTTGAATAAAACCAACAAACAATCGAACAGACAAGGATGACAGAAACATGTCAGTTAAAGTTTCACGAAGATCTGATGAAGGATTACAATGTTATAAATATTTAAGATCAGCAATTTGAATTATGAATCAATCAGATACTAAATGGTAACTAACGGATTTCGTTTGTCATTTTGGTATAATATAGGAAATTTCATGAATTCCATTTCCCCCTTTTATTACCCTGCCTGGTGTATGACATGTTTTTACATTCCCCTATGGAAAAGGACTTTTTCATCAGCAATCAGGCAGTGTCGGGAAAATGATTTTGTTGTAATTTGCAAAGGAGGAAAAATTAGTTAGTGCTAGTCGCCCACGTATGAAACTGTAATGACGTTGCAAATATTTGAGTGATTGAGTGATTGATTACGATTTGAAAAATCAGTAACATTGACATCTTTTTTTTTACACATGTTTACGAACCATTTTCTTTTGTATGTTCTCAAACAAACTTCCAACTTTAATTGCAGAATTAATCAATCAAAATACTTAATGAACAATAATGCAGAAATATCGATGATTATTCATTACTTCATCCACCCCCACCCCCACCCTCACCCCACCCCTCCCTAAGTGTGGTAAAGGGCTTAGGCTTAGGATACAATCGGTATATGGGGGGGGGGATGAAGGACCCGAAAGTCTAAATATCAAATCTTTTTTGAAGATTATGTTGTAAAAAAGGGCCCATTTTCCACTGAATTTTGATACCTTCCGAGCAAAAAATGAAATGTTACGTACGACCTATAAGTCGTGATGCTAATTCGAGCATTGATGTATTGCAGGCAAAGTAATGACCTGAATGTATAGAATAGACCACGCGCTTGGGTGTAAAATTTCATTCCCCGTTGTGCGTTTTCACATTCCAACAAAAAGTGTCATAAGATTAGGAATTAGCTGGCCAATTGAATGGATTTAGGGAAATAAAAGGCAGCGTAGACTTAATGATATTCAGCCAAGACTGCATGAGTAAAAAGATAAAACCGTTTTTTTTTTCTGAAAAAGGGGAAAAGACACATTTGTACCATGTTAATTATCAGGTGATTACATTAGAGTCATCATCGAGAGAAATAACATAATCAATCGCACAGCAACACTTGCTTACAGATCTTCTTTTTTTTTTTTTTGGTCACAAACAGAAATGGAAAGCATCATGATTATTCTTTGTACATTAAAGTCCATTTTTGACGTTTTAATGCATTATCATGCTTTTGTGTTTTTCGGTTATGTGAGATCTGGAAAATTTCCTCATGCTATTCATATAAATAGTGTTATCATTATAACTTATGCTTTAAAGTGATTACACAATGGTATTTTTTTTTTTTTTGATATATGATCGAGAATAGAATTATAAGAAGAATAACATTAAAAATATGATGATTTTCAATCGAAATCAATGCATTTTGGCTAATTTTCTCATAAAAAGTCAAGAGCTGACCAAAAATTTGAGTATGAGGTATGACGTCAAAGTGGGTACCCAGCTTCGCGCATTGCAGTTGCATTGCATTGTACTGCGCGCTAGACTGTACAATATGTATCATACCTTGCGCACATTTTGCTAGAAGTGCGCGACAAGGTACCCACTTTGACGTCATTTTGACGTCAAAGTGGGTACCTAGTTGAAACTGGGTCACAGCTGAGGGGTCAAAATATCCTGAAATCCTATCACATTTGGGGGTTTCCTTGGCAACATGACTTTTAAACAACTTTAGGCAGATGATTTTCTGCTAATAAAATCATGCTTTTTTAAATGAACTAACATTATTTCAGCATTGGGTACCCCCTTTAAAGTGTTTATCTGCAGTTACAACAAATTTTAATCCCATGTAATATAGTGACGCAGGATAATTGACCAGAATTGTAGTCCAAACATGATCACATGCTTAGCAATGCAGTTTTCGAAAGAAATGCACTGATCTGTAGTACTTAATTAGGATAAAACCATCAAGCTTACATTTCCCCCGTATTGACATTCAAATCCATCATCATGTCTGACTCCGTTCCATTTTCAGATATACTAATTTTCACAATAGCTTTTAAGCATTCAGATAATTGCTCATCATCACTCACGGGAAATTAAACCAAAGCTTGGAAAAACAATGGGCTTATATTGATGGAGTATATTCCCTTCGTAAAAGTCGTGTACCAAGTTACATACTAGAGTGCCCTTTCACAAATCTCATTGGAAGTATGAATGTAAATATAAATTCCTCCCCCTTGATAATCAAACAATCGTCTCCTAAGAGATTCATAGAGAAATAACATTACTGGAATTCAACTGGCGCATCTGCATGGGTTTATCTTGCTTATGAACGTTCTCTCCTGCTTGAAGCACGAAATCAAATCGACCTAAAAGAACAGAGCAAGAAGTAAGAATGTAATAAACAAATTATTGGAGCAATATTCAATAGTTGAAACATGCAAGGTGCACATGACCTGAAATTTTGACATTAAAAACATAAGCCTAGGGGACATGCCGAGCAGTGCCATAGCACGGAGTTCTCGGTGAATCAAATATGAGTTATTGATTTTCTTCAGCTGTACCGTCTTGAAAACAGTGTTGCATATTGGTTATAAACTTTGAAATTGATAATATACTTCAGGCAAAACTTTTCCAATTCATACAAGAGGTCAGGCTCGCACCTTATTAGGTGAGAGTTTGTGGAGACTGTTGTCATTCTACAAGGGGAAAAGGCATATATTATACTCTCTTTAATTTCATCATAAATCTCAAAGATGACTGCAGGATCGATGATGCCCCGCTCGTCACCTAGCGAGTCGAAATGCGCGTAATGCAAAAAATATGAAAAGAATAGTTAACAGCATGTCATATCTTGTAGAGGAATCGAGGTCCAGATCGCCGGGCTATAGATCACATGGTTCGGCATTGGCACTGATGTCTTTTGGCAAAACATTATTCTACAATTGCCACTCTCAACCCAGGTGTAGTAAATGGATACCCGGTAGGAAGAAATTCTTTGAAATGCTGGAGCGCCGTAATAGCAGCCATGCTGAGGCGGGGTAATGTAAGGCAGTGGAGCGCAAGGAGTGTCAAGTCTAACAAACATAAGCGCTATACCAGTACCCAATATATGATATCTTTGAGTAACACCTAAAACATAATAAAGCCTCGTTAATGCATGGTGAGATAAACTGCCCCGAACCACCAAGACAAGTTACATAATTATTTAAGTGCGCTTCACATTGTGGCCTGTGTGTTTTAACACAGGAATTAGGGTGCGCTCGTTTGGACCTTTTGCAGCTATGTTCTCTTTTGTTAAAGCTAAATTTGATTTTTATTTTTACACTTATCAAAAGTGGATTTTGTTTCGCTGCTGTGATTTTTGATAGGCAGTTTGACGTGACATGGGTTAATTTGCTCTAATGATGCACCACCTTAACGTGCTACGTCCAAATCTACTGTAGATTGCATCACTCGCGAGCCTTGAATGAATGCAATCGAAAGTCGTGCACTTTCATCTGCAACTACGTTTTTTTGCGACATGTACGAGTTTAATTTGGAAACATTCGTATTGTAATTAAATATAAAGTTTTTTTTTTTTTTTTTAAACAATTACTTTTGGTAGGATATCTAATACGCATGTGCATTTATCTTGAAATAAGTTCTACTGAAAGTGCAGCTTATCATTATTATTACTATAATCATCTACAACGCCTTAAACCTTTTATTATATTGATGAAAAATATGTAGTTGGACAATAGATTGGATATGTTAGCGTGGGCAGTGTACAATGCCCATGATGCCAATGACAACAGAGAAGTCATTAATATGTTATTGAGCTTGGGTATAAACAATAAAAAAGCCTTGCCTTTAACACGTCGTGCAACCTTGAGTTGATTGTTTCGTATGATGATACCATCTCACCTAATTTGGAAAAGTGTTTTTAAAATATTGGCTGATTACAGCCAAAGAGAAAATAATTGCATAGACATGATAAACAAAACAAAAAGGTTGTTCATAAGATCACGCAAGTGAATACACAGTTAATACAAGAATGTTGAGATGTTAAGCCTTTTGAAATCACATTAAGCATTCGTTCATGTCACATAGTTTTCTTGTTTAATCTTTACAAGGAAACTATGGATACATAAATTTTTCATTCATTGAACATTATTAAAAAAAAACAGAAGGATGAATGATAACTTGAACTTTATTTTGATTTATTTATTTCCAATATAAACATTTTCCGGCACGTGCAAGGTATAAAATTTTTTTTAAAGATAACATCAGAATGTTGACATGAATTTGCAGAAGAATGTTGAAATCATATTAAGAGCAATTTTAACCTAAATTTGAACGGAGGGTCATGCTGAAGAAAAAGTGCTTGTAAAGAAACTGAAACTGAAACTTAGTGAAGTAATAAAAAAGGGAAAGAATAAGTAATAACAGTTTGATGATGATGATAATGATACGTTCGAATCATACACGTGCTTTCACATAACGCTTGAATGATTTTTGCATTATCACGAAAAGAAAAATGAGGAATTTTCCCTGGTCGTGTTTCGAAAAAACAGCATTAGACCTGATGAAAGATTGATTCATAAAGACAAAAGCACAAAAGAAATATACAAAGAAATAAGTTCAAGTTTCGATAACCATCAGTGAACATACAATGATGAATGAAAAATTGATAGTTTGTCTCTAAAAGCAAACAAAATTGAACGTGCCTGTATAATGCCTTCACACATACACATACACACACACTCACGCACATGTGTATATATGTATTTTATAATAATTGTAACGAAATAACATATCCAAAAGCGACAGGGGCCTTTTCTCCCAACCTCCGCAAAAATTTCAAAACAGGAAAACAGCACTAGGGAACTTTGATTTTAGCTACGCTATATTCCATTCACATTATACAGGGTGTGCACTGAAAAGGGGAACCCTAATTTATGAGTAAATCACTCAATTCCAAATTACCTTTTTTAATGTACACATCATTGAAAAACTCGTTTTCCCTTCTTTCATTTGACACCAAAAATGATATCACTTAAGCTCGTATGACAGATTTCAGTTTTTTATTTTTTCATTTCCTTTCACGTTACAGGATTTCCATGAAAAAAGGAAACACAAGTTTATGATTATATTACTCAATAATTCCAACTTAACATTTCATTCACGCACACATCATTGGAAAGGTCGTTTTCTCTTTTTCATTCGACAACCGAAACAATATCACTTATCAAAGTTCGCATAACGGACTTCAGTTATCGTAAACCAAATAGTCCGAAATGGGTGCTGTATTTAAATCATTATGAAGTTTTGAAATTCACAAATAAACATCATTTAAAACCTCAGATTTTCATCTTCCATAATACACAATAGCTAAGATGAAACCATGACTGTACAGGTACAATGGTATACAAATATACTTTGCCTTGAGAGTTTCTGGTTAAAACTATGGGCAAGAGGTGACTCCGAAATAGTACTATTCACTGAGGGGCGCAGCCCCGAAGTGAATGGTACTATTCGAGTCACCGAGGCCCATAGTTTTAACCAAAAACTCGAAATTATGGCAGAGTATATTTGTTTTATATTTTGAATCAAGATTTATATGTATTTGTACATGAATTTTACTTTCTTATTTTATATTTTTTCTTAATTGATACACGGGCCCCGTTGTAAATCAGCCAAGTAGGTGAAGTAGGTTTTTACCTTGTTTATTAAAATAAATCAGTTAAATGACACCAAATCAATATTCTTTATTTCATGTATATGTCTTATTGAATGCTTTATGGCACTAAACGAGGTACGGATAAACTGCAAAGTGATCGGAAATTGAGAAACGCAGTAGCCGTGACACCGCGAGAGTTCCCCATGGTGCGCGCTCGAGCTCTCGTATGCCCCACCAGTGCCCCACCAGTGCCCCACTGAATTTTCATTTCGCGCATAGATTTTGCGTACTGTGACGTCATTTCACAAATAGTAAACCTTCATGCCAACATTCTGAAATAGCTGAAAATACCAATGATCACGTGAAGGTCTTTAAGCCAATCATGAAAGGATAAATTTCTGATCCAAAATTATAATATATACTATTTGGAAAATGTCGTCATAAGAGTGACGTCATTTCCCAAATAGTAAACCTTCATGCCAACATTCTGAAATAGCTGAAAATACCAATGATCACGTGGAAGTCTTTAAGCCAATCATGAAAGGATAAATTTCTGATCCATAATATAATAAATAATAAAGCAGGTTGATATCACTATGAACATGGCGGACAAAGAAAGCGGACAAAATAAACAACCTCTCATTCTACCCTTCACAATGGTTCTGGTAGTCAAAAGAACGTCCCTTCACAGCTATTATGTTTAATCATGTAGTTCCAGGTGAATATGCATGTGACACCTGTTCCACATATTTTAGACAATAGCAGTGAAGAGATGTTCTTTTGACTACCAGAACCATTGTGAAGGTTAGAATGAGGGGTTGTTTATTTTGCCCACTTTCTTTGTCCGTCATGTTCATAGTGTATTTTGCCCATATGCCTCATTCAGTTTCCTCTAAAAAAATGTCGGTGTACCTTACAAACTCCATAATAGTACTGCCTGCTCAGTCATGCATGATTTTCCATCTAAATTGATCTTACATATAAGCTGATAGTTTGAACTATTCAGTGATGTGTATTCTTAAAAATGAATTATGCTAAATGATATCATGACTTGTTAAATTCATGGTGAGCCCAATTTAGCAGCCGTCTACATGTACTTAACTTGAACAACTGAGTTTCTGTTCATGAGATTTCAGACTGTATGAATTCGATCATGCGTGATTTATTCATCCTGTTTTTTAAAGTAAGATAAAAGGAAAGATAATGGGCTATGTAATGAGGTGTACATCAACAAAGTAGCAATCCGGAAGTGTAAAATAATTTTGCCCTAAAAGAGAAGCTAGAGTTCTGAAAAGAGTTGAAATGATAGCTGTGAATATTTACAGTCTTTAAGCAGTTAAATGTCTGTTTGGAAGAATATCAAGGTAGAAATGTCCGGGGAGCTCTATAATTATGAGCGTCAATCGAGTACCGACCTCATTAATATTCATCACCCTCGGTGGATCTGAAATGCATGCATAGGGTTAGGGTTAGGGTTAGGGTGAGGGTGGTACCCGATTGACGCTCATAAAGTGCTCCCCGTAATTTCCCCTGCAAAGGATTACTCTTTCAGTGCCCTCATAAACGAAGTATGACCTAAAAATCAAGTGGAGTGTTCGGCCCGAACGTTTGCGTGTATTCCCATATACCTATTTCTGTGCACAGTGCATGTGTTTATCGACAAGATAATTTCGAATTTTGTAAGGTGCTATGTATCGGGGCTGTATTTTGCCTTTTTATAATTATTAATAATCAATACTTCGAATGTTTCCAATGTTGAATTTTGATAACCATGTCCAGTCTAAGCTTCAACTTTGCAATAATGAAAATGCATATCTACTTTGATATTCTTCCAAATTCATGGTTTCCAGTTGAGAGATTGACCTTGGAGATAATAATGATGCGATGACAGCAATTCATGGCAATTATTGCAATTATGCTTGAAAAGAAAATGGTCAGGCAACTAGTTTAAATCATGACTTTGGAAAATATTTAGTCATTGGTTGAAACAAAATAAACACAGAGAGAAAAATGAAAGCTTATTTCTTTTGAAGTCTAAATAACCAAATCGATAGTTTTATATGCCTCAGTTAACTTAAATTTTGTTTTTGTCATGAGAAGTATGAAAGGGAGTGAGAAAAATACAAGGAAATACCGTCGGAATAAAAGAGAGAGGCCTGATAGTGCACACACACGCACTCACACCTACTATTGCACAAAAAAGAGAGAAAATGAAAATCAGAAGGAAGGGCCGGTGAAAAAGTGAGGTAGGTGCAGTAATGTTACCACGAGCACTTAGCAGTCCTCTCATTAAGCCTTATTTGGAGAGAGAGAGAGAGAGAGAGAGAGAATGAAAGGGGAAGAAAGAAAGAGATGGCGATGAGGAGGGGGAGGAGTATGGTGATGGCGACGACGACGACAATGAAAGAATGGAGAAGTAAAGAAACGGATAGGGAAAGAGAAAAGCATTTATGCAATGTCGAAATCATGGAAATGAAATAAAAAGAAATTTGTCCTCGATAGACGAAGCATGCACTTTATCGTATAACTTGCCTGTATGTTTTACATTACACTCAGACAAAAAAAAAATCATCTACAAATCTACGATGAGGAGGAGGAGGAGCATGGTGATGGCGGCGACGACGACGACGACGAGAGAATGGAGAAGTAAAAAACGGATAGGGAAAGAGAAAAGCATTTATGCAATTTCGAAATGAAATAAAAAATAATTTTTTTCTCCTCGATAGACGAAGCATGCACTTTATGTTTTAGATTACACTCAGACAAAAAAAAAAAAATCATCTATCAATCTACGTTCTAATGCAAAAATGAAAAGACTATTGCTCCATTAGTTCAAAATAAGTTACTCGTGTTGAATAAACAAAGTTACCAGACAGGACTGATAGTGACTATGATAATATGGACGTAGAATTCAAGTTGAAATTCAAAAATGTGTTTGCTTTTTCTTAAACACTATGATAAATGTATCCCTGTACAGTACTGAGTATATCTGCTTCATTTATCATACGCACCAGAAATGATTTTGTTTTAAAGGCGGAAATCCTTTGAATCCAACAGGACAGCTTTTATGATTTTTTGTTTGTTTCTTTGTTTACTTCTGTGATTTTCTTGCTTTCATTTTGAATACGACAGAACTTCCATATATTTTCCGATTCATTGCAAATGACCAGCCTTCCCTATTCGAATTTGCCGATCGATGAGCTCTCTATAATTCTTTTTTGTCTAATGATGAAGGTTTTCTTAGCAACTATGTAACCTGTCTCAGTGTGAAGAGGCCAACGTAAAGCATATCATAATTACCATCGTATCTCTTTTTCTATGCCTCTATCTATCTGTAATTTTCCACCTCTCTTTTCTTCTATATATACACAGGCCAACATATAATATTGAAGACTATGACTGCAAGAAAAGCAGTGAAGTCTCTTTTCACAATGAGCGATATTTCTCAGCTACAAAATCAATTAATCTGTATTCACACAGTAACTCTCCTTCCCATCCCCCCCCCCCCCCCCCTCTCCCTGGGGTGATCATGTAGTATAAGTGAAATTATCGATACTGTTGACTGGCATGATATTCTGATGTTGGAAAAAAAGAATCAATAGCCTGGGCGACCTAGTTTCTTACTCAGTTTCACCGTGTTCTTTAGGCCTACCAATCGAAATAATACAGGGGAACTGGCTATCTGAATCATCGACTACTGCTCTATGCCTAGAATATCTAGAAAAGTTAGGGTACAGACTCCCCCGCTCCAACCCCCCCCCCCCCCTCCACCTCTTCCGCCCGCCTTTGAAGGCCGAGATGTAAAAAAAAAATGTGTAATACCTCACTTACACTGCCTCTAAACAGAACGATTCTTAGCCTTTCTGGGTCGTGGAATGAATTTGTTCCATCTCTTGACGATCCACCGTCGATCTCTCTGGTATGACCAGGGTATCAGGCACACAGGGATACCCATATCCATTCCCACCCGGTCAGGGGTGGATGACACGCCTTCTAATTAAATCCTGAACATACCAGTGGATCTGGCTGATATAACACCTCGATATCAAAGCCCTTGGGTCATGTGACACTCTTAATTTTACTCTGTAATAAAAGAAAGATATCCTGTTTCATCCAGAGAAGCCTTACGCAGATCAGGAAACAATATCATTCATATCCTTTCCACAACTCTCAACGATTTCGGCACGGATACCTGTGGTTCTGGTTGTGGGGGTCGAAGATTTAATGGATTGAACAAATAAAAGACACCTTCTAGCGCTGTTCTTTTAGTTACATTTATTCGTTGAGGGTATCAATTAACGTTCATCCGTGACATAAGGGGTAAGCATAAGGGAATATTTTTGACATGGAACACGAATGATATGCCCGAAGCTGTCTGCGGAATTTTTTAGCGTGCCTCCCAAAGCAGTCATTAATAAAATTAGTGAATATGCTTAAGACTCATACAGGCACCTTTCATCATTACATATCTATCAGGCCTATATATCTATCATAAAGATCTGTAGAGAGAGAGAGAGAGAGAGAGAGAGAGACGGATTTGCGTCATTACTCAACCAAATACAAAATACTGAAAAACGATCATGAGTTTTACCTGATTGATATGAATTAGTTTCGTAACTTTTTTTTTCCTTTATAGCGGCTGGTAAAAGATCAGGAAGCGAGGCCATTACAAGACAAGAAGATGGAGCACTAAATGAGGTCAGTGAAAAGTAAAATATCACAGTGTGTATGGTGTCAAGCCGACATTGGTCCTGCATCCCAGTGGTCCGGACATTAGTTGTTGTCCTATAATAGTCAGTCGTCAACCCATACTGTTAATGCAATTTTATGATGATTTCTGGAAACATTATGTTTTGGGTGAGGTAATGCGATAATTAAAACTGTGAATGCTGGGGTTTCAAAATAGTCGGAAGTAGCTTTTTATGCATTTTTTAAAAAGGTGAAGGAAAGGGGATTTTGACTGTTCGATTATCATTCTGGAAAATTAGTCTTAGTGCATTACTGACGCAAAGTCCTAATCTGTTTACAAAAATTACATTGCAGATTATTTTCAAGAAGAAATAATAAAGAAAATACATAATCAAAGCAAATATGATTTATTCTAATATATCTTAAAACCCTTTAAGATGTCCCGTAAATGACAGAAGGCAAACTCTTTCATCGCGGTGCCCAGTAGTACAGAACAGTCATGATTTAGCAATAAAATCATCGACAAGCTCTCTGGTATTCATGAAATAAGCTATGTACGCTATGAAACATTCTAAGCCATTTGCCGCTGTACATAATTGCCTTTGATACTTTCCATCTAGATATACCAAAGCCTTTTTTTTTTTATTTGACACTCTCTTGTCTTATTCATATACCGGTATACAATATTTGTGTATCCGTTTTGATACAAAAATGATTTGGAAATAAATATTTGATAAAGACATAATGTCATATCATAATCACTCCTTGGGGTATCATGAGGGGAGGCTGGGAATGGGTGATGTTGCAGATCAATCTGATTTACAACGCATGTACCTCATGTATTAAGGATTAATTTCAAATAGAGAAAGTTGGTTTTTTTTTAAAACCCCCCCCCCCCCTCCCGAAATGGTAACTTGGAGTTCATTTCAAAATTTGGTAACGAGTAACGTCCAGGAGATTATTTTATATACCATTTACCTTTCCAAAAACTTACGATTCCACGAATCCTGTCAAATTACGTTTTCACCACATTGTTTGAACGGTTGACAACTGGCTGTAAGTCCCATTGGTCCAACGTCCCTCTGGTCTAATGTGCCAGTGGTCCAAAGTGCCGTCTCACGGATCTTACATCCCATGGGCCCAACTTGCCTTTGTTTCCCAATAGTCCAACCCCCTACTAGCCCTATATACATCCCACTAGATCCTGATCTGCATCCTAACTTATCACGACACTATTTAGATAACATAATATAGGTATGTGTGTAACGCCTTTCTAACTCCAATTAAAGCAATTTTTTGACTGACTCACATGCATATTCTAGTACCCTATATGTCCTATGCTCTATACGCCCTATACCGTATCTGACCGTTGGAGAATTCAAGCCATGGATTATCCATTATGACATGTCCTCATTAATTTTCGATCTTATCATGCTCGATTCTTGCCTTCTGATGTAATGTCCTCATCTGACCATGATTCATTTAGCCGACCGATTTCTGACCATTATATTCCTTTATATGAATTTCTATTAAAAAACATTAGTGGCTATGAAATGAAAGCCTCATTAATAACTAATTTGTTATTACATGAAATGCTGCATTGCACATACACGTATGATTGAAGGTACCGTTTAGCATTTTGGAATTTTACTTCTGGAAAGGAAGGAGATTATCAGTATTGGGCGTGCTTTGGTTCGTCAAATAAGAGAAGAAAACAGTCATGAACAGTTTAAGTCTATGCACAAGGAAAACAAAATTGAAATAAAAAGAAAAGAGAAAGAAGAGAAAATCAGTCATTGTTCAATGTACGTTTTAGAAACACCCTTTCCTTTAGAGATGTTATGCAAAAAAAAAAAACAACCAAGGAATACTTGTAATGCAACTTGAAAAAGAAAATGCGAAATCGTACAATTCAATTCAACATCTTGTATTCCCCAACTAGGTTTCAGGAGATCTAACACGACAGGAATAAAATAAAAGTGTAATCTGCATTTATTTATTTATCTATTTCGATTTCACTTAACAGAGGGAAAACAGTTTAGATTTTGGATCGGCTTTTGACAACTCAGCATGTGTTTTGGATTCCATTGCAGCACAATTGCCAGCTGTTTGGCAAGAACGATTAGTTGACGTGAGTACTACCCAATTCTTTCAGTGTTTGAGTAAGTTTAATCATAACTATGTCTGTATCTTGATAATCATAGCCTAATTTTATCAACCTGAATCAATGATAAATATGATCAATAAAGGAATATAAATGGTTGGTGTAAGTAAAATTTTGAAAAGATTAAGGGATTAAAGAGATTAAAGTATTCAAGTGCTCAGTTAGTCCGATGAGTATGCTCTTGTTTCACACAAAATGTTCGGAAAGAAAAAGAAAGAAAAATGGAGAAAAAAGCAACAACAAGAACAACTAAAAAAATAATAGGGCGATGAAGAAGAAGCAGAAGCAGAAGCAGAAGAGAAGAAGAAGAAGAAGAAGAAGGAGAAGAAGAAGGAGAAGAAGAAGAAAAAGAAGAAGAGGGAAAAAAGAAGAAGAAGGAAAGGAAGAAGGGGAAGAAGAAGGAGAAAACAAATCACTAAAATAATATAAAACAAGGAAATAATGGCCGCTATGAAGCTTTCCTAATAAACTATTTCAAATCAAACCAAATATCGATCTCATGATGATTTTTCTCTCTTTCATTCCTAGGTTATTCGAAGCGCTTTGCAAGAGGATGATTCGTGGTACTAAATAGACGCTCATTTAGGGTAGATAAAATGGAATCAATTAGAGAAGGACACAAACAAAAGAACATGAAATATGCCGGGAATATAATTTCAACCGTAGCAGACCATGAGAGGAAACACCGGATATTGTTGCCTGGTAACGGGTTATTATTTTGTGCCTCCAAAATTCGTGAAAAAACGCAGGTGGAAACAAAACTGTAGGCTGAACTATTGTTAGCATCTAGTTTATAGCATCACCACAGAGCTTTTTTTTAAGTTATCAAGATTTGTTTGTTAGATCCGTTGGTATTCTCACACTCTGAGTTTACGCTCACTTTTAAAAAAAGATAACAAGGCATCTTAAGGGAAGTTTTTCTCACGTCATGTGATACTAAAACAGCAAAACACTCAGAAAAAATCATTTCAGAGAAATGCTACTTTTATTTCTATTTTCAACTTTTATCTATCTTCTTTCCTTATAATTATAAATTGTGCTTTATACATTTCGTCTTTTTGCCATATAATCCTCTCTTTCATTTACGTATTTTCTTTCAAAAATGCTTATTCTGATCCAATGTAATTCAATAACGCTATTGTATGGAAAATAAAACATGTGTTTTTGCATGCCAAATTAATGATATTCGGTTGATTGCAGATTATTCCAACAGGTCACTATTTTCACGTTGTATTTTGAAAACTGTCGAATGGAAGTTCATTTTGTTGAATCGGTGTTTGTAGTGGAAAAAAATGGAGATCTGTTACCTATCGGCCGTGATCTTGTTAATGAACACTGTTGTGTTTTTAAAGGAGAAATGAATAAGTAAAATAGAGAATATCTCATTGTGGATGTAATCATTATCTTATTTCAATATCTTGATAAAGAATGATTAGTAGCGATCTACGGATACTTCCTATATGGGGACAGACTCCACTACTCTTCCTTTTAAGAGAGAAGTATTGTGTTATTGTCCGAATTTTAAAAGAAATAAAACAAAAATATCTATTATATCGTGCTTTCAGTACGTCGTTGACAGTGTTTACAAATCAGAAACTGGAAATTTTAAGTTATAGAACTGCGATTTATTCAAATGTTACATTTGTGATAATCCATTCAGTTGTCCTACGTTATGTTTACTTTAATATTTATCTGTGCATTATGAAGCACAATCTTGCTATTTTATTCATTAGTTCAAAATCAGTTAAACTAACAGGAACATGAAGATATGTCAACACTGGAACATTTTGTGGTTGTGGTTATTGTGATTGTTGTTGTTTCAGAGTGTTGTATTAATATGTAATTTACCAAATGTATTCTTGAATTGTGTGGTAAAGGGAATGTAAAGTGCCATTTACAGTGCACCCACTTCCGAAAAGAAATATTTACAGTAGAGAATCTGAGTCTGAAATTACTTTATTATATATTTTTCTTTTAAAATATATCTTTCACTAGGTTTTTTTTTATATAGTTCAAGCATGAATCTCGTTTTTTCTTGGTGAATCATGATTCTTTACCAATACTGTAATTACTGCCAAACTAATTTAATCTATCTTTATGGCAAGTTGCTTCCAGTCAGAGCAGATAATAAAACGGTCTATAGTATCGTAAATATAACCATATTTCAAGTTTTCCATACATGTCTCAATGATTATTTTCTCTCCAGGCACGATTTCACTTTTATGTGCTTTAAATCATTTCATTTCGTAAAGCTTATAAAAAGTGGGTTATGGTACGTAGGAGTGTTTATCGTTTATGAACAATTATTTTCTCAGATTTTATCAGTCCTTAGATATTAGAATTCCACATTTCGTAAGAGTTACAGCTTCTTATTCAAACTTTAACCTAATTATTAGCTGCATATTCAAAGAAACAATCCTGCTATCGACGCACATAACTGACACCAAGACCTCTTTCTAAGGTTTCTGAAGGGCATGTCCTTTCTGCTAATCTTTCTTTCATGGTTTCTAAAGTGTATAAGATGGTCATGTGTGGCAAAACACTGAGACATCTAGCATTGTCTAAGATCCTGTGGACGGGTGGCTCGTTCCAGGATGGAACATAATAATAAAAGATCTGGCGTGTAATTTCTTTAATCTGCTTGTAATAGTGATTATTTCTTATTTTTGCATAGGCGTTCGTGGATCTTCAATTTACTCTGCGTCATAATCCTGCTTATATAAGGAACTGTTTGCTTTTACCACAAGCTTATATACATATGAAACTTCAGACAAACATGAAAGAATATGATCTATATCTACGGGTAATATCATTATAGGATCCAGGGAAGGGAACAGATCTAATATTGCATGTCCATAAAGCGAGAAAAAATAGTCCCATTGGTCTTTTTGCCCATGTAGATCACGGTTCGGCATTGAACGTCCTTCTCATAACCAGATACAGCCAGAATACATTACTTTTGCGCGCCTGTCCCACTTTAAGCGACAATTAGTCTATTACAAAATGTTATCTGGTGTGTCGCCTACAAGTTTCCTAGCTTATATTCTGGTGTCCTCTTGCATGTCTAGATTTTCCACCTGTTAAAAGATTTGTAATCTCTCCTGACGTATGTTGTAGGTTGTTACTTATGACGTAGGGTGTTTCTATCTAGTTTGCTGACTCCGATGGTTCTGGATACAGAATGACTGGAACTCCCACAATATTTTGAAAAAAGTGGGTTATTCTATTCTCGACGTTGTCGTCGCTTGTATTGGATTAGGACCAATTTGTATTCTGTTTTATTCTTTCTGTTAAGGAAAACGTCGTTCATAATTATCAGCATAATATCTATCAGAAAAAGGGATCAATGTATAATTTAGAAATTATTATATTTACGCATGTCCTATATTTCTTAATGCCTTCAAAATGTCAGAGGATACTTCAAGAGATTTAATATTTATGAACCTAGCAAATTTTCTGTCCCTTTTTTCCGTTTCTTTGACAACCGAGTGAAATGAAGACCACAGAATATCTATTCCACATAATTATATCTGCTAAATTTTTATACCAAATTTTATGGCAAGTGATATTGCTGAGATTCGTTACAAGTGAAACGGAAATGAGCTGCGGTTGAGGAGAAAGAGATGACTGAAAACCCTTCCCTTCCCTCTACCTTAAATAGAACATTTGAATGAATCCCGTATATTTAATTTAACGGGAACCAGGGCCCATATTCATGAAACCTTCGTGGGCCTGGTTGTCACTAACTGTTTACTGTGACCTATCTAATTAGTTGACAACTAGCTTAGTCATGTTAGTTACGGTTTCATGAATATGGGCTCAGAACAATATAGAGAGCAGGAACAGGACTGATTTCACATTTGCTTAAATTTTGTGTGTTATTTCAAATTAAAGGCACTGCCTCAAGGGCACATATTCACAAGGGACTATTGTCTCGTTCCCAAATATTAGCTTTCTACTTTGATTTACCTGCAATGAACTAAGCGAGAGAGAATAATTTATTGGCTAAGTTTTTTTTTTTCCTTCTTCTTTTTTATTTGAATGTTTTGATATGAAGTACATGGGCAAAATATAAGAAAGCACGAAAACACCATCGAGAACATCATCCTGATGTCAGACATTGAGACTTGGTTGTTCGAACATTGTCGAATAGAATAAATATATGTTTCGAAATTCCCAGGTGCAAATGGGTATTTGCAGTCACAAAGTTTCCCATCCCGCCTCGTTCGCTTATTCAAAAGAAATACTAAATCCTCCTGCCACTAAAGTTCTTTTCAAATCAAATTGTCATCAATGTTCTGAATGAATGCATTTTGATTTTTAATGTATTCTACCTTCTAGCTAATAAATTCAGATAACAATCAACTTATCTGCAATATCTCAGAATATTACGATGCACAGGCTCTTTTATTATTACGTAGCAATTTTATTGCATTGAAGAAATAAGTTTCAGTGAAAGTGCAGTTTTAATGAAACGCCAGAAAAAAAAAACAAGGTTTTTCGGACTTAATGAGCCACTTATAGTATTTGTAAGCCTTCAATTTACTTTAATTTATAGAAATGTATTTTCTCGCTGTCTTCGAATAGGTGCTTTTGTAGTATTTTCGTTTCGTCTGCCCTGATTTTCACGTTACCGTTCCCTTTCCTTTTCCACCCCTTTCTCTTTCTTTCTGTCACCCCCTTCTCTCTCTCTGTCTCTCTCTCTCTCTCTTTCCATTTCTATATTTCATTTTCCTCCGTGATCCAGTTCTCCTCCGATCTCAGTTTTAGACAATCGTCCATGAAATTAAAGAGGCATCATTTATCCGATAATGGTCCCGATACATCACCGATCTTTCCTCACCCGTAAGTAGATATGATAGATCCGCCCTGCCTCCAAGAGGTCGGTAATAACGTTAGTATCTCTGTCCGTGACGTTTTGGCAGGCGGTGGCATATCTTTTCTCTTTTGCGACCTTGCGGCTTTGGATATTCATTCATTTTTCACTGTAACTCGTATCAGTTTAATTCGGATTCATTTAGAGTTCATTCCCCTTTCGTGCACTCTCTCTTATACTTTTCTTTGTCGGCTCAAATTTACTTTCGAATTCACGTCACGATATTCATGATATCATTAGGAAAAATGGTCTATTTAAAGCTACTCTCAGATGGTAACATTGAAATTTAATTTGCAAAAGCTTGTCTTATGGGTCGGCTCAGACAATTTACCGAGAATATCTTAGACCTCGATGAAAGGGAAATGTCTCTTTTGAATGAGGAGTTAAAAATAGGATTTCAAAATCTAGGAAAGATTTCTTAGAGCACACGAAGGCATCTTTACTGATTTACCCTTCATGTATTAATCAATGTTCATTTTCCCCTCATGTGGTCGTTATTTAATATTTGTATTTGTAGTTGATATGAAGCCTGATCTGGTTCATATATTACGTAAATCAATTTTTATTATCTGTTTTTTTTTTTGTTTTTTTTGTTTCTTTTTTGGCTTAATCTTATCATGAACATGAAATGAAAATGATAATACGATCCATCCATCATTATTTTCCATAGTTGGAAGGAAGTTAAGATGTATTTTATCGGAATGAAAGGGAAAACCAGTTAGAAATTATTTTCTGAAAGGGAAAACCATTGTCCTCATAGATGTTTGTGCTTTCAATTCATGCCGATAACATTTTTCTACGATATTTCATTATTTTTCATAAACTTGTAGAGACGAATCCTAAATACATTGAGTTGAAGGCTTTAAAGAATATTGGAATAAAAGAAATGTAAAACCAAATGTCTATAAATCTGATGTCTTCATCAATGTCCTAATTGAATGCACTCTGCTTCGTCGACATGTTAAAAAGCTGTTTTATGTTGGTCTGTGACTACCTGTACCACTTGTTAACGTATAAGCCCCCAGCAGAGATCCTACACGTTCACATCTCCGTCTTTTTGTTCTTATAATAGAATTTTTGAGAGTTTGCGAGAACGACATAGTCCGTTTCGTAGGTTTTTGGTTTGCTACGATGTCCAGAAAACAGAAAAAAAAACCGCTTCGTGTACAACGGCAGACGTACTTACAAGCATATGTAATACACACACACACACACACACACACACACGCACATACCAAAACATACACGCACACACGCCCATAAATATATATATAAATATATACCTTTGCAAAATCATACAAAAAGGACAGGACAGCTCTGGGGAACTATGATTTAAGCTACTTTTTTCCATACTGCTTTATTCTGAATTCATCAGAACAAAAACATTTAACATTTCAATTTAAAATTTCAAATTAAACAATTTAACATTTCAGATTTCATATTTTATTTTTCAATAGCTTAATATAAACATGAATCATATATCATGAAATCAGTTATAAAAAGTATTTAAGTCACCACTTCCCCCCCCCCCACACACTATTATTCTCTCAATTATTTTCACTCACACACACACACACATATATGTATTCTTTTTTTATTATTTCTTAAAAAGTTTTTTAGTGTAGTTTTAGAGTATATTATATATACTCAAAAACAAAAAAGAATGAATTTTTATTATATGGAAAACAATCAAATTATCATTTTGAAGGTAGGGTAATAGTTACAAGAGGATTATCGATTCTTAAAATATGGTCTGGTACAGCAATGGCAAAATGGGTCACTATTGATACTTGCATAGGGCAATTTCACAGGTTAGTGGACCTGGACCTAAAAGTTTAAATTTGGTATTTCGACAATTAGAATCATTATTTGTGCTACCTAACTTGTAGAAACTTTTGCAAACAATGAGAAACTTGTCACAAGTGGTTTACTAAGAAAAATAAATGAGCAAAATTTGGAAAATTGGAAAAATCATATATTTTTCCACATTTCTGGGAAATTTTGCCTAGAAATCATGCATGTTCAGATTGCTTCTCTGGAGGTAAAATGAAAATAGAAAAATCCAGGATTTATATCAAAATTAAATCTGAAAGGTCCATTGATTGTTTTTAATGAGAAACTATTAAGAAAGACCTAACCCCTACAAGCTAGAATGAAATTCGAACTCCCACTTCTTCATGGACAAAATGTAACGTGAGTAACCGTAACGTGAGTAATCATTATTGAAATCTGCAAAATTGATGGGTCCAGTTATTTTCTACTGTCAACCAGTGAAGGTCTCCCTAACATGTATGGTACATGTTAGGATTTTTTTTTAAAGAAAGCCTCATATTAGGACACTTTTCATTTGAGCCCTCCTTACAATTTATGCACGTCCAGATGTTGTAACGTAAGTAACCGACATATTTGTTGCGGTGGAAGTAAGCAAAGTTCCTTTTCTAAGGTTTTGATTCTTCATATAGGTACTCTGACATGCCTAATATGTATGCATTGTGGTAACTAAAACTCATTTAGCTGACATAAGTAGTAAGAGAATAGGAGCTGAAGATGTAGCTCGATACCTCTCTAAATGTAACGTGAGTAACCGTGGAATTGCCCCATACATAATGACTTATATATTCACAGCTAACATGGCTATCATCTTAAACAGCATCGTGAAATACTGATTAAAGGAATTGCAGTTTGTTTATAACAATTAAAATCTATGGCCATTCAAGGCGCCATTTAATAATGACCAATCTAACAAAATTTTCACGTGATGGAGTGTATTATTGATTAGATTATCTGACATAGAAAGATAGATAGATTAGCAGATAGATGATAAAATAAAAATTAAAAAAAAAAAACTCGGCAGACGGGTTCATCACTGTTTTGTTCCACTGACTGCAAATCAATTCAAAATCGTAAGAGTTGAATTTCTGAAAGTCCGCTAAACACTAAAATATTTCTTTCTTCCCCCCCCCCCCCGAATATATTTCATATCTGAATGTACACTCTAAAAACTAAAATGTTAAATCACTATGCATAAGAGTCGTTCGTGAGGGTGGAGCAATGACTACATTTTCAAAACATGCAGCATTCAACAGTATAAATGTTTGAATCCAGCATGTTCAAAGTGTTAATCTAACATTTTGAAAATGTGGCCATCCCTCCACCCTTTTAAATGGTGATTCAACATGTTTAGTTGTAGGGTTAGGGTGCGACAAGCCTCGTTAAAATGCGCATGCACTCGAACGGAAATCAGTAGGGGGAATAGTGATATTTCAATGTGAGCTGCTCACCCAACCTACATCAAGCGCCCCTCAGACCTTCAATCAACCGGCCTTCAAACCAGCATATTGATCGGTCCGGGGGGGGGGGATACTCAGATTTGGTTCGGATAGGGGTTTGCCGCTGAAGCTTCCATACCCGTACCCATATTTAAGGGTCATTTTGGCAGAAAAGGGTACCCACCATTAGGAATTTTGCATCTCGAGGGTGTACTTTAGCGACTATGGGCGAGAATATCATTCAGAACAATAAAGTTACCCATGTTTTGAAAAAAAGTAGGGGCGTGATTAGTGATTTTCCGGCACCAAACCATACCCCATGTTAAGGAATTTCTTACAAAAAGAAAGCTGCCCATTAAAGCAGCACTCCCCAGTATACCATATTAGAAGAGTACGGTCGGTAGAGAAATCTCTCCAAACTTCCCGAACTCCTCAAGACCGGTTCCCCCCCCCCCCCCCGAGCCGTGCATGATATAACAACTGATTTCGCTGAACGAATAAGGTGTCTATACTCATAATCTTATCGGGGGCGTATGGTACTGAGATTTTTTTCTGGACTGTATGCTGCTTTGATGTGACATAATTCTGAATTCAAATGATGAGCTTTAAGGATGATGGGCTTACTTGGAGAGATAAATCTCCTTCGGGACTATTCTGGAAAAGAAATGTGATATATTTGTATGTCTAAATCAGTTTTCCTGATGGAATGATTACCTAATTTCATCTTGGCTTGCTTAGACTGAATTGTAGATCCAAATGAATCAAAAATGGCTTTTTATTATCCAGTTTTCCTGTTTTCCATCAACATTCAGTATGTCTTACTCTCGTCACGTCTGTCCTATGAAACTGATGAGATAATGGATACATGAAGTAAGATAAAAACAAAACAAAACAAAAAACAAGTACCCCCTGCGTAGGTTCGAACTCACTTTCTGTAAGTTGCATAAGTTTATCAAGATTCACCCGAGTGTAGCTTCATTTTGCAAAACTTTTCCAATGTTTGATTTGTTTTATTCTCCAACCAATGCTGGAATTGCCCTTGTCAGCTAATGGCTGTTTTCCAGAGGGGCGCAGTGTGAAAGTTTTACATTTACAAATTTTCCCTGTCCTACTCTTTGTTTTCTATCTTTGCATCTTCTTTTCTGTCTTTACTAATGTTATTCTTTGTTTTTATTCAATCTTTTTTCTCCTTGAGTCTTTCATTATGTTATTACCTGTCTTATAAATCTTTCATTATGTTATTCTTTGTTTTTAGCAAAATCATTTCGTTTCTAAGTTTCTTATGCTACTAATTGTTTTTCCTCCTATCTTCTTCACTTTCCATCTTTTCGTATGTTATTCTTTGATTATCATTTCTTCTTTTCAATCTTTCCTTTTTTATTCTTTGTTTTCCTCTTCCATCTTCTCTTTCCATCTTTTCTTATATTATTCTTTGTTTTTCCTTCAATTTTCTTATATTTCAGTCTCTATGTTATTCTTTATTTTCTCGTTTCCTCTTTTCTATCTATCCTTATGTCATTCCTTGTTTTCTCCTATCTTTTCTTCTATCTTTCATTATGTTATTCTTTGTTTTTTCTTCTATCAGCTTCTCTTTCCGTCATTTCTTATGTTATTCTTTGTTATTCTTTCTATATCTTATCTTTCTGTCTTTTCTTATGTTATTCTTTGTTTTCTCCTTTCTTTTCTCCTCTCTTTCATTATGTTATTCTTTGTTATTTCTTCTATCTGCCTATCTTTCAGTATTTTCTTATGTTATTCTTTGTTCTCCCCTATCGTATCTTCTTTTCGTATGTTATTCTTTGTTATTCCTTCTATCTTTTCATCTTTCAGTCTATTCTTGTGTTATTCTTTGTTTTCTCTTATCTTCTCTTCTATCTTTCCCTATGTTAGTCCTTGTTTTTCCTATCTTCTTTTCTATCTTTCCTTATCTAATCCTTTCTATATTCTTCTTTTTTCCGTCATTTTTTATGTTATTCTTTGTTATTCTTTCTATATTCTTGTCTTTCATTCTTTTCATATGTTTTTCTTTGTTTTCTCCTTTCTTCTTTCCTATCTTTCATTATGTTTATCATTGCTATTCCTTCTTTCTTATCTTTCAATCTTTTCTTATGTTTTTCTTTGTTTTCTATCTTTTCTTATGTTATTCTATGTTTTCTCCTTTCTTTTTTTATCTTTCCTTACTTTCTCCTATCATCCTTTCCATCTTTCCTTGTGTTATTCTGTTATTTCTTCTATCTTCTTCTTTAAATCTATTCTTATGTTATTCTTTGTTATTCCTTCAATCTTCTTATAATACCTTGGATAATACCTTGGATGTAGGCATTTAAAGTTATAAACTTATTTGCCTCTCGTTGACATCTAATGAAGAATTCAAACTGGAACACTGTTTTAATGGCGCTGTACAGCAGTAGAAGAACATGGACAAGCAAAGGACTCTTCCGGATCAAATTTATCTTTTCTTGATGGCCAAAATTTTAACAAGTTCGATTTGAAACTATTGAGTGACGAGCTCTCTACCACATCTGAGGAAAGGTTATTCCATTCGTTAATGCATCTTTGTGAAAAGTAGCCATATCTAACCTTTGAGTAGACTTGCTTCTTTAAAATCTTGTACCGATGGCCACGAGTTCTATTCCCTGATGGACGATCAAAGAAGTGAGTCTGATCGAGATCGTCGAGGCCATGCATGATTTTGTAGATCTGAATCATATCTGCTCTGTGGCGTCTATAGGCAAGTGATGGCAAGTTCAGATGTTTCAATCTCTCATCATAACTAAGATTCCGTATTGATTTTACTTGGCGAGTTGCTCTACGTTGTACTTTTTCTATTTTCTTTATGTCCTTTTTCAAAACTGGATGCCACACAGTAGAGCAGTACTCAAGTCTGGGTCTTATAACTGATTTGTACAAATGCATAAAACCTATTCTGTCCAAGGTAGAGAAAGTACGCTTGATAATTCCAAACTTGCGATTTGCAGCGGCACATACACCATTCACATGTTGCGAAAATTTCATTTGCTGGTCAAAGGTTACACCTAGACTAGTCTAGAATCTGGACTCTTTTTATGAAGTTTTTATATTCCCCGAAACAGCTGCTAAACTCACTGTACGCGTCAAGTCGAGTGATGGCGCGATCCCGAGAACTCTGGAGAACCTGTCCGCCCGGACGGACAGGTTCTCCAGAGTTCTCGGGATCGCGCCATCACTCGACTTGACGCGTACAGTGAGTTTAGCAGCTGTTTCGGGGAATATAAAAACTTCATAAAAAGAGTCCAGATTCTAGACTACACCTAGACCTGATTCTACTTCGACAGCAGGAATAGGTGTATTCTCGTCTGACATATAGTAACTGAAGCAAGGGTTTTGTCTACCATAGTGAATGACTTTACACTTCTCTTGATTGAACGGTAGTTGCCACCGAATGGACCATTCTAAGAGTCTTGTCAAATCTGTTTGTAGATTTGTGGCATCAGATGTAGAGTGAATTGCAGAGAAAATTTTTGTGTCATCTGCAAATAGCTTGACTTCTGATGCCCTTTTGCGTACAGTGTCTGGAATGTCATTGACATACAGCAAGAACAATGTCGGCCCCAACACGCTTCCTTGAGGTACGCCATTGGTCACTTCCGATGTACTTGATGGGGTACCATTAATGATTACCCGCTGAGTTCTTCCACTCAAGAAAGACTTAATCCATTTAAGCAGATTACCCATTATGCCATTGGCCTCTACTTTCTTCAGAAGTCTAGCATGTGGGACACTGTCAAAAGCCTTGCTGTAATCCAAATAGATGCAGTCAATATTTCCCTTGGAATCTAACTCCTTTGTCCATGTTTCACAAACATTTAACAACTGTGTAGCACAAGATCTTCTACTTCTGAACCCATACTGCTCATTCATATATTTAACAATTTCGTCACGAATAATGGTCTCCATTAATTTGGAAAAAGCGCTGGTAAGGCTAACTGGATGATAATTTCCTGGTTTCTTTCTATCTCCTTTCTTAAATACAGGAGTCACATTAGCTTATTTCCACAAGTCAGGTACTACACTACTGGACATAGAATTGTTGAACAGATGAGAAAGTGGCTGGGAAATGTCATCTGCCAGTTCCTTTAGTATGCGATTATGAATGCTGTCTGGTCCAGGAAATTTAGATTGGTCCAATTTCTGAATAGCTTTTTTTACACTTGCAGTAGTAAAATACACTGTATCTAGTTGTCCGTCCCGTGTCCTTAGTTCAAGGGTTGGTACCTGACTTACATCCTCCTTGGTGAAAACAGACGTAAAGAATGAGTTCAGTGTCTCTGCTTTATCTGTGTCAGTGCTAGCAAAGTTTCCATCTGGCTTCTCTAGGTCACCAATACCTTGTCTAAATTTATTTTTGCTTTGAACATATCTCCAGAAACTTTTGGGATTGGATTTTATTTCCGATGTCAGCTTACGCTCAAATGACTTCTTTGCTATGCTAACTTTCTGTGTTGCTTTGTTTCTTGCTTTATTGTAGGACTCTCTGTCAAACTCGCTTCTAGGCTTTTGGAAACGATTCCAAGATTTATGTTTGCATCTGATTGCTTGTTTTACATCCTTATTCATCCATAATGGCTGATGGCTTTCTTTCAGTCTCTTTTTATGTTATTCTTTATTTTATCCTTTCTTCTTTTCTATCTTTCTCTATGTTATTTCGTTGTTTTCTCCTGTCCTCTTTCATAATCATCTTGGTTTTTTTTATCTTTCTATCTTTTTTTCTATTTTTCCTTATGTTATTCTTTGTTTGATGCTATCATATTCTCTTATTTTCCTATATTCTTTGCCTTTACCCGTTTATATTCTTTCTATCATCCTTATGTTGTTCTTTGATTTTTCTATCTTTTTTTTCTTATCCATATTTTCTTGTGAAAATCTTTTCGGGAGTTATGAAATAGCGACTGCGTTGAGCCTAGCAAATACATCGACCTTGAGAGGAGTTATTGTGGTCTCGCCTCCTCGAGGATAGGGAAGACGGTATAGCGTTCTTTCGCTCAAGCTGATTATAAAGGCGACATCAAAGGAACGCTTCTTAATATGCGTCTAAACTTGGAATTCCATACTAGATGCTACTTTAAGAAATTATTCTTAAACTCTCCCACTGATGATGGTGGAACGACATGGAGGGTACCTTAGACATTATTCTGTTTTATTTTTCTTTTCCCTGACTTTTCATGAATGATACCTAGAGACATATAAACGAAACATGTTTCCAATGATTTTTAGAGGTCTAATGGAATATTAAAGGGGATAGAAAGTGAGAAATCATGGGGAAAGGCAGGGTGATTTCGGATGAGAGAGGGGGAATGCAGTCGGCCGCTCGAGTTTCAAGAAAAGGGATAATCCATTCTAAACAACTGTGATTTATTGCCGTACGTGTTTCAAATTTCGCAAAGTGAAAAAGCTAATAAACAGCTAAGTCATATGCAAAAACAATTACATGGCCAGCTCCCTGGGAGAGCCTAAGGGGTGTTACGTAATCCGCGGCGACGACGTGTCGGGGAAAGGCAATGGAGTTTAATGGCTAGACTAACAAACCAGAAGTAAACTATATTTTGTATTTTGAAATGTTGGAGCATTATACAAGACGTTTCTTCGAGTGAACACGATGAGACCCGTTAAGAGTCTAAACACTTGTTGAGAAATGTGAGAACCCGAAGTGTATGACTAGGTTGAGTTAGGTAAACTTCGTGCTGTCCCAACTTTTATCGCATTAGTCCGACGGGCTCGCATAACGGACGGATTATAGTGTACAAGTAAACAAGCCTTTTGCAAATTCGTTTTCTCATGATTTCCCATTTGCTGGCCTCTTTAAATTCTTTATAGATGCCGGAGACTGTTTCACACTATCTGTGGTTTTTGTGAAGCATCACGAAAAAGTGTAAACTGCGAAATTACAGTTTGCAATATGAAAAAAAAGAGTGCTGTATTCAGCGAAAAATGCTCATGTCACGCCAATTTTAAATTTACGCATAAAACCTTTTTGTTGTTTCTCCAGAAAATGTTTCTGTAGTGTGGGATGGGTTCAGAGCAATACATATCTCTTTTAATCTTGAAAGAAGGGAAATTAAATGAACCATTCCCCTTCAAAATCATCGCCCTTTAGAGCCTAAGCTGAAATATCTTACAATTGCACAGAATTGATTGATTTTCTCCTTACGGCCGAAACAATAATGATCGATTCATGACTGGAATTTAGAATTTAGAGATTTTGAGCACCATCCCTCATTATTACAACGTAATGAATGATATCAGTGAGTATTTATCATTTACAATCTTTCTTATTAAATCAATAAAGCCCTTGAAAGAAATGCTTATGTGAAGTCATATTTTTGTTGAATGCGGTTGACTGATATCGGATAAAAGAACTTAACAATCGATCTTGTGAAGTAGATGATGGATGAACGGTCGTGTGAAATGAAATTGAATATATTCGAGGAAGAAATGAATGCATGCAGGTTGTTGTTTGCATTCCAAAGAGGTTTCAAATAGGTCACAAGATAGGTGGGGTGTGATAATGAAGGCCTCGCAAGAATTAGAATTAGAGCGATTACTCTTAAGCATTTTATCCATTATCACATATATTTCCGAGTCTTGCTTGTTAAGCAGCCTGGATGAATAAAATTTCTTAATCTCTACCATTGTTTAAAAGAAAACCAAGTGGATGACATAGACATTAAGTTCAATCACATACAAACTTTTACAATAACTCTCAGTCGGGACTAAATCAAAGGCCACAGCATTTACGTGTGTGATATTCACCCTCCTTCGACGCAGACAGCTTGATTAGGAAAATAGCTAGATTCTTCTTCATTTTCTCAATAATGATAAAAGAGAAAAAAAATAGTACTTTTACCAAAGACATTAAATTACAGAACAAACTACTCTCACCTACTTCCGTAGTACATTTTGCCAAGGGTAAATGCTGTGTTAAAAACGGACTCGGAAAATGCGTCCGCCATTGGTATTACGTGTGAAAAGCTGTTTCATTTCTTCTTGATATTTTGTATCTAAAAATTTTTGTTTTAAGTCTGATTTTTACACGAACGGAAGGATGGATAGTTTGAAAAACATTTCATAAACTTTATTTTCCATAAATGGCACTATAAATCCCCAGGATCATGCCTGCTTTTTGACAGAGTCACCTGCCACAGGGATAACACGTGAAAACAGGGATTTGAAGATTGATTACAGTTCCCCTATCACTACTTTGACTTTATTTCAAATGTGATTTACATGTAATTTGAGACTTTGGAAAAGATTAGTAAAGGCTCAAAAAAATTCAAAGGCCACCCATAAATTTTGGGGACTATGCATGCTTTTGACTTTCGAGCTGCCATAGGCTAACACGCAAAAACAGAGATTTTGAAAATTTCATTTCCCCTAACGTTTATTTGAATTTACGGAAGAAGTGATTTACATAAAATTTCAAACTCTGAAAATATATAATTAAGGCTCCATGAGTCAAATAGACCCCCATAAAACCCGGGAATATGCATATTTTTTACCCCCCCCCCCCCCAAAAAAAAAAAAAAAAAAAAAAAAAAAATCTCGCCTGCCATAGGTTTACACGCGAAAACAAGCAATTTTCAAAAGATTATAGTTCCCCTCTTAATACTTTGAATTTATTTCAAATGTGGTTTACATGTAATTTGAGACTTTGGAAAAGATTAGTAAAGGCTCTAAAAAAAATCAAAGACCACCCATAAATTTCGGGGACTATGCATGCTTTTCACCCTCTATAGCCGCCATAGGTTAATACACAAAAACAGGGAATTTGAAATTTAGTTAATTACCATAGCATTTATTCAAATATGTGGAAAAGGCGATTCACATGAAATTTCAAACTCTCAAAAATATATAACTGAGCCTCGATGAGTCCAATAGCCCCCCCCCCCCCCCCTCCCCATAAATCCCCGGGAATATGCATGCTTTTGACCAATTTTTTAAATACTACACGTGAAACCGCTTGTTGTTATCGATGACGTGATTATGTACTACAATACGTACGCGTGCTTTATTTCGGTACTAAGAATTTTTGTTAATATTCTTTGCTTTCACCGATCCGTATCAGAACGTTTATTGGACATTAAATGGCATAACATAGTTTATTTTTTATTAAACTATATACTAGAGAAAAATGCGTAAATTAATGTCAAATATTCATTCTGAGAATTCAGGCTCCCAAAGTAAATAGTTATGATAATGCATTGTCAACTAAGAGCTGAACCGGGAAATATATCTAAATTGTATTTCGATGATAATTACTTATCACAACAAACTGCATCATTTCCGACAACAATTTACTTTATTTTCATTTACTTCATTTTCCATTCTCTTTCCTTCTCTTTCTTTTTAAAGGAGAAGAGCAGGGGACCATGGCCCCCCTTGTTCCCCCTGTCTATGAAAATTTGATTAGGACTTTCATAAAAATTGCCGTTAACTCAACATCAAGATTTTATTATGGGAATCGGCAGTAACGCCAAACACTATGGTATTTGTCGATGCCAGCAATGGAACGTGATTTCTCCAAAATGCAGACACCTGAAAGTGAACGGGGGTGTATCCCATTCAAATCTAAAATTCATGAAATATACTTATAAATCCTTTCGGATTTTAACTAAAAGTCAACACTGGATTAACCTAGAATGTCAAGAACGACGCTTTTAAAAGAATAAACTGTTTTACTAATTCTGAGCGTATGAATTGCCTAATTGCATTGGGGTATGATTAACTCGTTTTTTTTTTTTATTTATCTTCGAATATGTATCGGAAGAGATCCCGTCAGAATTCTTATATTATTGAATGATTTTCTTTAACTTTTCACATTCAAAAAAAAAAAAAAAGAAAGAAAGAACAACGGTCGATATCATCCATTGTAGCACAAACAAATCTCTTGATTTCTGGACACTGATCTATCCATGCACCAAGCTGTCGCTTCTCTCAATCTATTGAGTTGCCTGCCGAAGTCCTCCACTTATACTGCATTAAACTAACACCAAAATCGAGGTGATTCTCACCTAATTGAATTACTTCTTGAAGCATATCGGGTAAATTCAGACAGATTATCCCTCTGGCAATAACACCGTTACAGCTTTGTTAAGAGAAGCGTGGGTAGAACTATGTCTGCGCATATTTGTCACTCACACAGGAACGCACGCTCTTGGAAATACTGGATCAGAATTGCCAAACTTGAATGCAATACAAAGTGTCTGAACAACTTTGAGCATTCTTAGGTCCCTAATTTTCCAGAATGTTTTGTCCAGTAAACCAGTTTGTAGTTAGTTCATGTCCCGAATGACGTCAAATATCCTCAGATATTTTAAACATGGAGAGTTCTCTTTTTGTGCACTCTGAATAGCCACTCCAAAAGTGACAGAAATGCCCCATGACTAGCTTTTGTTTTCCCTTTTGCAAAGAATACTTCCAGCATAATCATGAAATGCACCTTGGGTGCACAATTATTATTAGCATATATCAAGTATTTGTGTCAGCGGGTTTTAGATTTTCTGTCCCGAATGACCTTTTTCTGCTTATGCTCAGATTGCATCTGCGAACTGGCTTATTAATTTTTACTACAAATTTAGCCTTCGAAAAATCGTTAAAGTCGGGCATGTAATTGCCCCCAAATCGGCAAAACACACAATTATTCCTACTTTAGGCAATTACAGCAATGAAAAACATCCTGACTGAATATCTCTGGCTGATGATGAAGTGCGCTAACATTGAAACATGTCACTATGAACATGGCGGACAAAGAAAGCGGACAAAATAAACAACCCCTCATTCTACCCGTCACAAATGTTCTGGTAGTCAAAAGCACATCCCTTCACAGCTATTATGTTTAATCATGTAGTTCCAGGTGAATATGCATGCGACACCTGTTCCACATATTTTAGACAATAGCAGTGAAGAGATGTGCTTTTGACTACCAGAACCATTGTGAAGGGTAGAATGAGGGGTTGTTTATTTTGTCCGCTTTCTTTGTCCGTCAAGTTCATAGTGTGTACCTTTCACTAGGTGCTATGTTCCTTGTGTGTTTGTTTGTTTGTTTATTTGTTGTTGGTTGTTGTTGTTGTTGTTTTTTGTCTTCTTTATTTTAAGTTATTGTCGTGTCATTCATGCATGCAACATTTCGGCTGAAAATTCTATATGAAAAAAAAATCGTTTTTCTACAAAGTATGAAGCGATTCCACAAACAACACGATGAGAAGTTTGTGACGGTTGTCAAGTGGTCTTTAATCGATAAACGAACGTAGAACAACGAAAAACAAAAAGAAAGAAACGCCCTGCGAAGAACAACGAGCTCAAACGTGGTGCTCATCCAGCATCGAGATAAAGCATTTCACGCAATTTTCAAGTTTCAACGAATTGACACTGCAATGAATAAGCATGGTATGTATCACGTACGTATTAGGAAGTGCCCATTACAGATCGGGTTAAATGTCATGTTAAAATGAAACATTGACCTGTATCAACAGATGGAGGAGAACAAGCATTTAATCGTGGTTCTGAATAAATTTGCATAAATTACCATAAATAAGGTTTGAGACAAAATTTCAGAATTCTGTGTGGAAGTTCTGTGAACCTCATGCAGTTCTACCAGATGAAACAAACAAAAATAAAAAATCGGTCCACAAAATCGAGGAAAAAAAGCATTTTTTTGCCATTCATGAATAAAACTTGCATAAATCAGCATAAATTATGTTTGCGACAAATTTAAAAATTCTGTGTAGAAGTCTTATTTACCTCATTTAGTTCTGTCAGGTGAAATAATAATAAACAGAATCGGTCAACAAATGAAAGAGAAGAAGCATTTTTGTGATTTTTAAATCAAATTTGCATAAATTAGCATATATTTGAAACAAAATTTCAAAATTCTGTTTAGCAGTTCTTTGAACCTGATGTAGCTCTACCAGGTGAAACAAAAAAAAAATCAGAATCGGTCGACAAATGAAGGAGAAGCATTTTTTGTGATTTTAAAATAAATTTGCATAAATTAGCAGCATAAATTAGTATAAATAACATTTTAGACAAAATTTCAAATAGAAGTTCTGTGTACCTCATATAGCTCTACCAGATGAAAAAAAAAACCCATCAAAATCGGTCGGCAAATGAAGAAGCATTTTATGTGATTTTTAAAAAATTTGCATAAATTAGCATATTCAATGAATTTCAAAATTTTGTGTAGAAGTTTTGAATCCCCACCTAGTACATTACAATCATAATAAAGAAAAACGAATTGAAATTGGACGAGAAATGACAAAGAAGAAGCATTTTGAAATTGTGGACGGACGCCGGACGCCACGCCACTGCATAAGCTCATCTGACCCATTCGGGCCGGATGAGCTAATAAAAAAATGAAGAATCATATAAGAACACTAAAAACAACTCTGCGTCACCAATAAAAATAGAGCCTTAGGTATGAACTTTGAAGTCTTCATTTTAAACTAAGCATTATCCTAACTCTACGTACCTCCAATTTATGCTTATACCATTCAACTATTAAACCAACTTTAAAAATTACTGAGGCATCAATTTAATCTCGTCAAAAATATCTAACAAGTGGCAGGCTAAAAATATCTTTTTAGAGCAAATTTCTGTATGTGATCTAGTTCACAAGACATGAAATGTGATCACTAAACAGTATACTTGTATTATTCATTCAACAATAAATCAATTAATGTCTCTTGTATTAATCAGTAACCTTTGTACATATAAAATAAAATCTGAACCTATACACAGTACAAGGATTCCCAAGCAGGTAGCAATCATTATCAAATACATGTACCGAAATCACTATATTAAACCTCACGTATTCACTACATCTTCAGAGCATTAATGTATTTCCAAAACACATTTTAAAAGCACTAAACTTTTAAATAACGAACTAGGAAAATCAACTTACATGTCCCTGTCCTTGCCTCGTCATCCCAGGACTGCTTCCACAAGAACCACACCCTAGCTCTTCAGAGTCGTCATCAAGTTGCAGCACGAGATAAGCTGAAAATAATACCAGTCTCCTCTAAAACCCAGTCACCAAAACTGATATCTCTCCACCATAGTTAATAGCCAAAACCTGTTAATTTCAAACTGATACCATCAACAAAAGGGTGAATCTAAACAAAACACTGTTTTCCCCGATCATGCCTATGTGTACCAAATAACCCTCCTTGTGTTAAATCCACCCGGGGCCCGTAACACAAAGGTTTGCAATCAATTGAAAATTTAAAACAACCGTTTTGATTCGTCCAGGGTCTCCTTTTTGAACGAGATGCGCATTAAACAATGGTCTTGACTGGCTGTTACAACTTTGCAATTGATTGCAAATCTTTGTGTTACAGGGCCCAGAACTACTTCCTGATCTGCTGATCATGTCACTAAACTCTAAACTTGGACACACCCTATAGACCAATTCGGTTTCAGAACACTTTAGTTATGTCAGCCATAACTGGGGGGCTTCCAAAAAAGAAGAAAAGATGATTCAATGGGTTATGCAATGAGTCAGGTGCGTTGAGATGTAAGTGTTTTTGTTAAGCATGCTTTGAGCCCCCATTTAGACATTAACATAAAAAACAGCACCCAAACTGAACAGGTCTATACTCACAGTTAGGCTATACAGGCTTTCAAATACATGAATTAGCTACACAAAGGGTAACCAAAGGAACAATATTCTCATGTCTCAAACTCCCTACTACAATGAATAAACCTTCCTAGGAGACAACAATCTGACTCCTCCCTGAGCCAAATGCTTCACTTTATAAAAAGAACTCAAGAATTGCACTTCACCCTTTGACAATCTACAGATCAAGCAATTAATTCTCTCTCTCTCCCCCCCCCCCTTTCTTTACTCCAAAAATTCCTGATCACTACAAGTAAAATACTGGCATAGCATCTTCATTTTAAAATCTAGGCTTAATGAAACGATCAGTTTCAGGGGGGGGGGGGGTTATTGTACATAAATTCTCTGACAAGCAAAAGAAAATGTCTTCGGCTTGAAATTTGTGAGGACATACCAACAAACTTTGCTGGGAAGCAAAATGAAAACATAAAGGTGCAATCACACATTATTTAGACGGCGGTTCTCAAACCACCGTGAACCGTGTAGAAGCGATGGCGGAAGTCTTTAAACGCGTTTTGAATAGTTTTCAACATCAGGGTTCATTGTTCATTGTACGGTGTTAACACGGTCTTTGGCGGTTCACGGCGGACTGTATGCCGAACCGCCGTGAACCGCCGTCTCAATCGACGATGTGTGATTGTGCCTTTAGGGACGTTTGGGCTTTTTTCCACACGGGTTACATATGGTTTGGCTGATGGGCATATCTATCTATATGCTTTGTGGAGGTTTTGCCGATTTCACCAAATTCCCTGACGGAACTCCTGTCCCAGTACGCCCCTATGGCAAGCCCTTTTAACATTTATTCTTGATATCAAGCATTCAATTCTCATTCTCAAGAAATGATTTTCTACAGTTAACAAATGGCAATTCTTGATATCAACAAATGTATTTCTTGATATCAAGAAATAGGAATAAATGTTAAAAGGGCTTGCCATACGCCCCTGTCTCTGGAGCATACAATGATTGTAAAACCCTGGCCAACTCCTGCGGTTCTTCCAGCTCCTCATGGGGTCCTTCGCTCCCCACAGGGCGTACCTTTGGGGCGTACAACGCAGTGCGAGCGTCATGCAACTGCGCTTGCGATATGTTGGGCAGTGTACGCTGCCTCCAGGCTTAGATCATCGCAAAAAGCGGCCTCGAAGGCTGGACGAGTCACCTGCATTCATCACCACATTATTAAAGCCCCGTCTCAACAGACACTTTTTTGACCGAAATGTCGGGGTAAACTCCGGCTAATAACATGGTAATGTTTTTTACCTCTTCCTGTTAAGCCACTCCTACTGAGGTAATGTCCGGAAGTTGTCGGGGCAAAATTTGCCCAAATTTTACCTGGTCCGACTGGGGTAAAATGTCACATTTACCCCGACATCGTCGAGCTAATGTCGGGGTAGCGTTTCTGTTAAGACGCGATCGAGGTAATGTCCGGCCGAAACAGCTGGTAATTGCGCAATGACTATCGAATCGCGCGAACACGTGCATAAATGGAGAAACCCTGTCTTCTTTACCAATTACGTTGCTGGTTTGAAAGTAAATATTTTAGACCATAAAACATATTAGAATTATCATTATCATTGATTTAATAAATTGAATATTTAAATCACCACCTTTTAAAAAATATATTTTAATCTATATATTGAACTGATATTTTTTGTGATACGAATATTTTTATATTCTCACATTATGTAAGCAATAGGCGAGTTTGACCATGTCGACAGTGCAGTACATACAGGGACTGGGATATTTAATCGTGATACTAGTGTTTCAGTTCAGTTCAGTTCAAGCGTGTTTATTTCTCATGTATCATATATACATATCAAACAAACAAACAGAAATTACAATGTAAGAAAAATGATAAACAAAAATTGAAGCAAGTTGGCAATAGATACATATACAAAACCTATAGCATGATTATACAGGAAATAGAAAACATGAGAAATGAGGAACTAAAAAAGAAGCAAAGCTTGTAAAACATTAGTTCCTCGGTGATCAAATACAAGTGTTTGTTCAGCCCAGTAGTTTGTTATTTATAATTATTTTCGACATTTGAAGTATACACAAGAACTTGGAAGCGTTACTACGGAAATCTAACCAGGGTAGGATTTCAGCGTGTGTCTGTTAAGACGGCGCGCTGGACGGACCACCCGTGGTTTTATTGCACCGTTTAGGAATTTTACCCCGCTTTTTACCCCCTGACATTACCCTGACATTACCCCGATATTCACCCTTCGCGGTCTGTTAAGATGGGGCTTAGATACAACTGGACATGGTGATCCACCAAACAACCTTTAACAACCAATTGCGTGTTCCTGTGGACCTGAAAAACGTAAACTGAGGAGAAGCGCACTGCCATTTTCACCGTCAGAAAATGATTTCAATATCATTCCTCTATCTTTCGACCATCTCTCTACCTGAGTTTTTTTTTTTTTCTCTTAAGAAACTTACTTCTTTTGTATTCATTGTGTATTAAAAACAAATGTGTGCAGATTTGATAGAATACTGAACACAGGTTCATACTTTTTTCGTAGTTGATACACTGTATAACCTACTTTGACATTTCAATATGACTGATTAATGCATATACAGATTCACTGACTTATTGACTTTACTTTTGCACCTTGAGGCCTTGATACCGTAATTGTAATAACTGTTTTTAATTAAAAGTGAATATATCTTTACAAATGTTCTGTTAAAATAACTTCAATTGTTTGTCAGTGTTCTGTTTTTAATGCCAGTTTATGTAAACATTGCACTGCACTTTTACTCCTTAGACTACTTAATTGCATTTTTATCCATAAACCGAAATTGAATTGAAATGAAATGAAAATAAATTTACCTACTACACATGCTAAATATAATTCTCTTTGCCACTCGATAAACATATTGATTCATTCCTCTCTCTCTCTCTCTCTCTCTCTCTCTCTCTATCTATCTATCTATGTCTATTTTTTCTTCTACTTTCTTTTTCTCGACCAAACCGTGAATGGGCTTTTAACATTGCACTTAAATGGAAAGTCCGCAGCTCGACTAATTGAAAAATGAGGGAAGACTACTAATTACATGAATTATATCGATATTACAAAGCCTTCAACAGAGTGAAACTAATGGATGTTACACAGAGTGACACACATCTACTAATATTCTGCTGGAAGACGATAAGCCTTTGATAAAGGAACTGTGCTTCGGGGGAAAAAATCACTCTGTGTGCGACCCCTTAAAGACCATCGGGGGAGGGGGGGGGGGTTCATGAAGCTGTTACGAATGACTTTACGAACGACTTGAATATGACAAGCCAAGTGGAATTCTCAATCATTATAAATCGTATCAGCTAAAGGTGAAACATGCGGACATATATTAACATTACTTTTGTTTACAAACATTTTTATTGCGAAGTGGATTATGGGAAATGCAGTCACTCTTTGGTAAAACGTCAGAAAAAAAAACTTTGGGCATCCCATTTGGAACTTCATATTCAAGTCGTTCGGAAAGTCATTAGAACAGCTTTTTGAAGGCTGTTTAACTTTTCCTGAAATTGGACGAGCTAAAAAAAAAACGTGCAAGACCTGCAAAGTGGGGCTAAGGTACTGGCAAGTTGGAAGGGTTTACATCAATCGATGACCAGGCTAGTTGCTGGGTGATCATATTAATCTCTGAAATGGGAATGGAGATATCTCAAGTTGTATCATAACGTTTGTATCCTTTTCCAGTCTTTGACTGTAGCTCTCGAAAAAAACAAAACGGTGTACAGATGTGGTGGTAGAAATATTTAATTAATTGTACTTGACGAGTAATCATTCCTTCCCTTCATTGTATTTAAAATCTTACTGGATACTAGTATTTTGATATTCGGCTACAAAGATTGCTATTTCAATTTACATCTTTCTCACATTGGGGAAGATGGCCATGGCCTTCGGGCCAAATATGCAGATGAATTGCACACTGATACACTTTACATGGTAGAATTTTAATGGGCCTCCAAAGAGACATTACTTTGTCCTATAAATACATTTCCTTTGGATATGCAATTGCTCCTAGCAGCATTCTTAATTGCATGTTAAATGAATGAAAAGAAAAAAATTCGCTTTCAATAATGGTCCCCTACAGAAAATGTAGTATGACACTCCTCTCTTAACGTCCACATGTTTAGTATTCATGATTCCTACTTAAATATAACAAACTCCATCATCCTTTTCTATTGGCAGGTATGATAACGATATAGGGGACCGTTGGAACCTGAAATCTGTTTTGTTGTGCATCCCACGAATCTCATTATTTGAAGATCCTGTTAAGAAAGAAAGCGGACAAACTATTTGATAAGATTAATAATTCATGCTTTATTAGAATCTTATTCACAAAATAAAATTTCTGTACACATAATTATAGAAGAAAGATCAATTTGACACAATTCTTTCAATGATATACAAATATCACTTTCAACAATATTCATTAATTACAAATCATTCAAAATTATCCAATTTTCATCATTCAGATATACGAAAATATGTCAGATAAATTCATTTGCAGCTATTTACAATGCAAAACATCACTCATCAAAACTACAATCAAGCGTTTTTAATATACATGCAACATTTACATGGTAATTCATATTCGCAGCTTTTAGAAACCTTTAGAGCATGTCGAGAGACCTTGGAAGCTCAAGCGCTACATATTTTTTTCATGCTCTGAAGGAAAGGGTGAAGATAAGAGGCGCTAACATCAAAGTCGATATTCTACCAACATGAAACATGATACCTAAGTATGTAATAATCATAATATATTTCATTTAGTTTCCTATTCACAGGCGCATTAATCATAATTCCCCCATTGGGTAGTGACATTTCACAAAATAATGTTAGGGCTTGAATAAATTCTGACTCTTGCCTTAGTAGAATTTCGTCTACTTGTTCACAATTTGAGAAAGACCTGATGATGGTAGATTCATGATATCGATATTTTTCATCAGGTAATTACCATCACATTTGAAAGATAAATTAATGAATGATGTACATTTCAAATATTACCAAAAGTATGGCGGCGTTAAGCTCTAATACAGCCTTAAGTATTCAGATTTATTCATATATGACGAAAGAGAAGCTTTATGCATACCAACAATGCTAAACATTAACAAAGCACGCCCAGACATACACTCTAAATATATGTGTCTTTATTCAATATTTGAAATGAAATTATATTTCAGATATTTTGTGATAAAAATTTTATATGAAAGAGGTTGAGATGAACAATTACACACACCGTACGTCATAATAAAGTTGTTTCGTTTGTTTCCCCTATGCACTATACATTCTAAAATTTTAATCTGATCACAGATCTTAACAACTCTTAAACCAGGCATTAGTCAGTGCTGCATGATTATTATGTCAACTTCATCTCATGAAAGCACCTTGGTGGTCTCGTCAAATCCATACGTATATATTATTTTCTTCAATGAGTTCGAGTACGAAGCGCTTAAATTTTCAAAGACCTGGGAAAAAGCTAACCACTGCAATTTATATAGTGTGGACGTTTTATCTCCAAAATATCTGTTTGAATTGGGAACCTTCTTGCTCTTATACCCAGGACGTGACTAAAATAGATGTATGTATATCTGCACGATAAAACTTCAGTTGGGATAGAAAGAACAGTTTGTAGATTTACAGGTGGCACGTTGTTTTGATCACCCTAGGAAAAAAATATTCCCAATTTTCTTCTGGCTCACTGAAAGGCGTTCGAAATTCAAGTTGATATCACATAATTCAAAGTGACAGGTCTACTCCATTCATGTTTAATATTAGTAAGCAACGTCGCATGAGTGGTAAACACAGATTATATCACACACATGTTGCGAAGTATATTCAGGAAATACTTCTCCTTCTTCTGTCACCCATGAATTCCATATCAAATGGGAAGTGAATACATTATCAAGACAGAGCTTAGAGACAGATTAAGTAGAAGAAGAAGAAGAAGAAATACGATAAAATGCAGCTTTCCAAACGACATTTCCTCCAACACGATGTCCTGAAGTTCATCATTCTTTTGCAAAATTAAGAATTAGGTCATTGAACTGGGGTAGATGAGATCATGACCTCACGTCAACGGTTGAATATCTTGAGATGAAGGAGCTCCTCCTCATAGTAAGAGAGAAGAAACATGATGGCCCAGCCAGACAATAAACCAATATTCTGACAGATGAAAACAATTAACTTGGATCTCTGCTCGGACTTCTCGTTTAGCGCCATCTGTGTAATTGTGAAGGGCATAATAGAGGACATGATGCTATACGAAAGGACGGCAAATGCGTTCCCTTCCATTGAGGACGAAACATTTCATGAAATCTTCCTGTATTCGTTATGAACTGATAATGACCAAAATGAGTCTGTTTGTTCAGACCTACATGTACACATTAATGAATAATGACACGAAATGAAATGGGAAAAAAAACATATTTATATTATTCCTTTAAATATCATACTGTAATGGAAAGGCGCTTACTATATTACATTTCGCTCCCAAAATGTTTGCTTCTTATCAAACTTACACACATACAGTGCATTGGAAATAGATTTCCGGTTTCTTGAAATTTTCTCTTATTCTGAGGTAAAAAATAAGGGGGGGATGTTTGTATAGTTTTAGTTTACTTCCTTTTACATCAAATGAACAAATCTCTGACCTAACAACACTTACCTCCTGCAGCCAGCTATGTCTGTTACTCATTGCCGGCGATCGTTTCATTGAAGGCGATGATGAACCATGAGAATGACCATGACCGTCGTCGCCTTTGCGTAACATTCCACCAAACTAGAAAAGAAAGGATAGAAGAGAAAATATAAACAAATTAACAGATTAACATGTTGGACATTAATGCACGAAAATAAGTCCAGAAAGGTGGTGATCAATCAAAGAAGCGATTTTCTGAAGCCATCAGGAAGCTTCCATCTACCTCCGACAGCCCCAGTATACTTGGCTGCAATCGTCTCAGGACGATTACCAACGGAACATAACATCTACCCACGGACCTCTGTCCCCAAATCCGCCCTGGACAATTGTCGCAGAAAATCAACCGGGACAAATATCCTCGAACAATTTTCTCCGGACAGCTACGAATCGAAAGTTTATAACCCTAGGACTACCTGGTCGGGAATGAAATTTGAATGAATAATATTCCGGACGTTACAGTGTCGAATATGGCTGTCCTGATGTTAAAGCTTATAGAAGGTAGTTGACCATGGCAGTGTTAATGTCTTAATAGGTAATTATCCTGGTCTGATTGTCTTAGCTAGGGATTGTCCTACTACTCCTAAAACATGATACAATTACTCTTTCTATATGACCCATGCAGATGACTTATTCGATCTATTACTCTTTGTACGGATGTCACTTACGTATGATTCATATATTTACAAAATTAGTGCTATCGTAAAAAGAATGAGAGTGAACTCAGTCAAAAGAGCAGCCTTTGTCCGAACTGCTAAAAATGGAATGATCATATCTGACCTGACTGAATTGACCGATACTCAATGAACTATGAACACAGTTCTCAATGATATCTTTATTCTCGACCGAAAAATAGCAAACAGGAAAACCCTTTCAACCCGTCACTCGCCATTTTCATGGATCATTTTGGAGGGTATTGCTCTTTGTCTTGTGTTTATATAGCATATACAGGTTTATACCGCGGCTATATTTTAAGCATTGATTTCTTAACTGTCTGCTTGCTTTCAAACTGCTTTTAGAGACTGAATTTGCTATGGGGCATAAAGCCATTGAGTAACTTTTAAAAATCTGAGCTGTATGGCCCTACATGCTATCAGTGTATGGTAATATTATGTAAGTATGAAGCCATAAAAAATGCTCTTCAAAAGCATCATCATGTGATTCACAAAATGTGAACATATTCAAGTGATCGGAAAAGCCAGACCTTTTTTACCCATAAACTGCAGTATTAGACAAAAGCATACCCAGGTTTTGCAAATGGCGGAATTAAGTGATAGCTATCTTCATGATCTTGATAATATCGTCTTATATTTCAAAACATTTATATTCCTGTCAGTTTATTTATTCTTCTGAATATCTTTATCCAACACAGACATCAAAATGCAAAAATTTATTAAATCAAGTCTCCACAAAGTTACGGGATCCCTTTAAATCTTGCTTGCAGTCTTGAAGAAAGTACGATGTATACTCAAGAAATGATGTATGAAAAAAAATATTTGGAAAAAATCCAACCTTACGAATATACTAAACATGCCAAACGTTGCTGTAAGAAAATGAGCAAATGAATAATACTGTGCAGAACTTGCGAGGACTCTAGGTTTAAGATACTAATATGTTTTAAATCACAAATCTGTATTTCTTACATGATGTATTTTGAATACAAAATAAAATGGCAAAGTGGTTAAGTGAAGTACACCAGGGCAGATCTTTTACGTGTAAAGAAACCGAAAAAGGGTTATAAAATGTTTGGTAATTTTGGTAAAGCCCTGTGCTATAAACTGTATCAAGCGCAGATCGGGGGGGGGGGGGGGGCGAGTGGGACTTGGCCCCCCCCCACCCGAAATTTGTGTTTTTCAGCCCACTTTTGACCATTTTGGGTACCTCGGCCTTCCCCCCCCCCCCCCCCGAAAAAGAAAGGGGGAAAAAAAAAGAAGAAGAAGAAGGCCGAAATGACAAATGTAATGTACAACCTTTTTTTTTTTTTTTCTCGTCGCGAAATTTTTGGACCTGTAATAGGATAATAGGATACGCCTACTCCCCTAATACGGTTTTCACGACACACGTAAAAAAATTATGCACGCCCCCCCCCCCCCCCCCCCCCCCCGCTTATCAGCTCTCCGCGAATTATTTACAACCTTTTTTTTTTTTTAGTCGCTAGATTACAAAAAAATTTCCCATGGCCATGCCCCCTCCCCCCTCATCAAATCCTGGATCCGCGGCTGAACTGTATAATGACATTGATAAGGAAGAAAAAGAACACATTTGAGTAAATACCAGTAAATAAAGAAAAGAGAGCAGAGATCATGTTCACTAAAAAAATCAAAATTGAAATGAAAAAAAAACTAACCGAATAAAATACAAACACGAAAGGTAATGTGGGAGGAATTTTTTTTTAAAGCAGATAGTATTAAAGCTTTACATCGTTACTGAAAACAAAAAACAATAAAATCTCACCAAATCAACCATGGAAATATAAAGGAAGAATCCTGCTGCGATTGCGAAGAGCCACCGTTGGGCTCCCTCTCGCGTTCCAATAATTATACCTAAATATAAACCAATGAAAGCAGAGCACCCACTAGCGAAGTTCCAGAATACAGCTCGGCCATAGCTCATTCCATTCTCTATGAGCACTCCAAAGTCTCCTTCGAGATCAACGAAAAGAAAAGAAGGGAAAAGTGAATCTTCTGGAAGGAAGTTATTTCTAGTTTTCTTTATGTACTTATAATCATAGACATTTCTGGAAGATAAATTATTATGAACTAGCACATAAAGAATCATAGTAATTACTGAGCATCTAGAAGAAGAACATTCCAGATCATTTTGTATGTCTTGTTATACTAGAATTTCACTTACATAATTTGCAACAGTCTCCGTTTAAAGCTGTTGAAATAATTAGATGCACGTACTATGCAAAAGCTACTTGAATAATGATTCATTATTGTTTTGCAATGCTTGAAAAGCAAGGTGGAACCATCCAGTATGTTATTCACATTTCCTATTGTCATGATTGTAGATGTCAACATTTTTGATCTTGTATTGAACTCATGAGGAGAAACTTCAATGGTCTGTCTATAAGGGTCTGGAGACCTTATAACAAAAAGGGGGCAATGACCTGTTTACAGTCTGGCCTAGTAGGGAAGAATCTAGATTTTGTTTTCATCTAGAAAGGAAAGGATGTTTAAAGCTTATTCTAGTTTGTGGTCAGATTTGTAAATAAGCTTCCTCAGACTTAGAATTTATCCAGAATTTATCCAGAATTTATCCAGTACCTATCCAAATTAACAGCTTGGAGTAAATTCCCATCACCATCTCATTATCAACCTGTGGAGAACACCTTAACCTCATCTTGGACAATGAAGTGGACATTATTTTGGACATCTTCGACATCGTTTCGACATCTTTTTCAAGGTCGTCTTCGAAATCATCGTTGACATTGTCTCAAAACTTGATTTTCGACATCATTTCGACATCGTCTTCGACATCAGCTTCCTCATCGTCGTGGACTTTCTAATACAACCTGAAGTACCCTGGAATTTTATATTGGATAAATTTCCATCCTTCTGGAATCATCTTTTATCGTCGGCACAAATTCACGGCCTACATTACTGTAAGTCTTGATACCTGCTTGTTATATGTTACCTTACTGGAAGCTTTAATTATGGTTAAATAAAACTAAGTATCATTCAATTAAAGTATTTTGTTGCCTACTATAGCCATTGTAGATCTGGTATCTTAACGAAATATATAAATCTTCAAACGGATGATAAATAAAGGCGTGGTAGAATTGGAAGAATTAGGAAAGTGTGAAATTATTAATTTATTTGGAATTTATTCAATTCAATTCGATTCAATTCAAACACATTTATTTCCGATTATTCAAATAAACAGCAAAATAATACAACAAACTGACATTCTAGGTAAATAAGGGTTATTATTATTATTATTATTATTATTATTATTATTATTATTATTATTATTATTATTATTATTATTAAACCCAGGTTTAAATGGGAACCTGGCAGTAATGAGTAATAATAATTGCAGGGCCCTCGGGAAGAACAGAAATTATGCAGATGAGGTTTCCCCTGGGTAAACAAACTTATCATTATTACACAAAATACCACAATAATATAGATTTTATCTATCAGTCAGTGAGTCAACTGAAATACATTAGTACTTTTCATGTGCTATGCTTGCCCAAACACTAAACACGTCAAAGTTAAGTAATCACAAATAATATGCTTGCAAGATACACACTATAGCCCATCTGGTATGAAGGCTTACTCAATAATTCATACAGTAACAGTGATACTCTTTGAAAGTACTCAATCTTACCTAATTCATGGGGTATTTCATGGCATAAAACAGCAATACTTGTTGAAATTCCGACAAACATACTTGATGTGAAGGCAGCACCTATGACCAATCCATCAAGTACATTGTGTAAGGCATCCCCCAACAGCACCATGATGGAAACGGGCACCAAACCTGACAGAGCAAAATGACAACCAATGGTCAAAGACTAACCATGCTAACAGGTCAACAATTATTGTTAACCTGTTAGTCTTTGATCACTCTTCTTGAATTCATTTATTTAGGAATAAGCAAAAAACATCTCTACTGTTCCACTGAAATCATATGTTAACATTTACATGCTTCGTTCTCTCTCCCTCTCTCCTTCTCCCTCCCTCTCTTTTTCTCCCTCCTTCCCTCCCTCTCTCTCCCTCCCTCTCTCTTCAAACATAAAATTCTTTAATGTCTTTGAATGTTCTCAATCTCCTGGCAGTATATAATAAAATATAAAAGTTAAAACTAATCAACTTGACTTACTTTTTATTTTAAGCGGCGACGTTTCGAGTCTCCTCCGGGACGCTTCATCAGGCCGACTAATCTTGATCTTTGGCGGCAAATGGTTGTTGACCCGTGACGGGGTCGAGGAACTTCGGAAAACGTCGAGGAATCTTCCGAATTGCCGAGTTGTCGGCCCCTCCTCTGTTAAGGTGTGCCAAACGCATGTACCTAAACAGACGAGCTGGCTCGTCTGGATGTGGAGATACTGCAGTATCTTATCATCTGAACAGTATCAAGCACACCTCTGACGACAAGGACGTTGTCATCTTAGATGGAGAGGCACGGTGATTCGAGAGAGAATGTAAGTACTCAGTCTACGTGAAAAGGGAGGAGCCAACCTATAACAAAGGAGGGGGTCTACGGCACAACTTAGCCGGAGCCAACAACTCCGCAGTTTGGAAGATTCCTCGATGTTTTCAAATGTTCCTCGACCCCGTCAGGGGTCAACAACCATTTGCCGCCAAAGACCAGTCGGCCTGATGAAGCGTCTCGGAGAGGACGCTTAACGTCGCAGCTAAGTAAGTCCAGATGACAATTTTTAACATTTATAGTTTCTTATCTTGTTACAAAATAAAGAAATAATGGACGAAATACCCACACAATGGATGATATGAAGGGGGGCTTACAGTGAGGTTTCTGTTATATATGCCTTTTTCCACAAATCAAGATCCATTTCAAAAGAAAACTATCTTCAGAAGAGAGGCCATGCATCAACGGCTTCCTTGGCACAAGAAAACATATTCATATTCAGTCTCTTCATTTGTGATCAGATGATTTTCATGGTTTCTCCAATGACTTAGACAACAAATGGATATTCTGAAAACTTACATTTTTTCTTATATTTCAAAGCAAACCTAAATTTGAAACTTATATGATTTTAACTGCCAGTTAAACAATCATGTTAAATGGAAGGTTGGCGCACTCATTTTCTTTTTCTCGAAAAGCCATGGATGGTACCTCCGAAATGAGAAAAGCTTTATATGGTGCAAACCCTGGCAGCAGAATAATGCATCTGAATTCAGTAAGAACTCTGTAATATTCCTTTAAATTATAAACTCTTCACAATCGGTATTTTATTTTCATCGCTAATAATATTTTTTAGATCTGTAATCTTGCTTAAAGATCTTAACATCTTGAATCTTAAAGTAGATGAGAGGAGAATTTACCTTTCATGAGAAACGACCTTTTTTCATCGTCGTCCTTTTCCTCCTGAACAAGACTCTCAAAACCTCGATCTTCCACGTCGTTATTCCCATTCATGTTTAACGATAGGGGCTGTGGAAATATACCAATTGAATCATCATTTATCCTACAAAATTATCACGTGCAATCACACAAAAAAATCCTTTGAGAGATTGAATTTATTAGCAAATTTTATTATTAATAATGGTAACAAAATATTATTTTGAAAGCTAAAATTATTTTCATGACTACATGGCTATATCCATTTGTGCATCCGTCGGTCGCCTGATGTGAACTATGGAGCGCCATCGAGTATTACATTTGGTACGGTCATGGTACCATGGATTAGTCTACGATTTTCCTTGTGATTTGGGGGCATCGTAGGTGGCTACGGGCTACGAAACATCGTAGAGGGACCAAAGACAAAGCCGTACAGAGGCTGAACGGGGATCGTACAGAGATTGTACGGGGGTCGTAGGAAGATCGTGCGATTTCTGGGCGGTTGCAGTAACATATTCACGGAAATCGTACAGAGATCGTTCGATTCCCGTACAGAGGCTGTGCGAAGACCTCAAGGTGAAGGTATCTTTAGAGAATTTTTGAGCTCCAAAGCCCCGAAAGGGGCTCTTTCTATACCGCGCTTTTGCTCTTGATTTCATAACACAGACATAACGTTTAGCATAGGCTTACAAATAATAGAAATAGAGTGATTGCAAGCATACAAAATGCCGAAGGTGAGAGCAAAGAAAACCAGAAAGGACCAACAGAACCCATAGCTTGCGCCTCTTGAGGATGAAGTTGGGGGGCAAGATGCTGGTAATCAAGATAACGAGACAATGGAAGTGGATGACGAAGTCAGCGCCCTAAATGCTAAAATCTCTCAGTTTTTCGAAGACCGGCCATATTTTTTTTATATCGAACACGACAACTGGCCAAATAAGAAATTGAAGGAGGCGGGGGTCAAGACTTTCGCACAGACCATCGGGTGGAACCGTAAGTATTTTTCTAGATTCTTGCATAAGCGTGTCGTAATGTCCAAGTGTGACGCGTCTCATGAGCCACGCCTTCACCCAGGCCGTCCTTTCCCGGCGTCCTGTTCTTCGAGGATAACAAGGCCTGCAATAATCGCCTCTTGTTCCCTTCTTCTAATTTTTCTCACCTGCAATTGAAGCCAGAGAGGTGGTATGAACGGAATCTTTACTTTATCGGTGGCGAAAACGGAAAGATCAAATACTTCTGAAGATGGCCAGTATATACCTATCTGAAAAAAAGAATACAAATCATCACCCCAAGGCAGTCGTACGGCAATAGTAAGGAGACCCTGCGATTATCGTGCGATGACCGATCGATATTACGGCTATCGAGAGATAAACGTGCGGGAACCCTACAATAGCAGTGCGATGATCGTGCGGATACCATACGATCTTTCTGTAAGATGCTTTTTGCTCCCATGTTTAAAAAAATCGTATGCAGCGCAAGGTCTCCGCACTATGACCCTGCGCTGATCGTACAATGCCACCTACGATGTGTTTAAGGGCTACGATCTTACGGTTTTGGAAAATTTGTATAACTCTGCGCTGAACAAAATCATAGAGGCTACGGAGACAGTGAATCCGTACGAAAATCGTACGATCGTCGTATGCCACCCCAGGGAGATCGTGCGATTAGAGGAATACGATCGGTTTACGGTCACCCTACGATGATCGTAGACCAAATGTAAACGGGGCATACATTCTGTTGAAAAGTATTAACGGAAGAATAATAGCATCCTGCAATCCTTACGCGAATGAACGTTTGAATTAATTTCGTCGTCAGAGTAAAATGTTGTGCATGATAATAATAACCCACTAATTCTAGGGTCCAAACACACAAACAAAAATGGGGAACCTATGAATAAAGAATTCATGTGATGACGTTATGGTTATATCGCCGACAATATCAAATAAAAAAATGTTGGCAAAATTTTGTAAAGGGTGAATAGTCTTGGATATCTAATTGATCAAATGATGACAAAGAAACAAGATGTAGTGTATCTCAAAAGTGATTGAATGCCATTGTGTATCTTGCCAATGAATTCAAAATTGTTGAATTGTTGAATTGGTGAATTGTTGAATTGTTGAATTGAATTGTTGATGACTGAACTGAAAGAATTCGCATTACATTGCAGTACCTCATGCGAGTTCACCGTTAGGCTGCTGGGTTCTGGAAGGTTAGGTAAAGCATTGTCTGTGTCGGTCACCCAAACCTGTTCAGCTTGATGATTGAATACCGATGTCTTCTCATCACAATCCTAAAAAAAAAAAAAAACACAATGGCAAGGAAAAATATGTTTGTGAATTGAGTTAAGATTATTGGATTATGGAAAGTGTATTGAGAATCAGTTTGCAACAGAGCGCTGAACCTTGAGGAACCCCCTCCCTTGGCAAGATGTCGCACCATTGAGTATTACCTTGGTATTGAGTAAGGTGGTCAATAAAGAGAGCCCGGTTCAGCAAAAGTAAAATCCCTTGAATTTCAATTAAGTGATTTAGGGTCCATGATTCAACTAGGTATTCGGGAACTGATATGTTTCCAAATACAGACTACATCAATGGTCAGGGTGATAATATTTTTATCCCACCCAGTGAACACAAATTGGAGAATGGGTCAATATACCTGATCACACCACAGGCAATGATCACATCAAATGACTTTTAATAGTTTTGATACAGTGTGAAAATTGTGTACAATTTGGAGATGTTTCGTACAAAACATATTTCACTAAAAACACACACCAAGTCAAAACATGGTTAACTTTTCTTAGCTTGTCTTCTCCATGGTTTTGTACTTACTTCTGAATATCTTTTTTTATAATATCATAATGAAGAATGCATTGATATGAGTAGGAGTATCTATTGTCTGACACCCATTAGGATGGCAAATTAAACATAGCTCATGACAGGTCTGATTGTGGTTCAATACATGTAATTGTACATACCATGCATTACAATATCTACCTCCACTAATCGTGAACATCTTCTTGTCTCCGCATCTTCGCTGGTCTTTCTGCAAAACACGGCATTCATCATCGACTCAAAGAGGAAGAAGAAATAAATGGCTCCTAGAACGGTCGCCATTTTTAACATGACATCCATGTTGTCGATCTCCATTAAGGTCAAGCTGTGAGAATCGCTACCATGATGATGATGACCGTCATCTTCACCATCACCACCGTGATTATGAAGACCAAGAGCCTGGGGAACAGTCATATGATAATAATGAAAATGATGATATTAGTTGTTGCTGAAAAAGAAAAAATAAAGCAAGAAATGGGAGCGTTAGACAAAGCAAATAGTTTTTTAAAAGAAAGATAAAGATTGTTTTTTGTTTGGGGGATTTTCTTTTTTGTTTGTTTGTTTGTTTACATTTTCTACCGAGGGTAGCCTCATCAGTATGTACACTGTGCTTCCTGGGCCTACTGGAGAAGGGGCTATAATAATCCCCAAACCCCAGACGCCTGCGTCGAAAAGGATAGAAATGTGAGTAAACAATTTTGTCCAATGTCAGAATCATTTAAGGTGCTCCAACTATACCCACTAAAGCTTTACTCCAAGAGCTCACTTAACTCTTTGCCTACTGGAACCGGGTTGGCCTGTTTTAAACCTGGGTGTATTAAAGAATTCAGTATTTAACGGGTTAAATATTGGATATAGAGACCTGCATGCACAGCCTCGTTGAACTGTGTTTGTCAATTTTGCAGATTGTACTGAGAATAAGATTTTTTTCGAAAATTACCTCTGGAATAAGATGCATGAGTGCATCTCCTGACATAGTACTGATGGAGAGAGCCACAAAGGCATGGATGACATATTCTTGCACCTTGTTACTGAGACATGGTAGAACAAAAATTGCCATTATAGATGTTGCAGTGATGATGAAGACAGATAGCGTTCCATAACCATAAACTGCATAGAAAAGAAAACAAAAACAAAGGGAGAAAACAGTGAGTGAGCAATTAGGCTTTTGCAATGTTCATTATGTTAAAGTCTATAAAACAGTGTCATTGGACAGGTATATTGAGGCTCACAATGCACGTCATCCGTTACCTAACTACTAACTTCCTTAACCTATTACTGCTTATTGTACAGTACGGTCATCAAAAGCAATTCATGTCTAAGATGCGCCAAAAGTGAATGAATAAGCACCTGTTTACGATAAAAAGCTGACCTCGGTTTAGTATTTTAATACCTCTAAAAACATTTTATATTCAGATTGAAAATGAGCATTCCACAGTTGTTTCTACTCTAAAACGGGCAACAAATGTTCTAAAAGCACTCTGCTCAAAACTCTTCATCCGGTGCCGTAGCAGGCTTTGGTTTCATCACATGATATTGGAGGAAATAATAAAGTCATGTAATAATTTTAAGGGAAAAAAAGTAACACTAGCTTCAACTTTTTGATACATGAGTAGTATCAGGGTGCGGTTTATGACGTTGAAAATGACTTGAGTTAACCTTTTTAATGAGGGAGGAAAAAAATGTGGTATCAAAGAAATCCACCTTCACATTGCCTGGGTTTGGTACAAACATTTCGTGTGGCCTTTCACGTCTGCTTGCTCATTTATCCTCATGCGTATGTAGGGTTTTGAAATTATCGTATCTCGTCATGTAAACTCAATCAGATGCGTAAATTCGGGTTCACTGCTAGGGTGCTAGCGTCATGGAGTGGATGGGGAATTCGAGGTAACAACATTTATAGTGTTGAATCCAGCATGTTCGAAGTGTTAATCTAACATGTTGAAAATGTAGTCAATCTTCCACACTTATATGGTGATTCAGCATTTTAGTTTTTAGAGTGTATTTTGTTGTTGTCTGTGCTGTTTGTGATATTTTTCACTGTTTGTAGACACCTAACAAAATTCCATAAAGAATCGAGCCTTTAAAATATATAGGAACAGTACAGGGCCTATGGAATGCTGTCCATAGTCCTCCAGTTCAGACTTTGTCTTGTGCATCTCAACTGACAGGGTTTCGTACCTCCAAAGATTACCCCCCCCCCCCCCCACCCTTCCCCCTACTTCCTCCCCGTCCACATCTATTTGTCCATTAGGGGATGAACTTCACCTTCCGCAGTAGACAAAGGCGAGATGGGAAGGACTTCTGCATGTCTGTCCGGGTTACAAGCGTCTGTGATGATCTGATGCAGGATAGCCGGACAGAGTTCACTGAACTGTCTCTCCGAGATCCCCAGAGCCTCGTTTATACCGAAAATATCCAGAAGCTGCTCGCCAGAATAGCACTGATTGGGAAAAATGGTGTACAGTTATATAATAAGGTCAGGTTTATATTTAGTACAAGGGAAGGGACACGGAGACTGATATAATTGCATTAATAGTGGGATATATCATATGCCGACAGTTATGACGGCCGATACGATCGAGTTAACAAGAATGCTATTTTTAAATACAAATAACGACATTCCATAATCAAATTGACAAAAATTAAAAGCTATATTATTAGTGCAATATTTCAATAACACTGCTTTTTCAATCATAAACACTATTCATTGACGCTTCTGTTGATGTCTGGTAGTTATTTCTTTATCACTCGCTTATTCATTAAAATGAAATGAAAAACAATACAATAGTTAGAGGAAGAGAAAGAGAAGATAGAGGGGAGGAAAGAAGACAGAGAAATTTGGAGAGACAGCGAGAAAGAGATAAAATAATTTAAAGTGGAGATAGTGAAAGAACAGCAGTAGAGCAGGCGAAAGTGGAGATAGTGAAAGAACAGCAGCAGAGCGGGCGAAAGGCCAAGACGGGGTATTGATGTTAATGATAAAATAATTCAAAGTGGAGATAGTGAAAGAACAGCAGTAGAGCGGGCGAAAGGCCAAGACGGGGTATTGATGTCAGAGACGTAATTTCACATCACTTCAGTTCTACTAGTCTCAGTAATCATTATGTTAAATGACGTGAGTTGAAGTCTGTTTCGTGGCGTAATTATAGCGAATATTATCTTCTTTAACGATATTTCACGGTAAATTGCTGTATTTAGTTAACACCAGAAGAGGAAGAGTTTGGCCTAAAATGGAAACAATCTGGAGATGAGGAACATCGGTTTTCATGTCCTCGGTGGAAAAACAAACTGGAAGTTGTTTTATTTCATTGATTTTCATATTTTCACGAATATTTCACTTAACAATGGCATTGCCCCATCTACTGATTTGATCTTTTCAGAAATTCGTATGGATATCGGTGACGTAATCTCCAGTAGTGATTCAAATTCTCTCCTTGGTTGTGTCTCCTCTTTCTCTATTCATCTTTGTCTCTCGCCCACCAGACGTCTTCGGAATGCTATTAGTGTATTTCAATGTTTACTTAATACAATTGTTTGTGCAACTGAATCGTGAATGGCTTTGCATGAGGCCGGGTGATTAGGGATAGATTTTATTTGTGATTAATATATCCTTCGAGATTGGCTGAGAGACAATAACGATGTTACTGTATAATGACAGCCGGTGATTGGTTAAGCTTAATCCACATCATACAGAGATCATGGACCTACTATAGTGTCTAACATTCTCTGCATAGATCTGTGCAAGGTCAGCAAGTTCAAACACCATGCATAAACCATCATATTCCATGAATGATTGCACTGATGATAAGCTAATACATAAGAAATAGCAGTTCACCCGCACAGCCAATATGCAATATCAACGTGACTTTTCATTGCAGACAAACTTTCTCAGCGCGGTAGAAAGTACAGTAAAGATGAATAAAAATTATCATATCTGTCACATTGGCACTTGTTCTTTACATACTCAAAACAATTTTGTATAATTTTCAAATTCGAATTCATTGTAATAAACCATTCAGTTATTTTGAAACAAACCTTTATTCTCGACGCCTAAGTCATCATTTATTTTTTTTTACGTGAAGTGAATTGAATTGAAATAGATTTACATTCATTTAATACTTGGCAATCATAATGTTTCAACGCTTCTGAACAATATTCATCATACTTTTTATCTGTAAAAAAGATGGTGAAACAATACTTTGAATTTACTCAAATTAAACTTCATTCACTAAAAGGGGCAATTATGAAATCCACAGAGCAAAATTAATTCGGGTTTGTTTTTATGAAGCATTTACCCAAGGCATAACATTTCAAACAAAATGTACATTCCTTGAAGAAACTTCGGCCCTTCAGTAAACTCCCTGCTATGAGTCACATGTCAAGTCATGTGACCTCATGAGTGGACAGGAACAAACCTTTTCATGACACTACCCCAAAACAGCGTATCATTCATCACTTCATAAAATAAGACAAAGAGGTTCAAATTGAGAGGGCATTACCAGGTTTATACTGAGTAGGCCTTAACACAGACTCTACTCTCTACGTAATCTAAAGTTTGTGGGGAGAACACATAGGGGTACCTTCATAAAGAAAGAGAGTTTTTGTTACAATAATATTTCTCTCTATTTCTCTCTCTCTCTCTCTCTCATCCACCCTCTTTCGCTCTTCTGGCATCTTTTGGAATGTTCCTGGTAGGATTACTTCGAAGACATCCAGTCACAGTTAATGTTCACCCTGCAAATTCTGCTACGCGGTCACTACCGTAATCTTGAGAAGGAAAAGACACAACGTATGATTCATCTTACCCAGCTGTCTACTCTACTTAAAGAGAACGAACGGAAACATGAAAAGAACATCCGTCCTCTTTAATCAGCCAGGGGGCATCCATGATGGTTAAAGGGGTGACGTAGGTCGGGCTTGTACCTTTGAACTTGTCAGTAGTCAGTGATAGCATAGGCAGAAGAAGTAGGTCTTTACTTTGACAACATTGTAGAATGGTCCGATACTCAGTAGAATGGTCCGTATCTCAGTTTTTCTCTCATGTCTTTTTATTGTGAGGTTTGACAAGTGTCAGAACTCGAACATACTACTAACGCAAAGTCCATATTATGCCATTAATCCTATGAAAATAAAGTGCCCTATAATATGAAATACTTTTTCAAACCAAATTACAATCACCATTCAGGATCAAGAGAATAGAGAGACAACTCTCACAGACAAAAGAAAATAATCATCGATGTGCCACCTTAATCATCTCTATGCGAAAATTAAAATGCAGTCACGATGTCAGTAAAGAATAAAGTTTGTTCTTTGACTTATATCTTTATAAATCTTCCCCAAAATAGGATTTAATAAAAACTCTATACCTTGTCGTATTATCGGATCATGAAATCCTCATTAACAACATGGACATTCCTATTGTAAATTAGTGACACATCAGACTTACCTGTTGAAAGGTGTCATTCTCTGCATGGTGATCGTGTTGGTCATGATTTGGTGCTCTTCTCATACGTTGCTCATAATTTGGACTTGTTGATCTTTCCATCAGGTACCCATAACGATGTGGATGTCCATGTCCATGGTGGTCATAATGACCGTGATTGTGCCCGACATGGGTACTTTGTGTTGGAGGATACATCGTCGTTTCATTTGTCGGCTGTTGATGATCAGGAACAACTCCGGGGTTGTGGCCGTGGTCATGCCCGTGGTCATGTCCGTGATCATGTCCGTGGTCATGTCCCTGGTCATGTCCGTGATCATGTCCGTGGTCTTGGCCGTGATCATGTCCTGCTCCGTTTCCATGGCCTGGAGCGAATCCCTGATCGACTGTAGGGTCGCCGTGATCATGTGTTCCATCATGTGCATGGTCAGTATGCGCGATACCGAGATCGAGGTCACTCAGGAGTCGTTGAAGTCCTACAATCAGGTCACCAATGAAAACAAATATTACTTGTTTGTATGAAAGAATGCTGAACTTCGATTTCCTTTTCCAATTTTAAAAGTTGCTGAATTATATATTTATCATCGGTCAACTACAACTTGGAAAGTTCCATGTACATTAAAGATTTCAACGACATCATCAATTGAGGAGTTACAATTTACTCCAAGATACAAGGCGTGATCTCTAAGACGAACAAACTAAAATTCGTTTAAGTTTATTTGATCTAGTATCTTATTCTTTTGATTAAGTGTACATTGATTAGTCAGAACACCATTAATATAAAGGGAGGCAATCCACAAGAGTGTAGGTTAAATGATGACTGATCATAAACCAAAGAAGATGGGATAACAAATGGAAATCAAAAACATTCCCATTTTATAAAGTTTTGTAATCACGCCTGGAAATAGGCGAGGTCCAGACAGTCCCACTCCGGAGACATTCTGACCAGACATGCCAGAAGCGTGGTTAGAAAGAGGAAATCTGTGCTCGTGTGAACAGGGTATCTCCTGAGTTTGACTTGTTGAATTAGGAGTGCATTAGGCACAATAACTGCTTTATATACATGCGCAAGTATGTACACAGACTAAGAAATTAAGGTTGAAATTTTAGCCCTAAACTTAATAGCAGCTAAATAGCAGAGCCTTTAAACTATGAAATAAAACCACATAGGATCAGCCCATTCATCCTGCACCCAGGGAAAGTGTTATTTCCCTGCTGTGTCCTTAAAGGTGTACCTTATTTGGACCCTTAAAGCTAATGCTACACCCTTCCAAGAATAGTCTGTAATGCAAATTTGCACCTTTGAGGATCAAATTTGAATCCTATCTAGGAGTCCTGCTATTTTTCTGTTACCTTAGAAACTGTCGATTTGACGAAGGCAATCTTCTAAACTATTTCAGATCTAAATCTATCAGGAGTACCGAAGTCCAAAGCTATAAAAACCATGATTCATAAAATATTCATATGTCGTTCCCCTTTAGAAGAAGAATAAATCTCTGCCTAAACATTAAAAACTCAAAATCATTCAAGGAATTTGTCAACAAATTTTAGGCATTACTCCCAGTGTCTAAAAGTTGTTCACAAATTAGAATTTCCTCCCGTTAAGCTTCTTTATTTACTATCATTCAGGGAAGTTAACATAACTACTATATAACAATAGCAAAAATAACAATGATTATACTCGTATGAAATAATTATTGAGACAATAATAAACAAATAACCAGAAAAAGAAGAAAAGTGAAGAAGAAAAAGAAGAAGAAGAAGAAAAAGAAGAAGGAGAAGAAGAACAAGAACAAGAACAAGAAAGAATGATTCTTAGCATTATAGCATCTAATACAACGTTTCAAAACCAGGTCGACAAAAAAAAATGACTTCAGGTTAAAGAAATACGTTCCTTAGCATTAATCAATAATTATTTGGACAACCTCACCTGCCTCACGTATGACATGGTTGCTACCAAACTCGTCGAAGATGTAGTCAGTAAAGTATGAAGGGGGCACGAGCAGTCCTTGGCCAATACAATGACCATGGAGTAGAGAACTGACCAGATGGGCAGCTAGGATCTCAAACCCAGATTGCGTGATGTCATGCTCATTCGGGATGTTGGCTGCTTCGATCATTGTATGGGCCTCAAAACACTGAAAGCGGTGACAGATCGAAATGAGCAAAAATGAAATAAAGATATTAAGAAAACAGTTATGCTGTACGAAAATCTCCCGAAGGTCAGCTCAAAAGTGACACAGAGGAGATTAAAACTTGCAGGACATGCACAACGGCATCCTGAGTTGACACTTCACTATTGTGGGAGCCCCTCCATCATGTCCATGGAAAGGCAAAAAGGGGGAGACCCAGGAGAACATATTATGTCGACTCACTACGAATAGACACTGGTCTCCATGAAACGCAAGAAATCATCAATCTAATGAAGGACGGGAACTGCTGGAGAGAACTTGTCCATGGATCTCGGGAATACTACCCAACTTGATTGATTGATTGATTGATTATGGGACTAAAGGATTAAGTCCTTTCAATTCATATGATATTAGGGCTATAGTTTCTCAATATTAGTTTGTGATCATGTACCAGTTGAAACAGTTCTTTAAAAAAAAAGTTGACATGAAATATTGTTACTAACAAGTATCATCACGTGTTGTAGGAAGATCAGAGGAAGCACTGGTGTCATGGTTGAGTGAGTACACTTTAAAGATGAAGCAAGAAATGCAAAAATTCCTGTGAATATGGCATTAATGCATATGCACAATTCAATTTCAGCTCCGTATGTGTAACGCCATCAACTTTCTAAAACCTATTCTGATATTTTGCTCGAAATTGCATGGTTGAGTTAACAAGATATCAACGGGAAATGGGGAAAGTCAACTGCATGACAAGCATGACAATACTTCAGGTGAATGAAAATTGAATATCAGTTATCTTGCTGAACGTGTGTTATACTGTTAAATAAACAGTTTTAATCATGTCACGCCTGAGTAGGTAGGCCTACATATGGAGATTTAAAAGGAATATAATGAAATATACCCATATTACTTTTGTAAGGATTCGAAAGTTGCTACCCTTTAACAATTCACAAGGCATATCAATTCCTATCAAATTTGGACACAGTTCCACTTTAGCCCCCCCCCCCCCCTTCTTTTTCTTTTTCTTAGAAAGGGCAATATATGCCACTTTAGGCACCCACTCATTATGGCTGTGTAGGGTCGGTTCTCATTTAAATTTTGAATTACTCTAAACCTTACTTGAGGGTGGGGGCTTGGCAACACATTTTTCTAATCTCTCTGTATGAATGCTTTCAATCGTGAACAACACCTACCTATTCTTGCAATAAATTTAATGGATTTTGCAATTTCAGGAGGATTGAACATTGCCATTTCCCCCCTAAAACTGTGCTCACCCAACCGTGAAAAAGCGTGAAAGGTGTCAGGATAGATGTGAGTCGATCAAACATTGAATAATAAAACAACAACAGCACTTAAACAGACACTAGAAACAGAATTTGCCAAAATCTTGTTTCACAGACCCTCATGACTCTTGTGACTTTTGAAAAGTGACATTTTTGCCTTTAATGTATGCTCACTCATCCATGACTCGACGTATCAATATCATTTTTACACAGAAGCTGGTCAATAAGTGTAGGAACATTTCTACCAAATCATTTTCTTCAAAACCTCTTCATTAAAAAGTTACAGCATTTTCCTTAGGGGTGAAGTTACTTTTTTTGTTGTGTTTAGATACCAAACTAAAGCACTGACAGTTCTTTAAAAAAAAAGAGGAAATGTGACATAATTTTGAAGGGAGACAAGGGTTTCTTACATCCAGAAAGGTATTCAAGATAATCCACTTCGGTACAAGCATAGACAAGATAAAGCCATTATTTTCACACACACAGTATTAAGGTGATTAATAGCAGATTGACATCATCAGACACAACGCTACATGACATAATGCTAAACGCATGTGAAAAGTTATTTCATCTGGAGATAAATGAGATCATCTGGGGGGGGGGGGAGCGGGCGGTCATTTATGGGGTAACGCTAATCCTGCTGGTCAGTGTTAAATGAATCAGGAAACCGTTCTGATCATTTTTCTCCCACTGGTCATCAGGGAATATGACTAACTTGACTTGACCCCCTTCAATCCTTGACATGCCTTAAAGATATAGTTTCCTTTTTTTAGGTTCATTTTTTGTTTGCATGAATATTTTCTACATTGAAATTGAAATTAAAATACACATTTATTCATGAGTCTGCGACATAATGTACAAAATTCCAATATATAATACAGCATGTACAGGGAAAGTGGCGAACACCCGGGAATCGAAGCTTGTGTTGGGGTCCCCGAAGACAAAATGACAATTAAAATACACAAACATTATTTAGCGTTATATAAAGCTTCAATGCAGTTTGGAAAAAATAGCCTCTCTTGAATAAAGTTGTATCTAAGTGGGTGCATAATAAATCCTTAACGAGTTAAAAGCCATATTTACAAACTTTTCTTCTTTCTTTGAGAGATGAAGATCTAATGGTTATGGTGACCAAAACACTTTCGGCTAATCCTGCATCTTAGCCAAAACAAAATATTAGAATAGTACTTTCACGTCGAAGTTCATTGAATAAACTCAATTTCTGTGTGGGACAGTCGCTAGCTTATACTGCGTCCTTGATCCTCAACTCAATCGTAAATATGAATCTATCAAATTTCTTTATAACTTCGTTTCCACCTTCCTATTTCCTTAGGGCAAGGACAGTGATAAAGTAGGTCGACCGATGAGCAGACGACAGATCAGGCTCAGATTTGTCACCGTTTTCCCCAGAACCTCACTACGATCGTTTGACCGGAGTTCCTACATATTAAATCACAAACTGTATACCTAGCTACCTAGCTATGGCACTCAGGATAAATGGCATCACTTGCGTATCTTTTGAATAGCAAATAGCCACAACATAAAGGTCTCGAACAATTCAGGTTTGTTAACTCAAATCGGCTTCCCTCCTTTTTACTTTATCTCATATCCTCTAGAAAAGGCGCTATACATATGTAAATCCAATTGTTTTTTCTAACATTATTATCATTATTATTATTACTATCATTATCATTATCATTGTTTTGATCATTATCATCCTTATTATCACTGTTATTATTGTATTTTATCATCATCATTATTACAATAGTTATTATTATCATTATTATTATTATTATTATCATTATTATTATTGTTACTATTATTATTAACTGTTCTGCTTAATACACTCAGTTCATTTGGTGTTAGGGGTCAGGCATATGCATGGTTTCAGTCTTATCTTTCCTGTCACTCACAGATTGTCTGTATTAATGACTGCAAATCTACCAGCATGCCTCTTACTCTCGGTGTTCCGCAGGGTTCTGTGGGCGAGCCCACTTTATTTTCAATTTATTTGATTAGTTTGGGACATATCTTACGACGTCATAATATCAATTATCATATCTATGCCGACGACATCCAACTCTATCTCTCCTTCAAACCAAACCAGGCTGACGCAAAAAATGCAATCACCCGTCTTGAGAATTGTCTCTCTGACATTCACTCCTGGCTGGATCATCATTCATTAAAATTGAATCCCTCCAAAACTGAGTTCCTTCTTTTTGGTTCACGGGCTCAACTTAGTAAGGTCAAGTTGTCATCCGTCTCTTTTTCAGGATGTACCATAAATGTTTCCCAGACGTGTCGTAACTTAGGGGTCATGTTAGATTCTGGAATGTCTATGTCAAATCAAATAACCAACATCTGTAGATCTGTAAGGTATCAGCTCCGCAACATTGGGTTCATCAGGAAATATTTGTCAAAATCTGCCACTGAAAAATTAGTTCATGCACTGATTTCTTCACGACTTGATTTCGGGAATGCCTTGCTTTACAACTTACCCAACACCCAGTTGTCTAACTCCAAAAGCTCCAAAACGCTGCAGCACGCATGGTCACCCTATCTAAAAAACATGTTCATATCACACCCATCCTGAAATCTCTACATTGGTTGAAGGTCAACGATCGATTCCATGCAATTAACGGTTCTGCTCCACAATACAACATCAATCTAATTAACAAATACACTCCTGTCAGGTCCCTACGTTCATCCAAGTCTGGTTCCCTAGTTGTTCCCAAATCCATTAAGACATGGGGGTACGGGCTTTTGCTCACGCTGGCCCTTTTCTCTGGAATGATCTTCCCCTGGTTATCCGTGAATGCACTTCAATTGACACATTTAAACGTTACCTTAAGACACGTCTATTCAATGCTTCCTACTCTTAATTGTTCCTTAATTTATCATTGTATTTGTGCTCTTCTCTCTCTTTCTTTCTTTCACTGCGCCTTGGGCACTCTGCAGAGTGGATTTGGCGCATTACAAATCCCATCTATTATTATTATATTATTATTATTAACATCATATTATTGCTACTATTATTATCATCATCATAATCATTATTATCTTTATACACTGTTAGAACAGTTGTTTAAAATTCCTTAACTGTTTTTTTTTAATTGTATGTAAAATATATGGGGATCTTTTTTAAACATCTGTTGGTATATAGGTTCATTTTTTAAACAACCTAATGATTTTTAAACAACTTTTCTAACAGTGTACTACACCTATTTTTAGTAGATATTTGCCTATTTAGAAAACAGATAAATATTTCATTAAATATTTTCATCAAGAACAGAGCATTCTGTTCAAAAGCCTATCCTATCTATAAAGTACATCTGACGCTTGACTCTACAGCGAGTGAGCATTCTGGCAACCTCTTTCTTGTGATCACCTGTCATTTTAACACGGGAGGACGCTTGGGTTTCCTATCAAGTTATTTTTAAACCCAGAATCCGGAAGTTTGAAAAGTCATTCCACTCAACCCGTTGCTCGCCCCCAATTTTGTTGCATCTACATCGCCAAGACATTGTATCAAGCGTGAATGCGATCCACTTATAGTTCCAAAGACGAGATAATAGTTTGATAACCCATTCATTCAAACAATATCCGCAGAATTTTCTGCATTCGAAAGTGATATGAAGTATGGAGATGGGGTGAGGATGAAAAGGTGTCCTTAGTGCTGCTGATACCTTAGTGAAAGAGATCATTTTTGTATTAAAAATACCTGCTTATGGCATGCAAGTCACGAATTACACTGACGCACTTAAGTGTCCGTTAAAATGTATTTATGAGAGCGCTCTTTCAAGCAGTAAATGGCAAAAATAGATTACTAGTTGTAGAGAGTTTCGTACCTGAGGGCTTGCTAACCTTCTACTCATCAAAAGCTATTGGTTTGCTTGCTTATTTTGGCACTTTGCTCACATCTTATTCTCCTTATTGTATCTTTTTCAACTTTAATATTATATTGATTGAAATATGTGTATATATGTCTTGGCCGAGCACTGTTCATAATGCGTAAAGACTGTATTTCTATTTCATCGAAAGAAAAAATAAGGAGGAAACGTCGTATTGCTTTTATGTTATATCTGTTAAATATGAAGACACAAACAACAGTCCAGAAAAATATGTTTAAAAATATTAAAAGAACTATCTGCTAGAACATGATAGCTAAATGAATATACTGACGTGAATTATAATAATAATGATAATAATGCGCCTAATAATGATAATAAAAATTATAATGATAATAACAATAATAAAAAATAATAATGATATTGTTGTCATCATTTTTATTATCATTATGATAATAATTGTAACGATAATTATCATGGTTATGATAATAACCATGGCAACAATATGAAAATTGGCAACAACGACATAATAAAAACAATTTAAAACGAAATAAAAGTATTCTGAAGTTTCTAGGAAGATATTAATGATTACGAAACCATATTTTTCTGCATACTATACTTGTACCCAAAGGGTTATGTAACTCTATGACTTGTACCCCCATTTCGATTCCCAGGGGAGCATTTACACTGACCATTCCACTGACTAATAGCGTAATCATAACAATAGCTTTCGGCATTCTTCCAGGTTTCCATTCTTCTATTTGGTATGGAATGACAAAAGGGAGAGGTACCTTGCCAGTAAATATAATTTCACCACGACGGCAATCTTTTTAAGTCGAAGAACTGCTTCATAGTCTGGTAATGTCAAGAACACGATCACAAGTTTTTCTTGTTTGATGTAGAGATAGCAGTTCTAATATCTTGACAGCACTCAAGAATTTTGTTGCAGAAATAATCAATTCGCCCAAATTACTCAACAAAAATGTGATGTTTATATATGCATGACAACAGAGAATCGTTAAATGGGTGAACAGAAAGCAATACCTTTACATTAACCGATAAAATATGTTTTAGAAAGTGACAGTGTAAAAGAGAGAGTGTGACTAAAGGTAACTCACCTGAAATGAAGATGTTGGTATGTACGTCTTATTGATGCTCGTCAGAAGGAGCTCCAGTTTGTGCTCTGAGAAGATCGCACCATCTCCGAATGCGATCCTGGAACCAAGCTTTGGGGTAGACTCCGACGAATTGAGACCGCTCAGTGCTAAAAGATAATCTCTGTAGGAGAAGGAATCGTTGGTGCCCGCCGTGGATGGGCCAAGCGAACATGTGGCCTCTGGAGCGTGGATGTAGTAGAGGATGACGAGGCTCGCTTGGCCAAACGTTGCCTCGCTCAAGTGACCTTCTGCGGTATCCAATCCGACGATTCTGAAGAGGGTTTCTGCAGGTATGCACTAAAGACGGAGGAAAGAAAGGAAGGCGAGTGACGTATTTTATGAAAATTAATGTATATATTCCTATAAATCGGTGTTAGGAGGACATTCTTTTGTTCTAGGCCATCAAAATGTCTCCATAAGCGTGCTTCATGTCCCCCTACCACTAGTTTTTTTTATATGGAATAAATCCCATTGTTATACGTCCCCACAGACATAGTATTGCTAATATATATATATATATATATATATATATATATATATATATATATATTATACGAAATTATATTATATTATATTATACGAAATTCAAGGGAAAAGAATTACATGAACATTACCAGCTAGTACAGAGTTGTATCGCACCAGTTTCATGCATTAAACAAAATTTATACAGATGACATATTTACAAGGTAATTTTGGATTTGTCTGGAGCCAGGGATCTGAAACGGAGAAGGATCCATACTATATTGAAGACACTGCGAAATTTAGTTCATGCCTAGGAAACATTTTATTTCAAAATCTGTCACTTTCGCACGGAATTTTATTACGTCAGACAAAACATTCCAAAGATTGATTTTCTTAAAAACCTGGGCCTAAATATTTTAGATTCATTTATAAATCTATGTTAATCCCGTGCACCATACAAAAGAAAAAAATTATACGATAACAAAATTCATTACTGCACAATATCATGTGCAACCTTCGGTAGGCAGGTTGTCTTTAGTCATTCATGGATATCTTCAGAGGTATAAGATGACGAATACTCTCATTGTTGGCTGACGTATACTGAAGTGCGGTATTCATCTAATCTCCAAGATTTGATGCAAGAATGGATTGAGCTTAGGATTACTGGGGAGAAAAGTTGTGAACTATCAAATTGTCAAAAACGAGGGTTTGGGAGGAATTCGTCACGACAACCAAGACTTAAAGGCTCCGATACAAAACAACTGAAAAAAAAGAAGAAATGAGTATCACTTAGGGTTGCATATGCATTTCCCGATGTCATCATGTATTCAGTTATCAAGATTCCAGTAAGAAGGCTGTAAGTTATTGCTAGATTTTAATGATATCTCTGAGTAAACACGTTGATCTCATTTTGCATATGTCTATTATTCAGACTGATCAGGCTGATGGTGTACAGTTACAATAATGCCAATGAAATTTGGGGAAATCGTTTCTTCATGGTATTATCTTTACTAGGCTTTGACATGAGCCTGATCTCTCTCTCTCTCTCTCTCTCTCTCTCTCTCTCTGTACTGCAGCAGAGTCGCTTATTCCGACTGGAGCCGCGCTTTGACTCACTGTAATATAATTCAGGGATATAGCAACTACTGCAACGATGAAAGAAAAACAAAGGCTCTTCCAGCGCTGCGTTTAAGAATGGCACTTGGGGCCCCCTCCGCACCATTCTTCATACCCCTAACAAAACTGCAACTTGTAAAACTTGCAGTAACTTTACACCAACTCTTTCCGTACCCTCGTATTTATCACAAATGTTCATAAAAAGATAAACCTACCCTTTTGGCACCGCCTGACCTTTTAAAACCTTTTCTAAACGAATCAGTGCTGGTAAGTTCCATTTTTGTTTTCATCTAATGGGGTTGTGATTTTACTGTAAACTTCGTCGTCATCATATTGCTTAAGCTTGAGATTTTAAGAACATTTCAAAACGAGACAAATGAGAACAGAATGAATACAAACAACTGACATAACTAATCTGTGCTGTTGCGTGTGATAGTTGTAAGAGAAAAGTCTAAGATATTCGACCTTCAATCAGTGAATACCTATATCATGTACATGAGTATATGGAATTGATGTAAGTCATAAATAAAATGTGTTTGTTGTTTCTTCGGATTTTTGGCATTCGATTCGGTTCCGAACACAAATGAAAAATAATATCATTGTTCATTGTTCTTTTAAGAAGATTCTCGAAGACTGCTAACATTCTCCTCGACAACTTCGCAGTTTCATAGCGAGATTTCCCAAGAGGTCGGGGGGGGGGGGGTAAAGATATTTGTTAAAAAGGATGTGTTCCAATATCATTTACGAAATCTCTTCTGTTAATGTGCAGTGGTATGTGAAATCATTAGCTTAATGACAAGCAGGCTCATACTTAGCGAATACGTTTAAACGTAGTGTCTTGAGCCAACAATGAAGTTCTGGCATTCGATGGAGAGGTTGATAAAAATGAAGCTTTATCAATTAAAAAAACAAAACAACGCTAAAGAGAGAAGTTGCTTTAATTTATAAGGTGTGAAATACTTAGATGTCGAACAAGCATTTGAAGCTGTCTAATACGGAGCAACTATATAAGGCAATTCAGGATTTCGAGATTTTTGCAAAGATAATAATGGACATTTACGTGATAAGAACCTGTTCAACAAAGTTTCGTGTACAGTCATTGTCTTGAGGCCTATGACAAATATCCCGTTTTATTCTGTGCATGTATAATCCCAGGGAGCTTCAAACTATCCTTAGCAGCTAGATTATATTTAGAATGCACTGTACCTCGATAGGAAAAAGGCGATAAAAGTTCAACGGGAGGACCCTATATATGTTAACTGTCTGCTAAAACCCATGACAGGCTTGCCACCTACATTGAATTCTTAACTATGTCTTGGTACAAAGCCTTGCCTTTTTATTTCTCAGAATTTCGCTTTATTGTATCAATATTGGGTAGTGTTTGTATGAATTATATCCATATGTGATATTCAGGGTTTGTAGGTATCTCTGCAATCAGTTCAGAGTGAGAATTTTATCCGATCCTCTTCGACGCTTTAGGCACATTGCAGTATAATATTTGTTTGTGTTTACTAAGCAATATGCTATAGTTTATCACCCCCGGTATCATCCCAGTAGAGCCTCTTCAGGATATTTTAACAGGACATAGTGTGTAATGCCTGTACATTTGTTATTTGGTGCTAGGTAAGTTGTACTTGAAAGTGTTGGATGATAACTCTACCCGATTCTTTTATACGCTGGCATACTGAGAGGCAATCCCAGAGAACACGCAACAAGAGGTAAAGCATTTATCTTAGCCCCAAAAATATATATGGCTTTTTCAATGCTGTTACACCGTCTTTACTCTGTACATAACTCCAGGGAGGTCATATACGACTTTGTTCGAGTCTGATCAAATTAAAATAAATTACTTTACTTCGCAAATTTACCATGTCCTGTTAACCCATTCCTGACAGGAATTATTTAAAGCCTAATTTGATCAGCATTTATTCTTCAAATTGGCAAACCAACATTTTTATTTTATTGCTGCATTTTCTTATAAAATGTCATGTATCTGAAATGAATATAAATTGACGGAAATTATGATGGGAAGTAAAAAAGTTGCCAATTTGCAGGGGAAAACGGTGATTTTAAACTTTCTATCACATTGCCAATTTAAGGATTTTAATGCTTATTTTCCTTTAAAAAATTTTCAGCATCAAACAACGAATATTAACGCAACCAAAATGGGCCCAGTTTGTGTAGAATTTTTTGCTCTTTCTGCTCATGTATTTCGTATGATTTTTAGGGCTTTGCATCAAAAAATATTAGGCCAAACCACAAAATGTGGACCTCTGTCATGAATGGGTTAAAATATCTTGAAGAGGCTCTACTTGGATGATAAAGTATATAGCTTTGCCTAGTAAACAAAAAACAATGCAATATAATACTGCAATGTGTCTAAAGCGTCGAAGAGGATCAGATAAAGTTCCCACTTTAAAGTGATTGCAATGTGTTGATATCGATTATGAATGTGTAATGTCGATTACAGGGACGCAAAGAAACTAAGAAAGTCAACAATATGTTGTTGCTCACTTGGCGGAAACTGTCAGTCATCTAGTTTTAAATATTCTTGAAACAGCTGCTTTAAAAAACGAGGTCAAATAATTTCAGAAGGGCCACATCTATGTTTCCTACACAATGAGATTATATCATTTAAGTGCATGAAATATGGGAGCTGGTTTCAAGTTTACATAGCTGGATCTTTAGGACGAGAATTATGAAAATTAAAAGATAGGAATCAAATTCATCAAGGCTCAAACTTGCCGCACAAACTCACTGTTATGATTTTAAGTTTAGAGACAAGACTTTACCATTCCGAAGCTTAACAGGATGTTCAATCTGTGGGGGCTATGGGTTTTGCTTTCATCGCCCCATCCACCCCCCCCCCCCCCCCCTTCCCTAAGTGATCCCTTACGAAAAACAGCATATGCTGATAGGGTGTTCCGTCCCACAAGTGGTAAATAAATAAATAAAAAAAATAAAAATAAAATACTAAGTAGTGCAATCTCGTGCCAATCAAAAGAATGGAGGCTATATTCATAGGACAAATTATGGCCGATATATATATATATGTGTGTGCGTGTGTGTGTGTGTGTGTGTGTGTTTAAAGCAGACAGTATCGATATTATCTCTCTAGTATCGGTAGGGAAGAAAGTGCAATGTCATTTCAGCATCTTTCTTCTTGTAGACAAAGGGTAAGAAATCAAGACATGAAGACCCCAAGCATCATATTCCGCATAAGTAGATCATCTTCTACAGAACACTTATAATCGCGCTTTACCATTTTGAATTCCTCAAAGGATCTTACGTCCGTGAAATCCTTGCTACTACATGCGTGGACCTACTATGCTTTTTTTTTCTGTTGCAAGACTGATGAAGAGTAAGTCCTACTTGTATTGCATAACACTGTTTAACACAAGGGCGAGTTTCGGGGGGGGGGGGGGGGCAATCGAGTCACCGGCCCGTGCCCTTCTGATTTTAAACATAAGTCGAGTATCCAAGTACATTACCGCAACTCTCTAATGAAATTATTACATTCCAACCTGATGTCCAAGTTCAACAGTCATTAATTTGTTCGGAAGTTATTGATCATTGGCTAATTCTGTATAACGGGCTGGAAGCGCTAGACAGACCGTTAGCTGGCCCAGCTCAATCACAACCCAGTCTACGGCTACGTATAACCTACGGCGCGATGACAGACTAGGACCAAGAGGGTTAAAGAAAACCACCAGGGAACCACCAAAGCCCCTGTGGAAAGATTTAGCTAATGGTGATTAACATCCTTGCTCATGATCATGAGTGAAGCCAGAGGTTTTTTTCTCCGTAGTTTTAGCGGAGAAATGGGATTATTTGTAATTAGTGGTTTGTACGAACACTCTTTTTGTCAAGGCAATCGGCCACAGAAAAGTAGAGTGAAAAAGAATGACCTTGATCATGAAAATAACTTATTCCCTTGAAAAAATTAGAATCACTTCACGTAATGATATTCATTGTTTATCACTCTGACTACGTACGGATGCATTTCATGACCGAATAACGGAATGTATGATTCAACTACAAATCCATCTCGGCCTATCTTTATCGGTGACACAACATTTGCTCATGCGACAATTATTGTTCCCGTCTAATTTTCTCCGAAGATATAGGGTTAGGGCTGGGGTTGTGATAGGGGTTTTGGTTCAGAATAATGTGAGGATAAGGATTAAGGTTAGTGTTAGGTCTTGGGGTTAGGTTTTATGTTTGGCTTAACGAGCCGATTTTCCATGGGAGCAATTGTCGCCGGAGCAAACTTCATTTATCATTAGTTATGAGTTTGTTTTGAATCGCGTTGTTTGATATTTAACCAGATAACAATCAAATGAATTAACGAGACGATGATGAACGTCATAACACTGTATTTGTTACCTGCACGCTTTGAGCAGGGGGGGGGGGGGGGGGGGGGAGGGTGTTTCATAAAACTGTTCGTAAAGTTACGCATGACTTTACCAACTTTGCCAAATGGGATGTCCAAAGCTTTTCTCGACGTTTTAAAAGGTGTGACTGCATTTCCCATTTGTCAAAAAATATACTTTGCAAATGTTCGTAAACAAAATTAATAATCAGATAATAATCTGTGTCTGCATAAATATTACACATGTAGCTGATACGATTATGACTGAGAATTCCATTTGGCTTGCCATATTCAAATCGTACGTAAAGTCATCCGTAACTTTACGAACAGCTTTATGAAACATCCCCAGCTGGGGGGTGTAACATAAAGAGGTACAATCAATCTTACAATCAATTGTATCTCTATAGTACATGGTTTGCCATAGACTTACGATTGATATCAATCGTAAGATTGATTGTATGTTTTATGTTACACCCCCCTGGTCTCATAGGAGCCATGTGATAAAGCAAGTATCAAGAGTAAAACGTTCGTTCAAACTCTTTTTCATTTTTGCTCGGTTCTCATTTTGTCTCCTGTAGATACAGAGGGATAGTGATTTTTAATATAGATTAGCGTTTAAACAAAACACATCAGTGGTATTATTAGAATTTTAGCCTTGACCAATAAGTAAAATTGTTATTCCGTGACTAATCAACTAGACCACAATAGTAATGCTAATCGACCACGACACGTATAGATATGCACTTTGATCAAAACTGCTGTGGCGATAATGTACAAGCCATGGATTGCAATTATCTGACCACAACCATTATAGGCTACGTGCTTGTGTATTTATAGGCACGTCCCAAATACAAATTTTGTAATTTTTAAAGGTAATTATTCAATAAGAAAATACAATCTTTTTTTTTTCTCGGCTTGCCCCCGACTAGCACTCGACTATCATCCCTAAACATAATTCGTGATATATTATCTATCGCGCAAACATATCTACGGCAACTATCTACATACGAATATTTCTGCATGGTGTGACAGGTTGGGGTGACTTAAAGTGATGTAAATGTTATCAAGTGCTACTTTATTCTCTTTTAGTTTGACAATATTTAACGTTTAGTAGTCGAAAGAAGGCAGTAAATCCTAATCCTAGTTTTCTCCGTTAATTCGCAAATGACAGCAGTCCCTCCCTCCCTTCCAAATTGTATGCATATATGGACTCATATACACAACTCAATGTCAGATTAACTGCACTCATGAGTCTTAAACTTTGCGCCATATGGGTTACTGATGACGGACCCCTTACACGGAAACTCAAGCTAGGGGCCTCACTTTTACCCCCATCAACGTTTTTTATAGATACCTAGGTGATATTTTTAGCCTTTTCCCGCGACAAAACTCCTCCACACTTGCTACTGTATCGTAACTATGTGTTACATCCACAGGGGGTAGTAAGCCTTTACTTAGAAGAGTGTAAATCCACACTTAGAAATATATCATCCCATATGGCTCTGTCTGACAGTATCAACACAGTAGATTCCTGGGTTGACTTGGCGAATATTTGAGCTGAAGATCTTCAAACATTAGGTGTTTCAGTAAAAGCTTGATGTGCAGTTCTTTCTTCACAATTATTCGACACTTATCTCAGTGTGACAGCTTGCACGCGTAACCAAGGGAATCCCCGACTTCCAGATTTCTTCACTCCGAGATTATTTCATTTAATCATTTTCGAGGTCACAGTAAGAATCATTAGGTCTTTCCGTTCAAATTATGTATTATCAATGCAATTTCTGTATAAATTTCTTCCAAGTATATTGGGGGCCATTTTAAAACACCCCGGCTAAAATGGCTGAATACAAGGGAGTGTAAAGACCCAAAATAAATGCTATCACCAGTGTGTCAAAAACACTGCAAGTTAATTGAATTCCTTTTGACCTTGTTAACTAATGTCAATTAATTTCAAGCAAAAAAGAGAATTGATTTCACCTTGATTCATGATTAGGAATAACATACATTGATCAAGTTTATTCAAATCTTAAGCAATGAAATATGCACCATCGAAAAATGAAAAATTGAATTTCATTTTATCATGCCTGTGAATATGATAGACTGCCGAAGAGTATATACTTCCAGTGTACAAACTTGAAAACTTGTAGGGATGATCATGTCGGGAATGGCAAGAAATTTTTATTCCATGTGGTAAATTTTCGGATATACTGATAAGATTGTAACTTTAAAGCTGTTCATTATGGTATTGGGGTGGACAAGTTTTTAGCCTATGTTTTTATGAGTATTCAAAACAGAAGTACTAGAATTAAGATCTTTACAAATACACGTTCATGTATAATGATAAACAATCCTTTCTATAATCTAAGGAATATCGTGAAATACTGGACTGCAATGATGTTGCAGTGTTAACACAACATGCCGATGGTTGTCTGGGGTGCATATAATGTAGAGGGTCGTAGGTTCATGGAATCAGGAAACGCGGTAGGGTGCTTCTGATAATGTTCCAAGCTTAGGGTACGTTCTACATAATGTGAATGATGATTCACTGCAAACGTGGTTAAGATCAGGGTTTTCTCTGTACCCCTTTTAACACATGCCAAAGGGTGGTCTAGGCTGTTTTAGGCTATAGGCATGATAGGGATAGAGGATGGGCAACCTGCTTGGTGATGTTCGTTATTCCGAAGGTTTTGTTATATAATTCCGAGGGTTCGTTATTCCGAAATATGCAAATCCCACATACTTAGATGTTCGTGAGTCCGAAAATGAAATAAGGTTCGTTATTCCGAAGGTTCGTCGATCCGAAAATGAAATAAGGTTCTTTATTCCGAAGGTTCGTTAACCCTAATATACCCGGGGGGCATAATGCCCCCCCCCCCCCCGTTGAATTCGCAACGACTAGATGTATCGATCTGAGATTCGATGACTTTTTTCTCTGATCCTTTCCGCACGTTTTGATACCAAATTTATGTCGATCGGACCTACGGTGCCGGTGTCAGATTACGATTACGAACGCAAGTCGTTAAAATTTCACTATTTCTGTATATGACTGTGTACAAACCTATGAGTAAAATTAGAAACTTCAAAATTATGTAAATACTGTCAGGAAAGAATAATTACTCTCTCTTAAATAGTGAGAAACATCAAACACATACTCTCACATACATACACACACTCACCCTCACACACACCCAAACCCACACAAAGACGTTTAAAAAAAACAAAGAAATACATATGGAGTTTGTAAAACAATAGGATACATAACAAAAGAATTTGATAACCTATTTTTTTAGTAAAGGAGTCAATGTGAATGTTATGAAAAACATTTGCACTAAAAATCATTGTTCCTAAAGCATTATTCAGTGAGATATAGCCAAAACTATGAGTTCTCGCATGAATTAGCATAAACTAATTCATGTAAAATAAAACAAGACAATTTGATAAAATCTAACCATATAGCCTTGTAGAGTACATCATTCTCTACCCTTATGCCAATTTTCGGCGATCCACGGCCGAGATCATAAAGGGGCCATAATGCCCCCCCCCCCCCCCTCGGGATAACTAGACCAGAAATAGCCCGGGCCTTTTAGGGTTAATCCGAAAATAAAATAGGGTTCGTTATTCCGAAGGTTCGATAGTCCGTAAATGAAATAAGGTTCGTTAGTCCGAAAATAACCAGCGAGCTTAATGAACCTTATTTCATTTTCGAACTGTGTATGCCAATGATATGTATTTCTTTATCGGAGTAAATTATTAAAATCATTATCGCCATCATCATTGTCACTATCCCTTAAGTTAGGATTTCTATTGTTTTTATCCATTCTGCTAATTTAACATGTTTATCTGTTTAATAATATCTATTTGGGGTTGCCGTATTTTCAAGCATATTGCTTATAATGGCAATCCTTCTTCCGCAAATGATTTTATGTTTAATGAATTACAATAATTTCACGATTTCTCATTTCTTTTTTTTTTTTTTTGAAAAATGATTGTTACGTAAAATTATGTATTTATGATTTATTTTCAAAAAGTTATTTCTTGTTTGTATATTAAGTTACCTAATGTTTATATGAAATGCAGAAGAAAAAATAACTCAAAATTAATATTCGTAAATAAACGCTGAAATAAAGATGTGTATGAAATAAGGTTCGTTATTCCGAAGGTTCGATAGTCCGAAAATAAAATAAGGTAACAAGGTAATAAGGTAACCAACGAGCTTAATGAACCTTATTTCATTTTCGGACTAACGAACCTTCGGAATAACGAACCTTATTTCGTTTTCGGATTACCGAACCTTCGGAATGACGAACCTTACTTCATTATCGAACTAACGAACCTTCGGACTAACGAACCTTAGGAAAAACGAACCTTCGGACTAACGAACCTTCGGAATAACGAACTGTAACCAGATTTTTATGCAGTTCGTGAGAATTTGCATGGACAAATTTCAAGGGAATCGAGTGGGCACCTAATATTCTGAGAAAGTGATAATCAGCTATAGGCACATGCATTCACGTGTTGAGGTGTTGTGGTCTAGCGGATAGGTTTGTACTACAACTACGTACAAGGAATGGAGTTCGAATCCCTGGAGCAGCTCTATGTCCTATGGCAAGACAATTACATTTGCCGCACTCGACCGAGGTGAGGTAAATGGGTACCTGGCAAGAATTTATTACTTAAAATGTTTCGGAGCGCTAGCTGTAAGGGGTGCTTGAGTAAAGAGGGACTGATAATATCCAGTGACCTTTGCAAGCGCATAGAGGCGTTTGATCTTAAAGTGATAGGAGCTAAAAACAGATTATTGTCGTTACCATTACCATTATTGTTATTATTACTATTGTAATCATTATCATGATGATAATGATCATGATGATAATTTTTTTTATTTTCATTATTATTATTATTATTATTATTATTATTATTAGTTATTATTATTATTATTATTATTATTATTATTATTATTATTATTATTATTATTATTATTAATTATATTATTATTCCCGACAAAACGTCAGGAAAAAATTGCTTTGATAGATACGTTCTTTACATTTACCACATTGCTGAATGAGAAAATTACTGTGTATGCCAAGATAAACATGTATAGGTGTGATGAATATGTATTTCTTTATCGGAGAAAATTATTTAAAATGTTTTCTCTAATAACTTTTCTAATTTTCGTAAATAAACGTTGAAAATAAAGATGTGTATGAAAGAAATTCTCTTCAACATTCCCTAAGAATGACATTATTTGCTCAGTTGAAAAAGTACAATTTGATGATCTATTCAAAAGTTTTAGATTTTTCCCCGTTGTCAAATTTTGCTCACCCATCATACGCTATTTGATTCAGAAACTGAATGTACAGGTTCTCGCACTCACGATTTTCTCAAGCCCTTATTCATTATTATGGTTGAGATGTTTTTCATATCGTAATGAAAAATTGGCACTTCAATTCACAAAAGAAAACACAAAAAACACAAAAACAAGAAAATCTAAAATAAGAGGGTCAGATATTTTCAACATCTGATTAAAGATACATGCAGTGAATATATAAATATAAATGTAGTAGGCCCTATGTCCATTTCAAGCCATTTGGCAGTGAACCTAAGTTGGCACATTCTCAAATCTAGGGGAATTTCTTTTTGTGCACTTGTTTCTTACTATCAATTACGCACAACATGCAGCACTGTTCATTATAACTTCAATATGTTTTGGATATATTTTTGTTTGTATACACCTGTTTCTATGTACTAGATTCATATTAAAAAGATACAAAATTGCTTACACGTTTCATGGCAGGTTGCATGTATGGAATACAATAACCTATTCAGTCATTTGCTAATGTTGGAAAATTTCCATGTCGTTAATCTGTATAACCTCCCCCCTTAAAGGGGGTACCCAATGCTGAAACAATGTTAGCTCATTTGAAAGAGCATGATTTTATTAGCAGAAAATCATCTGCCTAAAGGTTTTTTTTAAGCCGTGTTGCCAAGGAAACCCCCAAATGTGGTAAGATTTCAGGATATTTTTGACCCCTCAGCTGTGACCCAGTTTCAACTGGGTACCCACTTTTACGTCAAAATGACGTCAAAGTGGGTACCTTGTCGCGCACTTACAGCAAAATGCGCGCAAGGTATCATACATATTGTACAGTCTAGCGCGCAGCACAACTGCAATGCGCGAAGCTGGGTACCCACTTTTACGTCATACCTCATCCTCAAATTTTTTTCGTCAGCTCTTGACTTTTTATGATAAAATTAGCCAAAATGCATTGATTTCGATTGAAAATCATCATGTTTTTAATGTAATGTTTCTTAGAATTCTATTCTCGATCATATATCAAAATATTTTTTACCATTGTGTAATCACTTTAATGAGGCTCAATGCCAGGACTACTGCCAAATCTGACATGTATTTTATTGCCTGCTGTTACCCTGGAGGCTCAAAGCATTTTTCTGTTTGTGCAGATGAAATTCTCGAAATGCAAACAATTCTTTTTCACTTACAAAAACGGAAACAGATCTAGAAATAACAGAATCGGTTTGCCAAGTATTCAGAATATCATTAAAAAGAAAATGTCAGAAACTGCCCAACTCAATGCGCCCCACACTACCCCCTAATTGGTGAAGAATTATTCACAATATACTTGATTGGCATATGTTTTCATTATGTGCTTGTTTCTTTCCACATTTTTTTTGAATGCTAATGATTTTTTTTAAAACAACACATACACATGTTGGTATCAATATGCATATAGCACATCACTTTATTTGAAATACAATAAAACAGCAATGTAGATAAAATGCCTTGCTCAAGGGCATAAGTGTCGTGCCGGGGATCGAACCCTGGACCGTGGCGTCTCCAGTCAAGCGCCTTAGACCACTCGACCACGGCACCTCCACTTTAAAAAAAAAAACCACATGCACACGTTGGTATCAATATGCATATAGCATATAAATTTATTTGATATACGATAAAAGAGCAATGTAGATAAAATGCCTTGCTCAAGGGTATAAGTGCCGTACCGCGGGGATCGAACCCCCGACTTTCGCGTCTCCAGTCAAGCGCCTTAGACCACTCGACCACGGCACCTCCACTTTTTTTTTAAAACACATGCACACGTTGGTATCAATATGCATATAGCACATCACTTTATTTGAAATACGATAAAACAGCATTGTAGATAAAATGCCTTGCTCAAGGGCATAAGTGCCATGCCGGGGATCGAACCCCAGACCTTCCCGTCTCCAGTCAAGCGCCTTAAACCACTCGACTACGGCACCTCTACTGATGAAAAAGTCGATTATGATCGAACGAGTGCTAATACAATGTGCCCTTATTGACAAACAACAATTCGACTATCATGCGGCATGTAGCCATCATTTATACGATTGTTTTTTTATCAGAATTATCATTATTATTATTATTATTATTATTATTATTATTATTATTATTATTATTATTATTATTATTATTATTATTATTATTATTGTTATTATTATTACTATTATTAATAACAATGTTTATGTTATTATTATTATTGTCATTGTTGTTTTATAATTATTAACATCATTTCACTGTTATCATCAGTATCATTTTCATTATCATTGCTATTACTGAAATTATAAGAATTTCATTATTAATCAAATATATCAACAGCAGTTTTAAAAATGTTTGTCTTTGCTACTAGAAGTCCCTTTCTAAATCTGATACGTCTGGCATTCCTAATATCCAAAATAGCTACACATGTATAGATTCTAACAATCATTGTCTCATATATATACGATTGGAATTTTTAAATTCCGTTGATGTCATGCAAGCTTGATACGTCGGTTAATATTTGACACTGGCTGTTGAAAACAACCAGGACTTAGAAGCAGATTGCAATCAGTAGATCTAATGTACTTACCCAGTCACATACTTCCGGGTTAGTGGAACTATAGCAATCAACCCTCTGTAACAGAGTATCAATCATCAGCTGGGTCTGTTCTAAGTCCAAGCTCGGTCCCCGTTTCGACTCCTGTTGCCTTTGGAGGAGACGGGTGACCCGATCAAACGGTCCATTACGTCCATGGATCTGGCCCTGAGAGGTATGAAGTAAGGCTGACAGTACAACTATCAAGAGAGTCAGTATCCACAGGCTTAGTCCTGATTGTCTAACAAGGATGGCCATACACCTTAACAACCCCATGGCTATGATAATTCCTACCTTCTGTAGTAGATGTTACCTTAGCTCCGCTAAAAAGCTAAATGAATCAACGTCACCGACCATAAATTCAGCTGCCCCCGATTGAAATCCAAATCATTAAAAATATTCCCCTTCTCTATTTGTTCTGATACACACACGAAAATCGTTTCATGAAATACTGTACACTCAACATTAAATTCGCTCGTTGTGACGGCTAGTAATAATTCATAACACTTGCTAAACTTCTTGCGGATCAATACTGTGCAATTAACGTTATGAGAGCACTGAACAGGAAGTCGGTTCTTTCCACTGATTTATTTAAAACTGACAATGATTTCGAAGACGGCCCCTCAAACAAAGAATGTCGATTCACTTCATCCTAGCTCTGAAGGAAGGGATAGTTGTCAACATCCCGTGTTAGCTGATCCTGCAAACAAGACACTGTCACATCGGTTTGTTCGTCTGGCTAACACAACACACACATCCACGCACACTGAGGCATCCCTTAGTCCTGACAAAGTCCCTTAGACCAAATGCGTCATATCCCTACTCCGTGCAGATCTAGCAACCACGTGGATTTAGATGTGAACCTTCCCAGTCTGTGTAAGGTAACCATCATTTGCCAATGTGTGCCGTGTGCATCCCTAGTCAAAGTCATCGAAAGAAGGGGGTTATGATTTTGAATGCTCATAAGAAATCAATTTTAAGAAAAAAAAAACTTTTATTGGTTGAATGTTTCCTGATTTGTTGTAAATAAGGATGGACCATTCTTTGAAGTTTATCCATCATAATTCAGTTCTCACATACACCTAATTAGGAAGGGGTTTAAAATATGAATCAAAATCAAATCCTTATTGAAGGGTTATAAACGCAGTCACTTTAGCATGCAAGTCATATTGTACCGATGGAAGTCACATTGCACAGATTCTTATAAAGCCCTTCTATGGAGCAGGTGAGGATAATCAATGGCGTGTTGTTGCAGTAATGGCTTGTAGTGTCGAATTTGTCGAATCTTTATTTTAAATAATTTTAATATTTTAATATCTTTAATATTTTTAAGATGTTAAACTGTTTCATTTATATATTGATAACTTCTGCTAGTGATGCGTTTTAATATACAACCAATTTTTTTACTGTGAATTTCTCGTGTTTTTAGTTTTTACAAGAGACAGTAAATACGATCTTAATTAATTGATTAAACTGATACAATTTACATCAAGGCTGACACCCTTGCATTAAATGATCGGCTAAGATTCAGGGTTCATCAGACCTACAATGTCAGTCTCGAGGGCTGCCGGTCTTGTGGGCTGATCGTTTTACTAGGATTTTCTGAGATGGTCTTTTGATATATCAAATTGGGCTGAAACTGAAACTGCAACACCTTAATATGTCGCATATGAATATGAAGTGAATTAATTATTAAAATCAAGCCATGATCCTTAAGTTAGCAACTTTCAAGCTCGAAGGTATGTTCCTAAGACATTAGGTTGAATAGCTACTATCCTTTTTTATTGACAGGCATTATATTTACATCTTTAAGTTTGCAATTTGGGAAACTGATTCCTACCAAAATCATCAGTTAGGTTAGAGAATATCCCTCTACTTGTATGACAGTTTTGTCCACACTATTCACCCTCGGTCGTAGGAAGTGGAATTACGATGCCGGGCTGGCAATCAGCTAGCAAGGTGCAGGGCAAGGATTTGAACGCTGTGAAACCTCTTCCGGAAACTACCCCTACGCGTGATGATTAATTCTTCAAATTTGCATACCTCAAGGGGGCGGTATAGTTGGGTTGCCTTCATTCCTATTCAAAGGCACTTGCACTGTCACCTTTAGGAGACGCTTTTGCAGTGTCTGTTGGTCCAGAATGTTGGGCAGTACATATACATGAGCAGAAAGAGAAAAATGCACTAACAAATTTGAGCCCATTCCCATCGCTGTATGGTGTGGCGTTCTCGAATTAGAGCAGTTTAAGTGTAACTAATCATTAAACTCTTTAAATTGGCAATGCAGTGAATAATATATAATCACTATTTCTGTGTTCAAATTGGCAATTTCTGATTCAATTTTACAATTATATTTCATTTTGGTTTATGCTATATCAATATTTATTTTTTCAAGCTACAGTGTATGTAAACGTAGAAAAAATAATTTGTATTGCCAAATTGAGGATGGAAGATGATTAATTTAGACCTCAAGAAAGCTCTGTACTGCTATGGGTTAATGGCCGAGTTCCTATTCCGGCTGTAGGTTTGGTTCAAGACTTAAGATATCTTGTCAGTGGACAGTCAGTAGACAACATTAAGTGCAAGTTCGATTGCAGGGCTTTCAGGAATTGCAATGATAATACTGATGGCTACCCTGGGTAAATGAAACCCCATTATTGTTTGTCATTATTATCATTATCATTATTATTATTGTCGTTGTTATTGTTATCATTTATTATCATCTTTTATTTCAATATCATCATTATTTTCATCGTCATTACAATAAGCCTACAATTATTATTACCACACGGTAATGCATAGTAAACATCGAAACAATGTAGGCATCGAGGGATATGAATTATATCTCGAAGAATTTTAATCCACTTTTCACACAGGTTAAACTTCATCTTTGCCAACGAACGATATTGGTGAATTATTATTAAATGATTAGAAAACCGGTGTAAAACTATATAGCAAAGTGTTTATTGCTTCTTTCCTATAGACATACATAGATATCACTCTCTTCTGAGATTCTGACTATGCATTTGTAATCATCTTTTGATAGGACTTTGGCTTGGTCACTTAAACGTCACTCTTTCCAGGTAGGGGCCCTTAGGCTTCTTATAAGTCAAAGCCCAATTTGACCACGGCTTAGAGCCCCTTAGAGCGGGATTCCCGCTCAGCGTCTTTTCCCTTTTAATCCTTCTGTTTCTGCGTTGGACGGGGGAGCGGGAAAGCCGCTGTGAATACCCGGGGCGTACTCTAAATAATTTAGTTTTCAACATGTTCAAGGAAGTGTTTTTTCACAAAGCTGTACGTAAAGTTATATACGCATGACTTTAAGAATGATTTTTGTCTCGCCTGCGTAGCGGAGCGAGACATAGGTATCACTATTTCCGGTGTCGGCGTAGGCGTCGTCGTCAACAATTGTGTTGTACACCCAATAACTTTCTATAGCTTTAAGGTGGGATCACCAAATTCATACCAGAGGTCCATCTCTTGAAGGCGCAGGTCAAGTTCGAATATGAGTCGAATTTGAATAAGGTCAAAGGTCAAAGGTCAATGAACTTTCCATGACTGGCACTGTGCTATATTGTACACACAATAACTTTTTATACCTTCGAGGTAGGATTGCCAAATTCATACAAGAGGTCCATCTCTTGAAGGTGCAGGTCAAGTTCGAATGTGAGTTGAATTTGATTAAGGTCAAAGGTCAAAGGTCAATGAACTTTCCATGACTGGCACTGTGCTGTGTTGTACACACAATAACTTTCTATAGCTTCGAGGTGGGATCACCAAATTTATACCAGAGGTACATCTCTTGAAGGCACAGGTCAAGTTTGAGTATGAGTTGAATTTGAATAAGGTCAGAGGTCAAAGGTCAATGAACTTTCCATGACTGGCACTGTGCTATGTTGTACACACAATAACTTTCTATACCTTCGAGGTAGGATTGCCAAATTCATATGAGAGGTCCATCTCTTGAAGGTGCAGGTCAAGTTCGAATGTGAGTTGAATTTGATTAAGGTCAAAGGTCAAAGGTCAATGAACTTTTCATAACTGGCACTGTGCTATGTTGTACACCTAATAACTTTCTATAGCTTTGACGTGGAATCACCAAATTCATACCAGAGGTCCATCTCTTGAAGGTGCAGGTCAAGTTTGAATGTGAATTGAATTTGATTAAGGTTAAAGGTCAATGAACTTTCCATGACTGGCACTGTGCTATGATTTACACCACTTTGTTCCTGTAATAACATGAACTTTATAATTTGATACTTTTTAACACTAACATTTTACTTCAGTTCAACAGAGTTCATTCTACAGTTTACTGTATAATAGCAGTGAACTCACTACTCTCTATACCTGAACCAGATTTTGTATTTTACTTGTTACTGTTTTTCATATATTTGTTTATTTATTTATTTATTTATTTATTTATTTATTTAATTTATCCATAACCAAGCCTATGTAATGATAATTTGTGAACTCCCTTTCACTTATTATTACAATATGATTGTGCATTTTTTTAAATTTATTTACTTAATTTATCCATAACCAAGCCTATGTAATGATAATTTGTGAACTCCCTTTCACTTATTATTACAATATGATTATGCATTTTTCTGTCTGTGTATTTTGATTTAATTAACAGTGAATGCAACATGGCTGAAGGATCACTATGTTTGGATGCTTTTTGCATCTGTTTGTTCCACTAATAGCATGACCTTTACAATTTTAATACTTTCTAACACTAACATTTTACTTCAGTTCAACAGAGTTCATTCTACAGTTTACTGTATAATAGCAGTGAACTCACTACTCTCTATACCTGAACCAGATTTTGTATTTTACTTGTTTATTTTTTAAATGCATTTGTTGTTATTTATTTAATGAGCTCCATTTTTCAAACAATAAGTTTGCCATAACACCTTAATAATTAATTTAATTTTACAATTTTACTCACATTATTATCAGTTACATTCTTTTTCACTAACATTCATTTCCTTACTTGCATGGAAATAATTATAGCTTCATAGTATTAACAGCATTCTTAGTGTTATCTGATTTCCTAGGGATAAAGTAGGCCTATACCATTATTGCATATGTAAACTGTCAGAACCACAATTCACCCCCTAAACTGCTGACAGCCTCAGAAGTCATATAGCATAGTTTTGACATGCAGTCTCTTCATGACTGCAATATGCAGGCGAGACAACGCTTGGCGTTTGCCTTGTTAATATGAGCAGCCAAATGGAATGCCCAACGTTTCTCCTCTTTTTCTAACAAAGTGTAACTGTATTTCCCATAATCTCAATTAAATTGTTGGCAAAAACTATACTTCACTTTAAAATATTTTGTTGTTAATAATAATAATACAACGTTATGTTAATGTACACAGATACTTCAGAATTCAATTTAGTTTTCCATATTTCAAGTCATGCGTAACTTGCGCACAGCTTTGTGAAAAAACATCAAAAGCCGAAAGATAATTCTCTTTCCGAGTAGGCCTATTTTCGACTGTACATCTGAAAATCACGTGTACTCTTTTTAACGCAATATACAGGCCGACGGAACATGCATCTGTAACATATTACACCTTCTTACGCACACAACACCAACATACACACACACACAACACACACACTCATGAAACGCCCACACATTTTTTAAGACCTGTTTTCGCTCCTAGATCATATTATCGTATAACCTTTTACCCTGAAATATAATTGCAATAATTCAAATATCTTCTCCGTTTCCATGGAAAACAATCACATAAATTAGTGAAAGAAAAAGTAAAATACTACTCTTTTGAGGGAAAGGATATGTACTTTTATTCATTAAGTTTGCTTGCCTTTCAAGCATTCTGGTTCTAGTTGAAACAGGTTTATAATAAAACCAATAAATGGCAGATACATGTATATAATTAAACGGATAAGATAGACTGGAATCATAATATATTGGTATTACATGAAGGATTAGTAAGGCTCAAGTTTATAACTCGTACTGCCGTACAGAAGCATCACTCCCAGTGAGTGTCGGTTATTCCCTTCAGCAAGCATTTTTCAACACAACAATGTTGCAACACAATTTCATTGAAATTTAGCGAGAGTGAACAATCCGTGATCTTTTTTATTTCTATAGTATTAAATGATCCCATGGTTGTCTTTTTGGAGTGATCTCATTGACCAGACAGTATTGGTTTGTGCTGAAATTCTCAATTACCACTCTATTTCAATTAGAGCACCACTGTATGTAGAATATTCACTACCTTGTTATACATAGGAATGTGGCTTATGTACCTTGCATAGCAAAGCAAGGGAGAAGGTAAGAATGTCCCTGACCCTACCTAACCACAACATGAGATACCATAGATTTCAAGTAACATTTTGAGCCCTGTTTATCAATTTCTAAATACATCCATTTCAAATAAGGGCTTGGTAAACTCCTATTCTTACACTGACAATACGTACTGTTCCTACAGTAGAAATACATTTACAAGGCACTTAACAGACTTTCCATCTCTAAGAGGCAGTTTTTATTAGTAGACAACTAGACACTAATCTTTATCTTTCTTAACGCCTGTAATCGGAGATAAGCCAAAACATTTATAAAAACCACCATCTATGGTCACAGTTATATACACGAATAATGCCAATTTACATTTCATATTGAACGAACCATCAAACTCAGTTTTGGTCAACGAGCCGAGAAAATTGCCCAGGCCATGTATTGAGTATTGATGATTATAAGGCTTATCCTCTCACTTTATCTAAATTTACAATAAAACATGAAGTTTTCGTTTATTCAAATTACAAGAACATTTATTTAAAAATCAAATAATTACAATTCTAGATCTATATTTCTGTCTGAAAAATTCATATGACTTTTTTATATTAGCATTGTTCAGTACCTCATTTTTCCTTTTGATTTTAACACCTTTTTTCATTTCCATTCCAAGACACGGCACAAGTATCTCTAGTTGAACATAAACTGTATATATATTTATATATCATTACAAGAACGTTTTGATGACTCCGAAAGCAGCCTGTATTGTGGTTCGTGCTGCACTATAGCTTATTTCAGAAAAAAAAAAAACATAAGGAGGTTGGACTGTATGCAAACTACTTTTGAAAAGCAGAATAATAATTTCATAGTAAAAGATCAGTGTTTAACTTACTTATTGAGAAATTCTCCTGTATTTCCTAGCTTTGCTTAGTACTTGTAATGGCACAAGGGGGGGGGGGAATCATCGAATTTACCTACAAGCACCATGTCTTAGAAAAGTTGTGTTGGTCACTGTTTGGGGGTTGTTGATTTTTCTTTCGCATAAAGATCTTGATTTCCTTTGGACTGTTTCATTATATCACTATCATATCTAATTGAATTCAGTGAGAGAAATGAGAAAAAGCAGTACTTATTTATTCTTTATTTTCGTAGATGATTAGACAGCCTCTGATGAACTTCTGAGTAAAAGAGATTTACTCCTAGGAATCTGAGAAGAGGAAAGACAACAAGGGAGCATGTCATTATAAAGTTACTTAATAACTGAAAATTCAAAGAGTAACCAATTATTTAAGTCTACCCTCATCATGAAAGAAAAATATGCTAATGAGTTATTTTGATTGTGCCTACCACTCCTGGGTGGTGTTTCAGAAAGACTAACGCCCACCGCACACTATACGATCCGACTGCGACCCGTGTTTCAAACAAATGGCATTTTGCATTAAATATGAATGCTTAAACAAATAAAATTACCTTATTTGAAGAAGAAGAATCGCAAAGTTGTAACAGCCAATCAAGACAATCGTTTCATGTGTATCTCGGTCTAGGTGACCCTAGACCAATCAGAATGGTTGTTTTAAATTTGCGATTGATCGCAAACCTTTGTATTACGGGCCCCTAAGATATGAAAGTCCCTCCTTAAGCTTCACAGTGTTATCTTTGAATTGCCCTAGATGTTACTTACTACACTGTTGCAGTTGGCATGTGACTGCCCTTCCGTCTCGTGGATAGCTCATAGTGTATGAGGTGCTGCTCCCTTTTCCGTACTCGATGCACAGATAGTTATACGGATAGCAACCGATTCCTGTACACACAGGCAAAAGTTAAAAGGTCATATGTAGCAAAATCAAACTTTAAGTATTGATCGACGTTAAGTGTTTCATAATACGCGTTTCGTTACGCAGTAAACTGGGTTTAAAAGAAGATTTTGTTCGCGTTTTCATATTTCGTTGGTCTGAGTAGGCCTATGTTTGACGCATGATACAAAACATAATATTACAATAAGCCTGTTTCTCTCGAAAATGAATGATTTTTATGTACCAGAAACAAACTTGGTAACCTATTTTTCTGATGTCAGAGAGAAAATTTCTGCACTTTGATTTCCCAACCTTTCAAAAAATAGAAGAGTAAAGAAAAATTGGAGAGTAAATAAAAAAGGCATATAGGCCTTACGTGTTGGGGTGCGCATGGGTGTGTGTGTGGGGGTGAGGGCTGATGTGAGAGGGTGTGTGTGTGTGCGTGCGTGTGTGTGTGTGTGTGTGTTTGCGAACGGAAATGAGAGAATAGCAGAATAGCTTAAAGGTTTTTTTTTTAATTTGCAAGGATTGCAAAAATATCTCCGCCGGGAATCGGGTCCTTGGCTTATATATCTTACATACACAATGCGTCCTAGAAAAAAAAAACTGAAGCGGTCATTGTTTTTCTGTAATTGTAACAAAACAAATCATGAAATATTCTATGTATCGTTACAAAGTTCAGTTGTGTGTTTCTCTCTCGCTCTCTTGAAACCTAATACGATATGAAAGGAGACGAAGTGTCCTTCTTAATGAACGGCAGGGTAAATGTCGGAGAAAATGCACCCATCCCCAACCCGCCTCTGTTCCACAACGATGTCAACATCAGTCGTAAGTTTCCTTCTGGGTAGGACTATGTGGTAACAGAGGGTATACCAGACCCTTCTTCGAGAGATGGAAAGAATACTATGAAGATATTTAAATATAAAAAATGTGATGAAATAGGAAAGAAAGCTAGAAATGGAACCTCGAGTAAAAACGATTCTGCAATATGACGAAGAGGGGAATGAACAGAATAAGAAAGATGAAAACTTAGGAACGAAAAAATGAACCAAAGACATAAACAGAAAAGACAAAAGAGAAGGAACAAAACGTGAATGAAAATGTAAGAAGACAAACTCATTATCATTCCGTGCAATCGTTTCTGCAGGCAGCAATTTTGATTGTCGTAATCCTAATCTGTCACGTATGAACAATAATTAATCTTTTTTTAAGTACTAAATGAAAAAAATAACGAGATTTTACTATTCTTACCAGGGTCAATGTATCTATCAGTCTTATTTCATGATTATGGTATCTTTCTATTTAAAAAAAAAAATTTCGGGGAAGCACTGTATAGTCATCAAAAATAAAGATTAAGAAATAAATGAATAGATATAATACCGGCCATATTGAAGTTAAATCCAACGTCCTCGATACTCATCACACCGCCTGGAACCAGGCTTGTCTTAGCCTTCTTTGGTGTAAGAATATTGCCCGTGTATCCACGCTTATCAGGATCCGAACCATCACTCCTCGAATTGCCAAAGACAGCCATGTGCCAGAGGTTAGGACCAGTCGGCTCCTGGGAATCAGGGCTAGCAGTCCAGTCAGCGTGCATGGTGATAGGTACCTCACCGTCTCTCACGGGGTAGCTATCGAAACGCGCACGGAAGTCCAAAATCTTGACGTCAGCTGGTTCTGATGGTCGTGCTGGTCGTGATGGTCGACCTGTATATTACGAATCAAACAATGCCGTTCTTTCATGGGGTATAGGTCTAAAATCCAACAATGCATTTCTTATAAGGTGTACGACACGAGTCACACAGCCAAATGGACTCCACACCAATTCCAAAATCGACCAGGGGGTGTTTCACGAACTTAACTATATGGCAGGCCTTTCACGCCACTGGTTGCTCCCACTATCAGTCCCTCAAAAGATTTGCAAATCATGTCCACAAATCTATAGAACTAACATTTTATGTTTTCTTCAAAAAATGAACTATAAGAAAAAGTCAGTTCTGCAGATTTGTGACCATGACCTGCATTATCCTTGAGAGACCGATGGTAAAAGCAAACAGTGGGATGAATGGCCTGCAATTAAGTTCATTTTCAGTCAATTTTAGTCTTTGTGAAACACCGTCCACTTGGCCATTCAAAGTAATTTCCCTTCCTTGCTAATGATGGTATATATGGTTGGTGTGTCTGGGATAAAAGTAATTGCTTCACAAGTATGACCAGGGAAAATGGTAAAGAAGATGAGAATATCAAGGCTTGGAAGATTTCATGAAAATCGGCAAGAACACTTTTCTCCAATAACACTTCCTACATGTCACAATTAGCGTAACTAACGGGCGGTAATGTCATGGAAACACATATTTCGCTAATAAATTCAAATACTTTTCTGACATTATGACCTTTGACCTTCATATATAAAATCTTATTAGAACATTTTCCTATGGTGATGCTAGTACCTAGTTTGAATTTATATCTCAGTAGGTTCTGGAGATATAGTGTTAACGAGGCAAACACCAGAAGTCTCATATATTGACTTCTGTAATCTTGACCTCTGACCTACACACCCCGAAATGTATTCAGATCGTCTATCTATCATGGTGATATACATACAGAGATCAAGTTAGAGGGTCATACCTCAAACGGTTCTTGAGGTATTGCGTTGACGAAAAAGCGGGACGGACGGCACTACCTTCACTACCTTCCTGGGCGGAGGCATAAAAATCAAGCTTCAATAACAGAGAAAATATTAGGTATGGCAAGGTGACAGCTTACTTACCACCAGTACCACCACTTGGTGGGTTGGAGCCAGAGCCTGTTGACCCTTGTGCAGGAAGGCATGTATAGGGGGCACATTTGGTGAGGGCTTTGCTGTTTGGTTTCCCCTTCAAGATGAATCCAGCTCCAGTCTTACTCAGCTTTATACATATGAATTTGGTCTTTTGACAGTCCTGGTTAGTTAGGTCAAAGTCATAGGGACGACCGTTAAATCTGAGGACACCTCCCACTTCAAAGGTTTGATGAGCTTCGAATCCTAGATCCAGGCGGGAGGGGGAAACTTTACGCCCCTTGCCGTTCTTCTTGGCACTCCCCCATGCCTCGATGGCCCATTGTGGATCCCCGCCCACATCAGTGGTGGTCGCCCTGTCGTAGTTGACATTAATATCCAATGTCATCGGATTACTTTGTCCTGCTCGAGCAGCTGAGTAAGGTTCCCGAACGATTCCGATGTTGGAGACTGTGAACATTGGCTTGGCGGCGGCTGTTGGGTTGAAAGGGTTTGGGGAAGGAGTGGGGTGCACAGGGGGAATAGGATTGACAATACCACGAGAGGGAGTTGAGGTAGAGAGCAAATCATCATCGGTGTTAACACCTATTCAACAAAGAGATAAATTCATTGAAATAACACGGATTAAACTCTTATTACTCATGCAATTCATAAATCAAGCACAGCTTCCTTTTATGAAGTTTCGTCCACAGTCAACAGCCAATTACAAATCATTTTTCATAAAATACCATAACAATATTTGCCAACAGAGCTGAAAGTCACCTCAGCTAGGTATTTGTGGATTACATGATGAGAAATTTTAGTAATTAGTCATATACATTGATAACTGAGACCAGTTCCTCGTTCGAATCATTAATATCCAATAACTAAATCTTACCAGTGCATCGGACTTTAAGACAACCCATGAGTCTATTCATATCGTCGTTCCTTGCCTTAAGAGCGAAGTCAGGCACTGGGGTGTTCTTCCGGAGCCGGACACAAAAGAACTTCATTTCCGGACATTTGCGGCCAGTCAAATCAAATGTATGTGAGAGTCTCTGTGATAATGATATTAGCAGAATGGTACTGATAATATTTATGCGGCTATTACTACTACTACTACTACTACTACTACTACTACTGCTACTACTACTACTTCCACTCTACTTCCACTAATACTAATAATAATACTACTAATAATAATACTACTAATAATAATACTACTATCACTACTACTACTACTACTACTACTGCTTTCACTCAACTTCTACTACTACTACTACTATTACTATCACTGCTACTACTACTACTACTACTACTACTACTACTACTACTACTTCTACTACCACTGTTACTTCTATCATTGCAACCTGTTTGTGTTATCACCCTCATCAACAATACGCTTATCATTTATGAAGGAATCATCATCACATCTTATGAGTACTATTACTACTACTTCTTACATACCTCTCCATCGTCGTCATAATCATCATAACTATTTTCACTATCCTCATTGATATTCTTGTTTATGGTTATCATTATCACACGTCTTATTTATCCGGGGTAGCCACATGAGCATGGATACTTTTCTCCTTGAGTCCATGCAATCTTGCTCTGAATAACAACACTGAAATTACTATCATTCACCTAATATCAGCAATTAGGGCATTTCATCATTTCGTCTTCATCATCATCATCATCATCAATATTACTATAAAATAATTATCAACATTATTATCATTATTATTATTATTATTATTATTATTATTATCATTATCATCATCATCATTATTATTATTATCATCATTACTATCATCATTATTATTATATCATTATTATTATCCTGAAAAACAGGATACAGTCCCTACATTTTTGAGAGACTTTGCTCTAACAAAAAGCACGAAGTTCTATCAAGCAAAATAATTCTTTTTACTGTCCAAGTGTTTTCCTGATGAGCCTTGTTGTTCCCATGGCAAAATCGATTTGGGCAAATTTGAATGCATAGAAAATGAATTTAAATCACAAACTTGCGAATTTGGCCGGGAAGCCGTTACTATTATTATCATTATCATTATTACTATGATTTTTTCAATATATCAATTTTCAAAATGATTATTATATTGGTTACAAGTACAGGAAATATCAATAAGTCATTCCTAAATATCAACAGGGTTACCACACGATCACTAGAGTACGAACAGTCCATAAACATACCCTGGATCTTTCCATCAATGCAACAAAGACAATATATGTATTCTAAGATATTTTTGTTATTAATGATGATAACATGAATTTAAATGATATAATCTGTTCAGATAAAAGGACGTCTCGCACGCACAAACCTGTCCACGACCGTGAAGCCCATCCAATTTATTACCACCCTTTCAAAACATAACATAGACGCACACGCGCGCGCTCGCACCCATACAATATCACATGCATGCAATTATGACACAAAAAGTTATTACCCCAAAGTCAAAGGAACTTCCACTTGTCTTGTCAACCATGGTGTCCTGTTGGAACGAGCTCAAAACTTGGTTGGTATAAGAAATTTTGGGGTTGACATCTCCTCCTGTCCTTGCACCCCACGCCTCTACCTTCCACAGACTTTGACCCTGTACAGTCATGAAGATTTCCATATAAGAGCATTAGAAAGGGCTAACACAACTTCCGTATATATGTATGTGGCATATTAGGATTACAGGAACGATGCAGGTGTACAGTGTGCTCTGGGTGCTGTCAATCATTTCCTTTGAAACCTGCCAATTTGTTTTAACTCCAATTTGTTTTTAAGATATTTCCCCCCCCCCCCCAAAAAAAAAAAAAAAAAAAAAAAAAAAAAATTAAATGTCACCCACTATCATGACTATTGCTGTGACTTACAAATATACTAGGCTACCATTATATCGGCGTTATGACAATTATAACATTGGCCCTTTTAGCATGATCGTCGAAAGAATTTTTTTCTCTGTAGTGGTTTGCTCTCAAAGTATTCATGAATACTACTTCTCTCTAAGTGCCTATGAATGAACAGTAAAGGGCGAGTATTAAAACATCAGTCTTACCCGAATGCTGGTACTCTGAGAAGGGTCGTATTTAACGGTGACATCAAATTCGACTTCGTTTGGCTGTCCCTCGCGTATTTCTATGGCTGTGGGCCTTACGCTGTTCACTCGAATCTCTGGATCTGTTACAGCAAATTTTACAAGGATGTCAAGTACAACTCTCATTTTTAAGTCTTCATTCTATGAAGGCCCCAGGAATCATCACGATATTGCAATTACTGAAGACATAAGGCTGCTTAATTATCAAACGAAATCGTATTATCTGCGGGTTATCAATTTAGCAATCAGTTTACATGATCTAAGGTATATCTTTTCATTTGCTGACGTGAAATGAACATAATCTAACCAGAATACAATATTACTGAATATAATCTCAGTCATGTCAGTAGGATAGAGTCTGATTAGAATGCAAGATTACGACGGCTAGAAGCCTGATTTCAACGGAAAAGTGACGTGTGTTTTCAAAAAGATTTTCTCATAGGCTTCTGGTGTAGTCCATATTATTTTTGTGCGCACATCTCAGTTCGATCTAGCAAACTAGATTAAATTTAATCAGTGATCAAGCCAATATTGTAATGAAGGCGTGAGCCATGCACACAGTGAAATAACAGCTGAAGTTTGGAAAGAATGCATTCCTTTAAGGGTTAACCAATGAAGTGAATTGTGAACTGGTGTGATGATACTGTGTTTGTTGGAGAGGGTCACTAATCAAGCAGCGGTATTTTGTAATTTTTGAAATTTTGCAAGCTGAATGTCAGGCAAACTGAACAATAGGGCATTTCCACAACACAAAAACAAGATGAAAGCAGAGTATTGTTCATTTTCTCGGTGGAACGACAAGAAAATATTAAATAACTTTCACACCTGATAACAAAGTGATTTTGCGAGATATTCATCTTGTGCGCACATTGTCATAAATTGACTCGAGAACAAAGACGTTTAAAAGCACACCAAGGTTACAAGGGTAATTGAAGTGATGGAATTTTTTTTCTAAGTCTTAGAACCATACATCACAAAATAGTAAGATTTAGATTCAGTGAGCGTGAGGGATCAACTAATGAACATCGTCTACACACGTATCAAGATTTTAGTTAGCACTGCATGTTGTGCTGCACGTTGCGAGTTCTCTACAGAGCAATTATTTTACTAACATAATTTTCCTCTTGAATATATTTTACCTTGGTTGCATTGCTGAAGTTTGCACGATATCCAAGTGTCGTCCTGCATGTTGCGATTTTGAATGGTAAAAGGCGGGTTGGGGTTAGAGTCCTTGCCAAACTCAAGGCATAGGTAGCGCTTTCCTTCACATCCAAGGCCAGGAATTTCCCCTCTACAGGGTGAAAGAAGTTCGTGTGGTAAATAAATCTGCTGTCACAAATTATTCTCAACAGTCACCGCGTATACTTTTTGTAAAAATATTATACATTTGACTGGAGCTAAGTAAAAGTCAGGTAGAAAGTGACGACACAGTTTTAACTCTTGACATGGTCTGTGCTGCTTCAATTTGGTGTTATAAATATAACCTTTCTTAATGACTTTCAAATCTACGACAAAAACTGGAAACGTGATCACAAACATTAATTATTTGTTGTTTTTCTCTGCCTTTTCTAATGTGAAATGAATTGTTTTAACAAACTTGTAAACAAATATTTGCAATATGATTTCATGTGTTACTGTGTGAGGTAGTGAAGTTGGGGTTTCAGGAATGTTGAATCATAAGTTCATTTCATGAATGCAAGCTAAATGACTCGTACCCTGCACTGGCTGTGAAAGGAATTGCTCTTCCGGTTGTGATAGGCCTCGATCTGTCTGCCGGTCTTAAGATCTGTCGGACTTCGTCCTCTCGCCGACCTTGCCCTCGACTAGAATCACTGGCAAAAAGCCCAAGTCTCCACAGGTTTGAACCCTGAAATTCAGTTCCAGGAGTTACGTCTAGGTTGACCGAAGCGTCAATGGTTGATGATGTCGCGGGATCGTAGGCCCAGGCCAGGTTACGGATGGTCACCGTTTTGCCCCTCATGCTGCCACCACCTGTAGGACTACCACTACCTCCACCATGTCCACTTCCACCACTGGGAGTAGATCCCCCTGGTGTTCCCGAAGATCCTGCAATGAAAAAGTAAAGAATCACGTAGTCCTAACACTTTTAAACGTAAACTTCAGAAATTTTTACTCAGTCAGTACTTATCAACAACTCATGCCTAAACGCTCTCGCTCCCCGCCCTTGCTCCCCGCCCTTTTATACCAGTCTCTTCACCCTTCTCCCGTACTTTGTCTTATGTTGTAATTTTGTAACTTCTGTTTTCGTTTTTGTTTATATATATATATATATATATATATATATATACATATATATAAGTTTACACATAATTTTATACGTGTTTTTGACCGTATACATATGAATTTCACGGGGCTTGCACCTTACAAGCTTTGCTTTCTTAGCCTGCCCCTCCGTTTTTCTGTTTTTCAGTAAGGTCAACTTTATTTCGTTCAGTTCCTCGGTAATTCGGTAATTCTGTTTTTTTTTTACAATGTTCTTTCATTACATTGGTTATGTAATTACGAGATTACTGAATTTATAAACTTTGTTTTGTGTATGTTTATTGTGAAACGGAAACATAAATCAAATCAAACCAAATCAATCTTCAACATGAACTGACAATGCCAATGTAGTATATATCAAATCATGAACAAAATCTACTTAGACCAAATTTCCCACACTTTTGATGACGTTTTGAATTTTTCCTTCTTGACGATGGTTTCAATAAAAATCGCAAATATTCTGCTTGAATATATAATTTCCATTTATTCCTTTCATTCTTGTTATTAATTTTTTTTTCATTCTGATAGTTTCTAAATATATGACAGGTCTAAGTGACTATATCAATGAATGAAGAAAAAGATCGCTCCAACGTCCACATCTCTCATGTCTCTGGTTTTGAACAATCAGGCTACGTCTCCTCGTTCACTGAAATGGAGCAAATGCGGACTAGACTGTATGTAATAAAAAAAAACAGATAATACAAAAATATTCGACTGGCTTCTTAAATGAATCAAAATGTCACCTTGGCCATCTCATTTCAGCAGAGTTGATGTCGTCCCTCCCTTTGAGATATGTTCTAGGAATTACAAAGATTCAGAGTCTCCATGGAGAGAGAGCATCTTAAAATGATAATTATTGAAAACATTTCTATATGTTCAGGCAGATTACTCTGCACAATCATGGTAAACTTTTGGAAGTCCTTGTAGCTTACCTCCGGCACACTCTTGAGCTATGCAAACTGTATGTGGCTGCATGGTAAAATCGGTCGTACTATCATCTCCTTTTGCGAACTCGAAACATAAATACCGGTAAGCACTAGAGCAGCCCAGATCTGCGACATTGGGGAAATTGAAAGATCCACTTAACTCCATGATGTTGTCATCTCCTGGTCTGGGAGGTTGAAGAGTTTTGCGCCGTGCCAGATAATCCAGGGTGTCACGGACTTCGCCATTTCTGAGAATGAGCAAAAACATTTGTGATTTTTTTTTCTGTTGGCGCAGGCAAAGGCTTATCATCAATCTTTCTCTTGTTTTCTGTTTTTCAGTCTTGGGGAAGGCAACCGACCGAAATGTAATGATAGAAAGCAAGCTCATGTCACAACACAACGCAGACATAAGCATTTATATCTTGAGATGATGACAGTAATCAATAGTGATAATAATCAACGTTAATTTTCAAGGTAGGAAAGCATAGCAAATTTCTGAAATTTCCGCTCTTCTACTATACATGTATATCAAACAAAAACTCTTCCCTTAACTACAAATTTTTCATTGATTTTCGTTAAATTGCAATAATAATCATGATAACAATAACAGCAACAATAATATTACACTAATAATAAAACAATAATATTACACTAATAATAAAACAATAATAATAATAATAATAATAATAATAATAATAACAATATTCTGGATTTTCATAGCGTTAATTATCTCCGATTATGTTCATAAACATTACTACCCCGTATTTGGATTCAGGCTTGCCCGCACACAATGTAAGAACCCTCTCCACTGCCGAGGGAGCATTCTTGCCAGGCGCCTTTTGCAGACGCTCACGATGCTAAGCAAACCCATGACTTTCACGTCCTACCGGGTACCCGCTTAACACCTAGGTTGAGAGTGGCAAATGTAAATTAATGTCTTGCCAAAGGACACTAGTGTCACGTCGAAAATCGAACACACAACCTTCCAATCTCCAGTCATTAAAAAGGATCGTTTAAGGAAAATGATTTAATGCCAGTTATATCTATATTCCGTTCCAGATTTTCGATAAGAAAACCTCTGATAAAGGGAGTAGATCTAAATCGAGGCTTTATATCTCAATTCCCCGATCACTTCAATCTCAGACAAGTTTATCACTCACACAAAAAGCTACAGTCAATTTATTACAAACACCTGGACATTTACTTGCTGGTTCTGCTGGTCCTCCGTTCCATGGTCTCATTTTCAATATTCCACGTCAAGAGGTAAAATCGGTACATCACCTTGGGTGATGTTCCAATGAACCTTCGGAATAACGAACATCACCTTGGTGATGTTCGTTATTCCGAAGGTTCGTTTTTCCGAAGGTTTGTAATTCCGAAACTCGCAAACTGCGTATACCTAGACATGCTAGATGTTCGTTAGTCCGAAAATGAAAAAGCGTTCATTAATCCGAACATTTGTGGCGTTAATCCGAAGGTTCATTATTCCAAAGGTTCGTTACTCCGAAAACGAAATGAGGTTCGTTACTCCGAAGGTTCGTTAGTCCGAAAATAACTAACGAACTAACAAATCTTTTTTCATTTTCGGACTAACGAACCTTCGGAATAACGAACCTTATTTCGTTTTCGGATTAACGAAAATTCGGAATAACGAACCTTATTTCATTTTCGGACTAACGAACGTTTGGAATAACGAAGCTTCGGAATAACGAATCCTCGGAATGAACAAACCTTCGGAATAAACAAACCTTCGGAATAACGAATTGTAACCCATCACCTTCACCCTGTCGCACACTATATGATCGGACTGAGACCCGACTTTTTTCAGAAATAGAAATTTGTATCAATTGTAAAAGATTCGACGAATGAAATTATCTTAAATGAGATCATGAATGATAGGAATACCAATATCGAAATTTTGGTTAACTGTAGGCCTTTAGTGGGACCGGAGTAAAGGCCAAATCCGCTCCAAATAAGCCAAGGGCAAGACTGCTATGGCGTAAAGACTGACAATGGATATCATTTTTCCTCCCTCAATTAAGGCTCTCAATAGCCTGTAATTTTGGATCCTATAGTGTCCATATTTATACTCAGAACTTTGATCATCACGCCTTTGTACATTAAAATGTTCAAATGGCTATCAACCTTTTCCACCATCAGAAGGGGCAGAAAGATCGTATAATGTGCCGCGAGCTTCCGGATCATATTATAGTGTGTTCGTTATCAACGAAATCTGGTCCAAGGTTTTGGGGGCGCACACTTAGGGTACACCCTTTGGACACGCTCTCCAAATTTTAGGAGTGAAAATCCGATCTTTGATTAGTCATACTGAGGATCGCTTCTTTCTGTAGTGAAAATCTACTCGAATTTTAGTCGAATCCACAAAAAAATGAAATGATCCCTATTAAGACTCCGTGAAAGAGTAGATTTCCACTCTGAAGACTTGTTCACATAAGCGGCAAATCCTTGTGGTAACCCCCCCCCCCCCAACTCGGGGTTTTTTTTTCCGCGTAAATGAATGGACTATAAGGGTAGGCAAAGAAAACCGCCGAGCCAAATAGCATCTTCTTTACCTCATGGCGGCAAAAAGTCTGAGCCAATTCAGCGTAAAATATGATGTCACGATTTTAAATCACATTTATTTGAGCGTGACCCAACCTGTTACTGACAAGTTAATACGCATCTGATTATAAAAAGTGGTGCGGTAATAAAGAGAACCGCTGAGGTTTCTGCGGGGGTTTGCTGCTGAATGTCTGAATGACCCCTAATTCATTTGCCAAATCTCAACTATGTCGTAGATCATTAACCTTGTTCCTCGTCCTTGTGAATTTGAACTGCCAAAAGCTGACACCCTCCAGAGTCCGTCGCCACCGATGAGGTCGGTATCAGGAGAAGGAGTTACTCGTAGGGTGGAGCGAACACGTGTGCCTCGAGAAGGAATGCTCGCTTCGGCTTCGATGTTGGTGTATCTAGCTTGCCTTCCACGGCTACCTCCGGTACTACCGCTGCCTATTAAAGAGAGAGCACACATATATCTGCGTTCAGATTTCATTACTGCAATTATTACATATAGAGCTCTTTGTGACAACGATTTGCTAATCTTTTCAATGGCGCACCTTATCACTGAGCTTGTCATCAATAGTTTAATGACAGGTTCAGTGAACCAATCAAATTCTACGACAAACTTCTCTCCAAGTACTACCCTCTTGAGTCATCCGTTTCAGCTCTTCATATCCTGCTGCTCCACAATCTGCTATCAAATCAACTAGGAAGTCTTTACGAATTCTTCCCTTCGCCTCCTTCCCATGCAGACGACGTTCTATCACTCTGACCATCAACCATGCCGCATTATGTGTCCTAGCCATTTCTTCCGTCTTTATCTGATTGTTTCAAGCAGCATACGCTCTTCTTGAACACGGCGTAGCACCTCTTCATCCAACATTCTGTCCCTCCAGTGAGCTTGTATTGTTCCAAAATTAGAAGCAATGGACGAGCCTGTTTATATCTCTGACATAATAAATGTAAAATTAATATGACAGTGATTTGAGCTTACCACCGGTGGAACCCCCAGGTGTAGAGCTGCACTGCTGCTCACGGCACATCACATTCGGCTGCATAGTAAATCTCATGGAGGGACGGTCCCCTTTGGCAAACTCAAAGCATAAGTACCTGTAGTCACTCGTACAGCCCAAATCTGCGGCGTTGGGGAAATCGAACGTGCCTGTCAGTTCCATGGGGCTGCCAGCTCGTAAAGGAACACGCAGCGACTGTCTATCGAGAATGTTATATACTTCCCCGTTTCTAGGAGTCCAATCAGAAAATGAAGTAAGGTCAGAAAAAAATTCCCCATGCAATATTCAAATTTTCACAAAGTTTATAGAAAAAAATCTTTAAAATATTTGATGCTGTGCTACGGAATCCAGGGCAAAACACATTAAAACGGGGATTTCAATGGGTTTTAAATTGACATATTTTTAAAGCTCTATCGCTTTACTCAATCGAACATTATCTTTCTTATGGATATGGTTATTCGGCATTCCTAAAATAGTATATACTATATCGATGATGGGGGGGGGGGGTTACCAGTTGACCGAATAAGGATTTTGCTTTTATGCAGGGCGAAAGAATCTTATCGTTTTTCTCTGAGTGCCATTATCGCTGGATCAGCTACTATAAGCAGACCGACGGGCTGATATTTTCTTTACGGTACATTAAATAGCTTTAGTTATTGTGAAAATGGAACTGTGGAACTTACCTTCTTCCTGTTCCTTGTGCGCTTCTGCTGCCGAAAGCCGACACCCTCCACAGTCCATCACCGACGATGTAATCCGTATTAGAGGCAGGGGTGACACTCAATGTGGCAGTCAAACTTGTGTCTTGGAATTGTACCCCGGCACCCATTCTGCTGTACCTGGCGACATTCTCATTATTACCTACAGACAGGAGACAGAAAAGTTCAAATTCAAACGTATATGAACTTATTTCATGAGAGGTTTTTTTCTTCTGCAGAAAAAAATACTTGAGAAATGGAAGAGCTGATCCTGTGTCTTTATGTTTAGACCAACGTAAATTTACTTAAATTAAATTTTTCGCGGTCGGGCAATTTTTTTCAGAAATTTAGGAACAATAGAAAGACGACTGGCGTTTAGGTTATATTTTTTTATGCATGGAACCAAAGGGGCTTTCCATTTTGCTGCAAGATGTACCCAATTGTATTGTTTAGAAAGTATATGATGATGAGGGACGAATTATTTTTGTAGAACTTTTTACAGTAAACAAAAATTTACATTCATGAATGTTTGTGGTCCGAACGTTACTACTTTTTTGACAAAATACATACACCACTTGAAAACTTTGTTTGCGAATCTTTGGTTTTGGGTGGAGATTCTAATCTGATATTCGACGTAAACCAAAGAAGACAAAAAAGGTTGTCAACCCACAACACATACACATGACGTGTATATTGGCTTACTCATCTTGTAACATTGTATGCGTGACTGTTTCCTGGTTCATGTTTTCCAGGGGGTTTTCTTACACCGGTGAATCTTGAATAATATAGGCGATATCGGTTATCTGCCCTTTTACTCTTTTTTTTCTTCTTCTTTTTCTTTCTTCTTTATCCCCTAATCTCTCTCTTTCTTTCTTTCTTCCTTTTTTCTCTTCTTCTTACTTTTTTTCTTTTTTCTCTGCCCTCATTCTTACCACCTCCCTGTTTCATTCTCTCTAGCTCCCTTTCTGTCACCGGCGTAAATCCGTTTTGAGGAGTGGGGGGATAACCTTTTTGCCGAAATTTCTTGCGTGAACTCACACTTAAGTATAGACACACACCCTTACTCACCGAGCACACCCCCTCACACATATCATTCTTTTATTTTGTGAGTGAGCAAAGCGAGCGAGCGAAAATTAACCAATTTTTGGTTTTAAGAGCATTTCAAATGAAAATTCCACTATATGACCGTCGTTTATGACATTTTAATGAAAAATTTCACCAACTGATAATTACAATATCATTTTTCTTAAAATGAGGGGGGATATTTGTACACGCCATCCCCACCTCTCGAAAAAGTGGGATATATCACCCCCTTCCCCCGGGATTTACGCCCATGATTTTTGTTTCTCTCTGCCGATTTTCCCCCCTCTTTTCTTTTCTTTCTTTCTTTTTTTTTTTTTACTGGTTCATAGTGTTGGACTGAATTTTTACTGTTTTTTTTTTTTTTTCACCAGATAATGAGGAAAGCCTTTAATAGAAACCTGATTTCTTTTGGTAATCCACAGGCATTAGCTGGTGTTCTTTTCCTTTTTTTTTTTTTTTTGCTTTCGTGCTTTCTTACTCTTCTGTTATTGTATTTTGTATATTGTATTGTTGATCATTGTCATTATGTTCTCCTGGAAATGTTTAACTGGCATTCGAGAAATGTATTTTGCCGTTTGCTTGTTTCTACCGCTGTCGCAGCATGTATAGTGTTCAAATCTGTAGAATGATTTTGTGCAGGAGCGATTTCATGAAATCTTTCATGGAATGAAAAAACCTAAATTACTTGGCATAAACAAACACATGTGACTATTGGTGAAAATATTTACATGAAATAACATAAATGTGAAATAAAAAAAATCAACGACACGAATATTAATGGCATATCACATGCGCCTAGGAACGGAAACAAGATAGCAACGTAACAAAAGATTGCACAGCCTAAAGGAAGGGTCGGGAGAGGGAAACCAAGTTTCAGACAGCAACAGAAAAACGAAGCAAAGAGTTAGACAGAAGATCCATAGGGGCAGAAGCAAGTCAGAGAAAAGGCAGAGAAGAGGAAAAAAGAGGACAGAGACAACTTAAAGAAAAGAAGATTAAGACAAGTTAAGTCCTGCAAGGAAACAATCACAGAGTAATAGATAAGGATGTTATCATTATTTTTTTTACATATTATTATTATTATTATTATTATTATTATTATCATCATCATTATTATTATTATTATTATTAGTAGTAGTAGTAGTAGTAGTAGTAGTAGTAGTAGTAGTAGTAGTATTATCATTATTATTATTATTATTATATCATCATTATAGGACAGGGGAAATTATATCCTGAAATATCAGAAAAACAAACTAGGATGAAAAGCAGGATGTAAAGGGGAAAGGGGTGAGAGATGTTAAAGCAGCATATTATGCAAAGTACACATGATCATGGTCATTTATACACAAATACCACATAAACATGAATAACTAATGCAATATCCCTAGATGTGCATACCAATCCATTCAACTAGTGCATCCCTTATTGCCTTCTGGCTTTTACCTATGGGAAAATGTTAATTCAGTAGTTACAGGGCTCAGAGTCTAAATACAAATAATAATACTAATAATAATTTGAAAGTATAGCCCTTTGACCAGTTTATTATATGATACATGCATGATGTATGTAGGCTTATATAGGTACAGTAGCAGTGACCCCAACACAAGCCATGCACTTTTGTAGGGAACCTCGCCTCGTTCCACGTTTTCTTGACAATGTAAATTTCCTATTTGTATTTGATTATTAGAGTGAATTAAATGTGTTTTCAGTCTAAATCTGAACTTGAATAAGAGAGTCAGTTAAGCTCACCACTAGAGGAACTCCCGGAACCGCCAGATGTAGACCTACACTGCTGTTCCTGGCACATTGTACTCGGCTGCATTTCAAAATCCATAGAGGGACGGTCTCCTTTGGCAAACTCCAAACACAGGTACCGGTATTCACTTCTGCAGCCAAGATCTGCGGCATTGGGGAAATCAAACTCGCCCGTCAGGCTTAATTCGTTGCCAGCCCGTAAAGGAACACGCTGCGACTGTCTGTCGAGAATGTTTCTGACTTCGCCGTATCTGTGAGTTCAATTAGAGAGTCAAGTAAGTCAATAAATTTTCCTCATCCAGTAGCTGATTTTCTCATTTTGTCAATAAATTAGCACAAAAGCATTCTTCATGCTAGCATTATCCTAGGTACATATAGGTCAGCGCTGTTGAGAAATATTCTTTTTATTTCTTATTGATCCGGGGGATCTGTTGCATCAAAATGGCAGGGTTAGGGGAGGTTATTTGGGAGCGTTGTTTGTTGGTCGGTTGGCTGGTTGGTTATCTTTTTTGTTGTTGTTGTTTTGTATGCGTTTGTGTGTTTGTTTTCTTTTCTTTAAGCGTGTAGGCTAAATAAAGTTGTAGTGTTGGGCCGAAGGCTGACTAAAACCGATGCCTAAGAATAGTTTAGAAATTTTTGTCTCTATAAAGAGAATGAACGACATCGCAAACAAGAATATTCTGAATAAGAAAATTGCATCGCTTCACGAATTAAATCTACAAAAGCGTCAAAGTGCCATTCTTGACACTGATGTAGTTGTTGAAAATGTGGGACAGTGCATTTTTTTTACCTAGATCCTGTGCCTTGTGCGTTCCTGCTGGCGAAAGCCGCCACCTTCCAAAGGCCATCACCGCTGATGGTTTGTGTCCGACTATCAGGAGTGACGTTTATTGTAGCTCCAAAGCTTGTTCCTGATTGCGGAACATCTATATTGCCGCCCAAGGAAGTGTACCTGGCCATAACTACGTAGATAAAGGAAAAGAACAGGTTCGCATAAACATTTGTATTTACTTATAAGAACTTTTTGATAAAACTACGTAGAAAAAAAAACAAGTTCGCATAAACATATGTATCGACCTATTGTAAGAACTTTTTTATTCAGACAAGTGACTGAAATACATATTCCTGTGCATTTTTTCATCTTTCTATTTTTAAACTTTAAAAACCAAATAAAAACTGAAATGTATTTTTTCCTAAGTCCCTATTACAATTTTTTGTTCTAGTTTCTAGTAATTACAGTGAACTCAAATGCAATGCCGTGGTACCACTTGGACGTTTTATGGACAACTCCATCGTTCATCGTCCTTTGGGGACACGCCCACACTTATCATGTTTCCCCGATGTGGCTTGCACGCCAAACGCTCTTACGTGGAAGGGCAAGGTGACTTTTAACTTTTCATCCGTGCTCTATCCTCGCAACCTCCTCAGATCGTGACGACCGTTAAAGTGGCCTTTACGCTCTTAACTTTAGTTCGAATATGATCCCAACCAAACAGCATGCACGCTATCATGTATAACTAAGACGTTGTCAGGTTCTTTGAAAAAAACAATAATTATCACCTACAGTTTTGTATAACGGAAAACTTTTGTACCCTATGGGGAAAACATGAAAATGAAAGTAAAGTTAATTAGCTACAATGACGTGATTCCATAGGAGATTTTTTTTTAAAAGTTTGTATTAGTTACTAAAACATACTATGGTACACATATGAAATCTACATACTATATTGAGATTTTCTGAGTTCAAATGCTCCGTAAATATACACGATGAAAGTACTAGGTGTTTAAAAAAAAACTCTTTTGATCTTAAATAACTCAAAAGTTAAAACTCGTAAAAGACTAAGGTTTTCACAAGGTAAATTAAAGGGTGTCAAATTTATTGGGACTATGATTTGTGGAATTTCCTTCATCAATATTCTTATAATAAGGCTCTTTATATTTAATTAGATATTTACTTGTTGAAAAAAACGAGGCTCAAAAAATCTGTGTGTCAGTAATTAATTCATTGTGCATTGTGCAATTGCACCTGTCATTTCTGGCAACCTTATGCTCTCCAGTGTTATTACTGATTCATGACTCTGGGTTGAAAGAGGTACAGTGGAATTTCACCTGCACTGAACAATGGCAACTGTTGCGCTTTGAATTCATTACTGACACACACAATTTGTTTTGGCCTCAATTTTTTTCAAAAAATTAAATCTAATCAAATATTCATAGCATTATTTTATTAATGTCAATAAAAAAAAAACCCCACAAAATCTAGTCCCAGTCAATTTTACATCCTTCAACTTTACACTGTGAAAACCTCAGTCTTTTACCATTTTTAACTTTTGAGTTATTAAAGATCAAAAGTGTAAAATGTTTTGTTTTTTTTACACCTAGTACTTTATTAGTGTTGTTACATACCTCACATTGACATCTACTATGCGTATAGCTACATCTATTTATATACAGTAAACCCTAAATTCAACAATGATAGCTTCAATTCTTCTGTACAATGAATAAACATGAAAAATATTCAGGGCCCATTGAGACTGATACATTGAGTAGGTCCTCCACAGTATCACTTTAAAATACATGCATATCATTGTCCACATGGAAAATGCGGGATGAAAAGTCATATTGAATTGTATAGCAAGCCATAGAAGCAATACTTTTTTTTTCACTACAAACCAAAAGATTTTAAAAATCGACTGATTGCGTGTACCAACCGCTGGGTCTGTCTCGCTGACAAGTGATCGTTTGACAAGACACAACAACTTCTCCTCCAGGTAAAGGAATATTAAAATTTGGATGTGGGGAATCCCCTTTGGCAAATTCAACGCAAAGAAACCCAATATCGTCACAGCCAACCCTCCATAACTCAAAGTGTGTCATGAAATCAAACTGGAGCGGTGCTGCAGCGTGCATGGGTGAATTGGCATCGTCTCGCGTCAGCACCTGCCTACGGTAAGCCACTTTAGGTCCTGCACCAGTTTGTGAAGCGCTTCCAAAAATGCCCAGTCTCCAAAGACCGTCGCCGTGGATAAAATCTGTCGTTGGGGATGGGGTCACCCATACCCGGATATTGACGTCGCTTGATTCTCCATCGCGAAATGTTATTGGCTGCACGGTCCATCGGAAGTTTGCAAGTCTTGCTGTCTTGAGGTGATCGTTTTCATTGCTGACAGGACGCGGGCCTGGATCGGGACGTGGGTTAGGATTAGGATTGGGATTAGGATTCGGGCGTGGTCTTGGCCTTGGCCTTGGCTTTGGTCTTGGAGCGCGAGTTGGCAATGGCGTTGAATCTAATGAGGATTAAATAATAAAATAAGGTTAAGATTCCAGAACAGTTATCCTCCATAAAAAAAGAAAACTACCCAGGGATGGCGACCTCTGAACTTTCTCACATTGGCCACCCTCTCTTTGACAGGTAAGGGACTTATTTCCATGTTGTAACTGTACCGATAGTTTGAAAGGAGTACCGTCAGGATATGTACCTTAAATTGAAACATCACCATTAAAAAAAAATATGACATGATAATATCACTAGCAATTTTTTCTTTAAAGAGAATACAGTATTATGTCTAGACTACAACCGATGTAATCAAACAAGCAATACACTCACCTCTACACCGAAACAGGTGACACTCGACGAAGTGGTTATTGGCCATAGGCAGATTAAAGTTGGGTCGCGGTCTGTCCCCTTTTGCAAATTCAAGACAAACATACCGCTTGTCTCCACATCCTATTCCTTCCATATCAAAGTTTGTGTTTAGATCGAACCTCAGGGGTGAGGACGCAGTAAGTTCTTTGCTAGCTTCGTATTCATTGAGGATTTGACGAACATATTGGTGTCTAACTCCACTACCATCTCGTTGGCCGCTGGAATACAACCCTACCCGCCACAGCCCTGACCCATGGATGTAGTTGGTGGCAGGCTCGGGCATGACGATGAGCTGAACACGGATTCTTTGGGCTGCTCCTCTTCCTCCTGAATTCGTAATTGGAGTCAGAAGCCACTGCATACTAGAAAAGCGGGCCGATGGCAGACCCAAAATATCGCTCCTTGTGTCTGTGTTAGAACGGGGGAAATGGAATGGACGTAGAATTGTTTGCAGATTGAGGTCGAAACCAAAAGCATTAAGCTGGGAAAAAAACTTTTAATTTAGGAGACTCATCAACGTCATGCTTCAGGCGGTGGCAAGCTACATTCATCTTATCCATTCTAAGTTCTCCATACTATCGTGCTCCACAGGGGACTACGATGCATTCATTCCGTGCAGTGTGTGCAGTAACTAAACACAGCCAATACTTCCGTTTGTTCGAATTCTGTACATCTTTGTAAGGTTGGCAAATGCAATAAAGATAACGCAAATTAGTTTTAAAGCATTAAAACACCTTAAAAGAGGAACTTGTCGGAAGTCAAAGGGGCAAGTGTCAAATTTGAAAAGGGAATCTTCCCGAGCTGAAAAGGGGCCCTTAACATATCTGGCAAACAAGGGCACTTGTCGCAGTCTTTGGGAGAAAGAGTACTTCTAGAAAGGAAAAGGGTCACTAATCAGAGGTAAAACGGAAATGTATAGGATTTAAAAGGGGACATTTACATGTATCCGAAGGGCACTCTTCAAAAAGGAAAAGGAGCATTGCATGATCAGGCGTTAAAAGAGGCAATTTTCGGGTGCTTGAAAAAGCTGGCGGCACTGTGACCCCCCACCCCTGGCTTTGCAGATATGGAGCGAATTTCTATTTCTAAACCTGGTTGTGCATTTCGTTGAACTGCATTATTTTTCTTGGGTAAACTATATCACGTAGAGATGCATTCCATCCTTCGCCAGTTGACGTTGTTGCTAAGGAAACTCCACTGAAAAATTGCACTATGTCGCCAGCAGGACTGCAGGTGCCTGTTGCTGAATTTCTACTTCTCGTTTTCTACTTCCTGCGAGCGAGCGGAAGAAGTAATCAAATGTTCACATTATGTAATGTGATTTACAGTATTTCTGTTGTCAAAATATAATTTATCAGATACAGAAATTTCAAACAGCCACTTAACTGCACGAGTCCGGTGAGCGTCGCCTGAGTATTTTGTAATCTCACAGTTCTCGAGGGAGGGGGCTGCTGCCCCTAGCCTCATGCTTCCACCAACCAGGGCCTACTCATCTCAGTCATCTGTTGCTCAGATCAGTACCTCAAAAGTGCCAGGAAGCCGCGACTAGTTGTCCTCATCTGTTACTGCCGTACTCACTATACTCTTTGCACCATGCACTAGTTGGTGTTTTCAACTGGCCGCCCTACCTGTTATTCACCGTCCAGATGCTACCGCTGCGAAAAACTGCAAGTTAGTATTCAAGAAATTCAACCACACATACATTCACACAGAACTCATGCACTACTGTCAAAAATCTACAAAACTATACTGTTAGGGTGACTCGTTTATGAACAAATACACACGAAAACGTTGTGGTTGTACACAATGTCTAGCTATTGTTAACATGCTGAAATTAATATTCATAACTCAGGGATAAATTCAGGCTATGTTTACATCTTCTTCAACACCTCGACAGAATTACAGTGCATTACAAAAGAATAATGAGGCAGCAACAAACAAGACTGTCAAGCGAAATTGCAATAAATTTGCAGCCCAAACCTCTAAACAACTGGGGAGTGTTTCATGAAGAGTCTTGTCGGTGATTTTCACCGACTAATTTGCTCTCAGCCAATCAGATGCGAGGATTTTCAGTAGCTTATAACATTTGTCAGTGAAAAGCACCGACAAAAATGAAACGCTCCCCTGGTCAAGATGCATCTATTACCGTTCACAATAGACAAATCAGTCAGCGACGTAAAAAGTGGTGACAAATTCCTAAATACCTAAATGTAAAGCGGATAATGCCTCGAATTGAAGAGAATGATAATTTTGTTCACATATTCATGTTTGCTGGAAAGAGTTAAGTATTTCCGGAGTTAACTGTTCTGTTCTTTAGAGGTTTTCTTAATTCACATTGTTTACATTAATGTACATGACGATACACCTATGAATAAAAAAAATAGGAATCTAAAAGGGAAAAAAATCAGATTGTTTGACAAGTTTCATGGTGCCTGGCTGCTCTCCTGCACCTCAAATACTAAATACACTGTCTGTAATTTTCGAATAAAACTGCACTATTTAGTGAAGCTACATGGACCATGTCTTAAAAGTATGTAAGGAGAGAGGCACGTTCAAACCCGTCTAGAGAAACACTCTAAAATATCAAGTGAATTGTCAAATTCTTAATAGAATATAACCTGTCTTTTCATGCTTCGATGGGAAACCAGTTCACATTAATGATACGCAGAAAATACGAAACTCTGAAACAAAGGAAATATTGTAACTAAACTGTGATCTTGGACATTTTGTATATACAGAGAGAGAGAAAGAGAGAGAGTAAAAAGTAGTTCGCTTTTAAATGATACCTTAATGACATTAATCCAGATTTTGACTTTCTTTTTTTTTTAACGGTTAAATAATTTGTACCACATGCAAACATGATTTAAGGGAAATGTTAGATAATGTCAAGCGAGATTCCCGTGGGCATGCATTTAATCATAATGTTCATAAAAACATAGGCCAGTGTTAATTCCCAGCGGTGGTAGGGGCGGACGCCCACAGAATTTCTAAATCAATTATTATCGCTCAAAAGATCAAAAAGGGCCTCTCCTTCGATGAGAAACTTCCCTATGTGCTTTTTATACCATATATACCAAATTTTTCCATTTAATTACTATGGGAAGAGTCAATGATTACGTTTTTATTACCATTATTCTGGAAATACATGTAAGTTGCAGTTCTGAAAAAATGTGACCATTGGTTTTTTTTTAACGATTGCATGTTTCATTTCAGTACATTCCCGTTATTTACCCTACCATCTCAGAGAGAACACAGTTTGGTCAAAACAACTCTTTCTTTTACGGTATCGGTTTTTCTGGGACGCAGTGTACATTCATAATTATGTAAATACCTGCACATAGTTATGGACGCTATCTTTTGAATGGTGTAACAAACATCACAAATAAGAGACAAATAAAATTTTGATCTGTGGTAAATTTTATGTGAAGTTTTTCTGTTTAATTACGTGCAACTCTTGTTACCTTGACAATTGTACGTTCTACATGATTTTATGACGCCGCCTCTGATTGGAATAGTAAAGTCTGTGGACGATGCATCATTCTTGCCCATTTCAACGCACAGGTATGGATGTCTGTTGCGACTCCCGCAGATCACTTGCGTATCGAAAAGGGTCTCGGCCCTCAGAACGAGATTCCTCGTACTACTGCAGTGGTCCAAGAAAAGAAATGAAAATCATATACTTTGTATGCTTGTCTATTCGCCCTCTTTTCAGTGAAATGAAAAAAGGTTTCCTCTAATCAAGCCCTAATTAAACTCTAATTAAACTTGAGGGGACCGCAAGTTGCGTTAGTCGCTGCATTAATCAAGACAAGGGCAATTAGCGTATACGACAGTGTGTGAAAAGTTCATTTTAAACGATTTCAGAAAAATATGGTGCGTCAACGATCAAACCAATCGATGTAGCAGTTTTACGAAAATCAAAAGATACAGTTTATTCCATTGGCTTTAATACTCGGTGAAAACGAGACGTCAATTGCAGATGTATAGGATTCCGTCATCAGTCAGGTTAGTGACTGGCGCATACACTCATCTCTTTAACTCCCTTTATTAGCATAGGTAATAAACCAAAAAATTACATCTCGTGTGAAAAACATATTAAAGTGAATAATCATCGTAATAAACATCGCGGTGTCTTTTTGATCTATAAAAACGACAGAATGCGCATAGTTTTGATTGCGTGTGTCTCAGGAGCACTGGTATAATTCTTGTCTTCCTGGTACTACCCGTAATATCACTCAAGTTGATTATTATGGCAAGCGCTTTCATATCCTTTTCGAAAAATCCACTTTCTGGCACGCGAGGAAGAAAAACAGTGAGTCACTACTAACGCATTAAGTATCGCATTGTATACATTTGGCTCAGAATTATGGTTGCCCAAATATTGGAAGCTTCAAAAGCATTTTAAAGTGCCAGGCTATAATATTTGCAAAATAATCAATCGTGTGATATAACAAGACCCAAAATGATGTGGGAAAAAAAAACAAAATCTTACTAGCTAGGAGTCTGCATAGCCGTCTGATCAAGAATGTTTTCCTGGTACCCATACTTGGTCCCAGTGCCTTGTTGAGAATCCGATGCATAGATACCCATTCTCCATAGATTCCTCCCCCGGATAGTATCACTACCTGTGTCTGGTGCTAGCGTCATCGTCACGTCGATGTTACTGTCATCATCAGGATTGTATTGCGATTCCCAGTTCACTGCTGCACTCTGGAACAAGGCTGTCTTTTGAGACTGCGCCGCTGTGTTTAGAATTATTATGGGGGATGGGATGGGGTTCAGACGGTGGAATAAAGGGTTGAAGAGGAGCACAGAACATGAAAATAATTAAAGCATCCAAATATACGATCTTTCGCTTATATCTCTCCTGTAAGGGAAGAAAGCAATTTCCTTGAGAGTGAAAAAAAAATCAACCTCCTAATCACACCACAGCATATTGCATCATTCACTTCACTTATCCTCATCATTCACACCAACTCTGCTATCGCACTCAAATACTGCACCAATACACTTCAGTCCATAGAATAACAACACCAAAAACAAACAACATTTGAACACAAACATGAGGGTATGGTTGACAAGGGAAGGTTTTATTTATCTTTTTAAATACTATATAAGCATAGGTTGGTTTTCAGGATATGCGTACGAACAGTTACACAACACATATTTGGGTTTCACAAAGTTACAAATAATTTACAGCAAGCATGAAGTAAGGTGTCAGGAGTGGGATTTATTTTGATGTACACTTACCGAACCGGGGGTAATCGCAGATTCACTACACTATGTAAGAAATCATTCTTGTTAATATGATACACACTAGAATCTGAAGAAAAGTACATGGTGAAACAACAGAATGAGAATTTATGACGGAGTGGAAAAACAACAACAATGAATTAAACGAGAATCGCTATAATTTCATGATAGTATCCCGGGATAGTATCATACTCGACTTTTGACGACGCACCTAGTTCTTAATCTCAGTCATGTAACTATCATCATATTTCGACATCTTGTTTAACCCTATGTTGCTGTTTCCTCTACAGCTAGAGGTAATAGTATCATCACTGCTTATTCCATTTATCTTAATGTGAGTTTTCTTTAACATGAGAACAGAATGGAAGCAAAATCAGTGCACTCACCTGGAATACAGGACATTCTCCGGCAAGACACAGCCTCGTCATTATTCAACCTTAAATCGAAATCTGGATCTGGAGAATCTCCCTTGGCAAACGAAATGCAGATGAAGTTGAACTCTGCACCTGGGCATCCCATACCAGTTATGTCAAGGAGACTAGGAATGTTCATAAATTGCAGAGGCATCTGCATGATGGAGAAAGATGAAAGACGTTGCCGTTCGTTACATTGTGCCCCTTCAGTTGCTTATTTGGGATAAGCAATTGCTATTAGAGAATTAATTAATAAACCTCGTACGGTACAATATGTCGAATGATGTTTAATTGAATCTATTTCACCGTAGGGTGTTTTCTTTATAGTCTGAAATGTAAAATCACCTTTGACCGTTTCTTTTTCTCGTCCATATAAGGCATGAGTAATCATTGCCTTCCATGAAACGAAAGGACAACTGTCTTACAGGCATTAAAACACATTTTCTCCCTTCTGATAGTTACAAAAACACTGTGCTCCGTTTACATTTCTTTATACCTATACAACTGAGACTTACCCCAGGCGTAATAGGGGTGGACGCTGCTGCCTCGTCCAGTATCTGTTTTCTATACTGATCACGGGTAGCATTTCTCTCTTGATTCCCATCCCGACTATTGAACAGCCCCAACTTCCACAGGTTAGTACCACTGAGTGGGGACGACCGTTCAGAAGTACCAATCGTTACGCTGACGTTGATGTTGCTTGGGCTCCCGATACGGTACTCGATCAGTCTTAAACCAAAATCGAGATACTCCAGACGAATCCTCGGTTTTGGCGGACCTTGGTTTTCTACAAAAGGAAATTGACCACAATGTGGGATCAATCTTCATTCATAAAAGGTTGGCCAAAGTTTATGCAGAAAAAGAAAGTTCGGGTTTAGGAAAACAGTCCATGAATTTCTAAAAGATCCATAATGATATTATATATTTCGTTTGCAATGTGGTTTCTATGTATGCTGTTATACATGGAAGGCGGCTGGGATTTTAAGGGCCACGTGCCAAGAGAATATCTCACAAGCAAACGACAGTAAAGGGTTGTTACATTTTACATCAGTCACATGACTGTCTAAACCGACTACGAACATGACGAAGGGGCAAATGTGTCACTTCGGGATATTGTTTGGTTTTTTAGCAAGACCCAGATAGTCGTGTCTTTGTACTGGTGTCGTCGGTGGTTACTTTTCTTGTATGTGCATTTACCTGGACAGCCCAGAGATGCACAGGATAAAACGGGTTTCTGCGCGTCGTTGTGAAAGACGAAGTCTGGTTCTGGCTGATCACCCTTTGCGATCTCGAGGCAGAGATGAGTGAACTTGGAGCAGCCTTGCCTCAGGATTTCAGCCTCAGGTTGGACGAATGAAAAGGTGAGTGCTGAACCAGGCCCAGCAGGTAGAGACGCTTGGGCGGGATCGATGAGCTGTCGTACGTAGTTAAACCTCTCACTGGAATTACCACTGGCCGACTTGCTGCCGAAAATTCCAACCCGCCATAGACCTTGACCACGAATGACGTCACTATCGGAACTGATACTGACGTTGGCGTCGATTAGCAAGCAACCGGGACAGTCCAGAATCCTTTTGGATCTCCACCTGATTGGTCCTACGGCCATGCGACTCAAACTGGCTGGCAGAAAAAAAGTTTTGTATTTTAAAAAGAGCTTTGAGTTCTACGTTGTAGTTACGTTGTAAACTGAACTAAAAATGTGTTAGCTACGGCTAATGGCTTGGATGTAAGCAGCAAAATTTCGAAAATTTTGTAATCTTTATAATGAAAAATATAGTAAGGCCTACATAGCAGTTATCTTCTGTTTTTCTTCTTCTTTTATCCATGAAAAACTTATTTACAGCCTTTAAATTTCGGACTATTTGTTACACGGTACGACTCGTAGTTTATGCCTGTGAGTTACTGAAACTTATTTACAGCGCTAACAGTTCAGACTGTAATATACGGTATGACTGGCAAGTTATGGCTGTGAACTACTGAAACTTATTTACCGCGTTAAAAGTTCAGACTGTTTGTTACACTGCGTGACTGTCAATTTATGCCGTGAACTGCTTACCTAGTGGGTCACATGGAGCAGCCCGGCAACTTGTAAAGACGTCTTTACCACTATTGGTTTGGAATGGAAAGAAAGGCTCGGCGTCATCATGACGAGTGAACTCCATGCACATGAAGTGGAACTCGTTGCACCCTATGGTCGCAACATCGAAGCGGAACCGGGCCCGGATCGGCAGTGGAAGACCAGATACAAGGGTCTGACTCGCACTCTTGCCCTCCAGAATCTGCGGCACATAGAGCAAATACACACCAGCATTTTGGAGAGAAAAATCCATTTGAGGGAAAAGAACTTCTCAACGTCTCATTCAAATCAAGTGAAATTTGAATGCAGGGTTTTACCTACATATTCCAAGGGGGCAACACCTTACGACATACCTTACGACACTTGCTCTGCGGTCTTTACCCTTTAGTGACCAAATTCTCAATTTTAATCCTTTACCAAACTACAACCCTTACCGTTTAATCTCTCTGACAAAATATAGCCCAGAGCCACTTATCCAGAGCGTATGTTGAAGTGTCCATAAAGACTGGTCGACAAAGTACCTGCAACCTACTATAAATTCATAACTTGTACGAGAGTAATGACCTATAGTTCTAACCTGTGGAATGTATCCAAACCTCGGTCCTGTCCCGTCAACGTTCATGCTCCCAAACACCCCCATGCGCCAGAGGTTTGTCCCGGCCACGCTCTCACTCGATTCGTTGGCGAAGAGGAAGGCTTCCATTTCAAGTTCGGTGAGTTCTCCAGGTTCATTACCAACAACTCCCGCTGACCAGAACATACTCTCCATAATCACACCTAGGTTAATGGATAAAACGAGAGGAGCATTGGAAGACCGGTAATATTGCAATTTGTGGAGTAAAGAGCACCGTTCAAAAGTCTTGGACTGGAGTCCTGGATCAATGGAGTAATGATTATTCAACATTGCTATCCGAATCATATAAATACGAATAAAAGTAAAAGTTACCGCGTTCGATTTCGTTTCCCTGATAGATACACTCACACAGGAAATGAAGAGCAATTGTGAGCTATCATGAAATATATATATTCATTTCTTCGTTTCTTTGAATACTCTTTGAATGCCATAAAAAATGGATGTCAGTTAGATGTTGAAAAAATATGTAATGCGAAAAAAGGAAAGATCACTTTGAAAAATAGATAATTATCAATACCTATAGTTACTATGCTTATATTTAGTTATGATATAAACAGTTTAAACCGATATAATAAAATTGGTTTATTCTAAAGTTGGTCTTCCATGAATTATCAGATCATGATGTATATTAATAGTCAATATGGGGTCAAAGAAGACAAAATAATGGGGTCAAACGTGACCCAAAATCTTTCTGGCCACGTCGTGATTCTATCTACCTAATCGACATTCGCCAAAGTAGGCGACCCTCAAGTCACTTGACGAACATCTCACGATGTTTTCGATTTCGCAAGAACTCGAATAGGTGATTCCGTTATTCCCGCATACAGGTTCGCCATCGTCTGAGCAAGGTTCGCGACATGTTCTATCCACTCCTAAGGAAGAAAGGAAGATTAGTAAGCTGTTAATACTCTACTTTTGAAGAAAAAACCCTTCGCTCGAATTTGTATGGATTGTTCTCGTAACAAAGACAACAATTTATGCTCGATGATCGTTGAAAGCATTTTACTGGATGAATCACTTTATATATTCTAAGCAGATGAATCGACCTTCATTTTAAAAGGATATGAATAGCCAAAGCACTTCAGCTTTTTCCTCCAAATCTTTGCCACCCCTTCTGCCCATTCCACGTTAACCCCTTCTCATATCACAGGGTCAGTGTACATCAATAAAAAAATCTCACACTGGCTTATTAAAGCTTGAGAAAGCTGACATCAGCCATTTTCTACCACTGCTTTAAACTTAGACGAACTGTCTACACTTTCCACTTGCTAAACCCCTATAACTGTAATGTCGATTGGGGTTATTCTCTAGAGATATACATGTACAATGCCATGCCATTCGCGAAATATCAACCTCCCCCCCCCCCCCCCTCCCCCCCCCCCAAAAAAAATTTTTCCCGATCATTAGATTAATGCTCTTATCCGTCTCTATTACTTTTGCTTCATCCTTTTGAAAATTACTGATTTGCCGATTAAATGGTCAAATGGTTGGTTATTTTACCTGACTGCTGAGAAAGCATGTGTATGCTTGTTAGTAAGCAACCAGGGGACCGACGGCTTTAAGTCCCCTCCGAAGGACTTGGTAATGAGGATTAATACCTTACCAAAGGGCATTAGTGCATCAACTTGGTTTCGAACCCGGGTACTTCCTGTTACGAATCCACTGCTCTACCACTGAGCCACAGCGCCTCCTCTTAAGATCAAGTAGTTGGGCTTTGTGTCCTATAGTTCCCCAGTGAATTGAATTTATAGGCAGCTAAAGCAAGAAACTGCCGAGAAATCATTCGGCTTTGTGATATCTCGTCAAAAAAACTTACTATTAAGATTTATAGACAGATCAGATGAAACCCCCTCTTAGTGATTACCCATATAGAACGGAGGATTTCTCTATCATTGACATACTTTATTTGGCAAGAATTCTTTCTTCTAGACTGGTTCATCATATACTTGATTGGAAATTGAATCAAAACATTAAAAAATCATAATTTTACCTTCTCCACTTCTCCCATAACAAGGTATTTCCTGGCATAAGACAGCAGTGCCGGTAAGTGAGGTGATGGTCAATGTGAACGCAGGACGGGGGTTGTCACCTTGGGAGAATTCTATGCACAGATACCGAAAGTCACTGCACCCAACCTGTGTATGACAGAACAGGGCCTCGTTTCATAAAACTTGTTATCAATAACAAGTTGCAGTAACTTTTATAAGCTACTGAAATCCTTGCATCTGATTGGCTGAGAGCAAATTTGCCATAGAATTATGGCAGTTATTAATACTGATAACAAGTTTAATGGAACGGCGCCCAGGGATAAACTTAAATATTGTACGGAAGGGATTACACATCTTTAAAATAAGTTTTAAAAAATGTCTAGGCTAATGCTGTGTACTGCTATGAAAGTTTTCTTCACAGAAAATAAGATGAATAATAGTGAAATTTTCAGTTTATTTCTGTTTATTGGTTCTGCATAAACGTAGATGGTAACATAAGTAATATTCTGTGATATTCTCCTTCCAAAAAATAATGGGTATAGATCTAGATTATTCCATTTCCTCATAGTTCATTCAATACCTAATATCATTTTTAATATCTGCTACATTCGAAATATGTTCATGAGCCAAAAGAGGTTTAGGCCATGCGACATATCACAAGGGCCATCAATACAAAATTAATGTAACACTGATCCGCAAATTTGTGAAGAGATCAACTCTCCTGGGCTCGACTCTGAACAAGTCCCCAATGTGTTAAATTTGAGTCACTGCTCGCATTGCACACCCCCCCCCCAAAAAAGAGAAGACAATAGGTCTAAAAAGAAATCAACATATCTTACCTCATTTAAATCATAAACTGTTTCAAGATTGCTGAAGCTATACGGTCTCCCAGTGCGTACTTTCATGGAGGCTTCCTCCTCGCTAAGTAACTGCTGCACGTATGGTCCAGAACGGTCACCAAACCCGTCTTCAAACTGACTCCGGAATAAACCAGCCTTCCACAAACCTAAGAGAAATGTAGTATAAGCAATAAAGGTGACTCATCTATCACCATCTCCCAAATACTTTTTTTTAATTACATACAATTCACTTCACTTTGCAGAAATTGCTATTATCTTACAAAATGATAATTGTACAGAAACATTTAGCAAATTAGCAAACCCAATTTCTCTGAAAAATAGGGGAACCGTGAATAGCTAAACGAGTAAAAAAAAAGGGGGAGCATCTCTTTATGCCACCTTCCCATCTAAATCCGCCAGCTATCTTGTCAGACTGAAGGAGACAATTTCAGTCCAAAAGTGCCATGCGAGTGAACGAATGAGTTTGCCTCAAGATGATATGGCCTGTCTGTTTAAAACGTTTAGATAAAAATTATTTACTGGATTCAAAAGATGATAAAACCGTGTCACTGGATATGATTATCAATCTGGTTTGAGATTTTTTTAAAGAAAAAGCTCCATCGATTAGATAAAATGCAACACTAGATAAATATCTGGCGTCATGTATTACCTCGTCCTGAAATGGTATCGCCCAACCTGGATGTCTGGAGCAGGACGTTGACGGAAATGTTGGGATGGAAGTAGCCGCGGTGCTGTCTGGCCGTGATGTTCCAGCTGAACCTTTCCAAAATCACATGTTTGAGAGCCCGACGAGATCGGTGATGAGCACCTGGTGTTGTTTCCATAAGATGTGACATACAAGTCGATGGTGACGATGATGACAGTGAATTGTGGTGATAAGTGGTGAATGGTGGTGCAAATTAAATAAAGGGTATTGATTGAAGGAATGAGGAGGAGAAGAATTAAGGAGGAGGAGACCATGATAATGTATATAGATGTTAGTGAAAATATTGCATTAATATGAATGTAATGGTAATTAAGATAAATAAAATTATGTTGTAATGAAAGTGAGAATGGAAAAATTATTAGCGGAATACAAGAATCGATGGTGGCAAATGTGTGTGTGTGTGGGGGGGGGGAATGGTTGGTACATTGTAATAGAATGATCGATATTATAATATTAATACGAATGCTTACGGCAGTGGTTATTATGATAATATATTGTAACAATGTTGATGAGAGATTTTAGTATGGACGACAACAGATATGGAGAGAAAACGACGTAGATGATGATGATCGATGATGAAGATGAAGATTATGATGACGACGACGACGATGATGATGATGATGATGATTATGATGATGATAATGTAATGATGATGATGAAGGAAAAGACGAAGAAGAAGAACAAAAGGGAAAGCAAATATGTTCGTTATTCAAGATTGAACATGAAATATGTCATTCGTATTTCAAATGCTATCATTATGAGATACAAGTCCAAGAAACAAAGTAATATTGTTAGAAACTTTGATGGTTTGTTTTCGGACAAGTTGTCGTTCGAAGCAACTACAGCCTAAGAAAAACAAATGAGCAAACTCAAAATTGTTTTTAAATCAATGCATTAAGTACGTCTTACAGAAAATATATAGCTTTTGCTAAATTACAAAAAATATGGACCGTATTGCTGAATAAGAATGTTGGTTATACAATAAAGTTCTTGAGCAAAACCAAAAAAAATCTATTAAAATCCATGACATTATAGTGTGCATGAATAAGAACAGAAAAGAAATAGAAAATTCAAAGTTGGGAATTAGAATGACAGCTATTTTACTCAAAGCCAATTCGGAGCAAATTACTAAATAAATATTTGACAAAATTAGATTATCGATGTGTTAGTTTGTTGTGCAAGAAAATTGTGGTTACCTTTGTCAGGTCAGTAAACAGTATATAAGTATTAAAGAAAGAAAGAAAAAGCTTATACAATGACCATATTTTGGACTTTTAAGAGTGTAGCTTATAACTACATGTAAAAGCAAAATTATGGTTCATGGTTCATATTAAGAAAGATCACATGATGTCTTACCCAGGATGGGTTACATCTTCGACAGTGAGCTACTATCCTCCGTATACATTGATTGTCATGGAACGCCCGTGAATAAGAAGAGGCAAAAGAACTTGTTCCGACATGGCACGTTCCACTTGCATTGGTCCCATCTCTTTCAGTACGTAGAAATTAATTCGTTCCCCTCTATCTCTCACTGGCCGCGCTCATTATTCTTTTGGGCGCAATCCGAAGATCCTTTTCTCTAATTCATAATCTTAATTCCTTCACATGCGGAACAGTTTCAATCAAGCATTGTCGCATATGAGAACAGTTTCTATCAAACTATCACAAAAGTGACGAGAGGGCTTTCGCTCACTAGAAATACGTTTTGGTGGTGGATTTTGCTGACTAGGACTATAGCCTTAACCTTTCATTAAAAGAGGGCGGGAACAGAGTGATTCTACAGTCTTTTATCCCCATCCAAATCCATCCCTTGTGTAACTGGTAACAGCTGCGTCTGAAAAGACAGCAGTTTGCGGGACGCGTCTACTGATGAAGAGGGATGGAATTTTTAGTGAAAAAAGGATGGGTACAGCTGCAGAAATACATCGGAAAATAATAATTTTTAAAAAATAGAATGGAAGAGAGGGTCGGAGAGAGGGAGAGAGCGATCGAATGAGAGTGAGATTCAGTGGTGCAGCCAGGAATTTTTCAGTAGGGGGCATTGGGGGCATCCCTTTTCTATAGGGGGGTACACTAGGAGGCCGGTTTTTGTTTTGATTTTTTCTGGGATTTGTGGTGGGGGCACCTAGGGGGTACAGGAAATCTGTGGGGGTACAGGAAATCTGTTGGGGACACGTGCCCCCTCCCTCCCCCGTGGCTACGCCGCTAGTGAGATTGGGAGAAACAGAGATAGACTGTGAAAAACAGACCGAGAGATAGGCCAACTGAGAGGAGAGAGAGAGAGAGAGAGAGATACCAAGAGAAATGAATTAAGAGAGAAGGAGAATGAGAGGGAATAGAGACTGAAAAGAGAGACTGAGAGAGGGAGATTTAGACAAGGTGAAGAGCTACAGAAATCAGGATGAGAGTGGGTGCCAGCTAGCGGGTGAAATTGAATTTATGTCAGCCACAGTACATGACCCTTTTCCTTGCCCTTAGATTTATTCCCATTAAAAAAGCCACATCTTCACCATATGCCACATAACCATATTTTTTTTTCTTGATGCCCTTTCGTTCTGTTCCAAGAAACGGCGTGTTACTGTTAGTTCTTCCGGCGGTCCAGTATCCCAAAGCATATATACGATTTAGTTCTGGCCAGGAATTTACAGATTGCAACATCTATAACAAAAGAGAGAGATATATATATATATATATATTTTTTTTTTTATTTATTTATTTTTTTTTTTAAAGATAAACAACTTTTTCGAAGTCTCCTATAAGCGTTCCCATTCCCAAATATTCTGCTTAAACATGTCAAAATAGCTCACCAGTAAGATCATTTGTTCTTCAATGAGATCTTCCATTCTTGTCGGAAATCTACGAAGAAAAACCTTCCAATAATGAGATAACAGCCGTCATCTTGGGTTTCCAGTTGGAAGTCGGCCATTCCATTGCATTCGGTTACAAGTTTCTCCTGAGCCAACTTATAACACTTTCCAAGTCACTGTTTTAAACAAGGTTTTCGCCTCGTTCCCTCGGGCTGACACGTTATCCACGGGGGAACTTGAACGGCCATCTTGAGGGATCGCGGTATTCTGACGATGGCAGCAGGTTGTTGTTATGATATAGAGCGTAATCCCGGGAGAGACGGGGAGGTCAAGGGGAACATCGACCCGTCACATGATCGATCAGCAAGGGAAAAATGTTATTATTCCTTTATGTCATTTCCTGTTTGGATCATCTAGTTACAAGTACTCTCTCTCTCTCTCTCCTCTCTCTCTCTCTCTCTCTCTCTCTCTCTCTCTCTCTCTCTCTCTCTCTCTCTCTCTCTCTCTCTCTCTCTCCCTGTCAGTAAATTAAGTCCTTTCCTCCATACGTCCTTTGCTTCTTCTCATATCTCATAATCACCTCTCCCCCCCCCCACCCACCCCGCCCGCTCTCTTCATCATCTTCATCTTTGCCATACTACAACGCTGTAAAAAAATATTGGGTAAAATTTCAACCAGCACGAGGATACGAGGACAGCTTTGGGCAATATTTTTTTCCAGTTAAGGTAAAAATAAGCAGTAATTACTTTATAATGAGCAAAATTTCCATCAAATGGGATAAAAAGAAATCCCCAAATTTGGTTGGACACATAATTACCATCATGGCACATTTTTACGCAATATCTTTTAGAGTGTACCTACTTTAACGATTACAGAATGTCCAAGAAATCGGAGGAAGAAAAAAGGAGGGCCGGATTTTTGGCAAGCTTCTCTTTTTATCCAAACTTAAAAGACAATCAAACAAAACATAGATTTTTTTTCTCTCAGATGCCTTCTGGGTCGACAATTCAAAAAGATCGAACCATATTAAGTCCGTGTATTTTAAGGTATGCCAGTTGGGTTCAGTTGACCAGGGGGCATGGACCAGCTATGAATCCTCCCACTTTCATAGGTTTCATATCTTCTGTTATCTTCAAACTTGTGATTCAATTCAATTATCACACCCTCATCACAGAGTGTAATCACTAGAGGGCGCCAAAGCATTTCTACAAAGTGCAGAACTGCTCACCGCATACTGATTTTATTCAATTTGTCGATGGGTGTAGCAAGCATGCAAAGCATTTAAAACAAAAAATCGTTTGATTTTCAATAGATCACGAATTCAACCTACTAAAGAGGGAATGTTGTCAACGATTCATGTCATATTGATTATCCTTGTAAATTGAAAAGTAATCCCTTGATTCGGAAGGCATCTGTGACTTAATTTCCACATTACGAAGGAGATTCGGGCATTTTTTGATCACCTCGACACCTTGACACCTCGACACATCACGTTCCCCCTCGACACCTGTGATGATAATATGAGGGGTTCAAAAGTCATGGCCAAGACGGTATTTACCTGGTGAGGGCCAGCCTCCCACGTTTTCTTATGTTTGCTCACTTCTTCTATGAACAGAGGCGTAGCACCGGTCCGGCCATGGAAGGGGGTATTGGTATCAAGGGAGGGCACATGATATATACTGGGCAAATAACATTCTAAAGGGCAATGCTTTTTGTCATTAGAGTGTGCATAATGTTTCATGCAATCTTCCTATCACATCTCAGTCCCTCATCTCGTTCTTTTCCCCTCTTTTCTTTCTTTATTTTTTCATTTCCCGGCCAGTCAATTGCAAAAAAAAGACACGTGCCAATTCCCAATTCCTCCCCCCCCCCCGCCATTCCCCTACAGCTACGCTACTGATCAGGAGGTATCAAGGTTGCTTGACATCAAGACTGAAGATAAAATGATATCGCCTGTATGTCATCATGCTCCTGCGAAAGCCCTTTTTCCTGCCTTTCTGCTTCCCCTATATTTTTCCTTTTTACCAGTAATTCTTTATTTTTTCTTACCAGCAATTCCGCGTTAGTTTTGTTAATTCATCACGCACTATTTTCACCTGTCCCAATATTTTCACCTGTTTCCATTTTTTTTTTCTTCAGCTCATCTGTTCTTGCTTGTCATCATTCGCCTGTCCTTTACAGTTTGGGTGACATACAACTCAAAATAGTCATAGTTGACTCAAATGATGACGAACAACATAATGTGCATATGTCATGAAAGATAATAATAGACATTCATTAACCCATTCGTGACAGGAATTATTTAAAGCCTAATTTGATCAGCTTTTATTCTTCAAATTGGCAACACCAACATTTTTCTTTTATTGCTAAATTTTTCTTATAAAACATCATGTATCTGAAATAAATATAAATTGACAGAATGTATGATGAGAAGTCATAAAGTTGCCAATTTGCAGAGAAAAACAGTAATTTTAACATTTTCATCGCATTGCCAATTTAAGGATTTTAATGCTTATTTTCCTTTAAAAAAATTTCAGCATCAAACAACAGATATTGATGCAACAAAAATGGGCACAGTAAGCATGGTAAGTGTAGAATTTTTTGCTCTTTCTGCTCATGTATTTGGTATGATTTTTAGGGCTCTGCATCAAAAGTTATTAAACCAAACCACATAATGTGGACCCTCTGTCACGAATGGGTTAACTCAAACATAAGACTAACAATCTGCTGAAGGACCGTATACAAGTTGCAGAATAATCATATATTCTTCTGCATTTGACAAATATTGGTTCAAACGTTTATACTTTTCTTACATTGTTTATGCAGAGGCTATCTCGTTCTCATTATATACTGAGATAATAGAAGGGGAAAAACATTAATGCAGAAATAATTTCTTGATCTTAAAAGAAATAATGATATGTAGTTAAAGATGATATAAATATGTAGCAATTAGGATAATGGGTTGATGAAATATATACAGATAAAAGAAAATAAAAGGGCGCATTGGTGTATTTGGTGAATCAATATGATATTGTGTTCAAACGTTCAAATAAGAAATGGGCTTTAACATGCGAAGAACTCGTGCAAGGGGAGCAACAACAGGGTTTGGAAACAGCAAAACGACTTTCATCTATACCACAACCACTACCACCATCGTTAGTGGAAACCGAAGCCCTCAGGTCAAGTAGTTTCTAAATCAAAGCAAAGCCGGAAGAAAAACAGATCAGCGAAAAATTTAACAAAATGACACGGAATAAGAAAGTTGTGGCTGCATGAAATTTTCTATTTGACATTTTGACACTACCAAAGCTATTGATGACTTGATGTTTTAGATACACATGATTATACATCTTCATTTTGCTTAAGATAAGCTTTGATGCCCACCTCAAGATATATAATGTAAAAGTGTCTTCTCCTCAACATATTGGGGATAAGGACAATGAAAACATGCGTTATTCAAGAAAATAAAGAATACAGCCTATGTGAAATTCTGTGTACAAAACATATGAAGAGTATACGATTTATATCACCAACAGCTAAAGCAATGTAAAAAAAAATTAAAAACACGATATCTAATATAGTCATAACTTTCTTATTCCGTGTCTGATTTCGTTCAAATTTTCGCTCTGTTTCATTCTGTCTTAGCTTTGATTTAAACACCTTGACTTGAGGTTTCTGGTTTCCTTCAACAGAAACACAGGCGTTATCGTCATCACCATTATCATCATCGTCAGCAGCAACAGCAACAGCATCATTATAATCATATCACCACCAACAACATCGCAGTCATAACCACCACCATCAACACCACCACCACCACTAATATTATCAAAATTATCACTGTCATTTTTCATGTACATTTACCGCCTCTGCCATCAGCAGCACTAACATCACATCCCCTTCATCATCATCATCATCATCATCATCATTATCATCATCATCATCATCATCATTAACATCAACAACAACAACATCAACAACAACAAGAACGTCAGCATGAGATTTCTTACCGTTATTATTAATATTTTGAATACCATCACTATTACTATCAGCACCATCATCATCAAAGACACGCGCCCCATTCAATCTCACTGTCCCTCTTCACCAAACCTTTTTTCTTTCCATTTTCAGGTTGATCTGTCTGTTCATAATCATTTCTCTGCTAAAGATCACACTCTTAATATACAATGAATGACAATTTATAAGACAAAAAATAATTTTTAAAAAATTGCATACACATATATACCATAGAAACGGTTATTCTCAATGATAAAATCGTACAAGTTATACCATTTAACTATTATCGTGATACACCCTCAAGTCAAGCAGTTTTTTAATCAAAGCTACGACAGAATAAAACAGATAAATTAAAAAAATTAACGAATTAATGTTTTCATTGTCCTTATTCCAAAGATGTTGTGGAGAAAACATCTTTAATTTAGCTTAAGAAAATGTGCAAATTTTATGCAAAATGAAAATGTTTAATTATGCGTGTACAAAACATATTGAGATTGGACAAATTATTTTATCAATAGCTATGGTAGTGTCAAAAAATGTCATACAGAAAATGTCATACTGCCACAACTTTCTTATTCCGTGTCCGATATTGTTCAAATTTTCACTGATCTTTTTCATTCCGTCTTAGCTTTGATTTAAAAACTACTTGACTTGAGGATGTTTATTTCCTTTAATTTCACACTTAATAGGGCAAATACACATTCCTAATCAAAGGATATTCCAGGACTTACCTCTTCTTTCTCTCTTTCCTCTTACGCAATCATTCCTATCGTCTGTAAATTTTACTGGGAAGATATCTTTGCCTGTTTCGCATTCGTAGACTTTCATTCCGCACAAGGTGTGATAGAAGTTTCCGTCGGAAGCGCAAACACCTTTCTCCATCGCCCAAATTTTTCGCCCGCAAACCACTGAGCTTGAGCAGTCTAGAAAAATTAAAACAGACAATGGATAATTTTGGAGTAGATGTCTTCGTATCTGAACTCTGTGGAACAAGTTGCCAAACATTTAAAAATCATTGGAACATAATGACAGCTTCATCAGTACATGGTAAACACACTTACTCACCACTTTGTAAAATGTCAGAATTATGAACCCAGTGCATCTTTTCTTGTAAACAGTAAATATGTACTGTACTCTACAAAAATTTAATCATTACCATTATCATTGATTATTATACCTTTCAAAGAACTAATCCAAATAGCAGGTGTATAGACCCAATTGTAATTGTAGGATCGTAATTTACTTCCTGATGCCAATGTTAACTTAGTATACATTGTGTGTTACCTTAGCTCTGAAACCGATTTGTAATGATTGAATAAATCATTACATTTTAAATGAAAATATTCGGTCAAAAATTGTTTTGTAAACATTTTTATACACGTCAATTACGTTTCTCTGTATATCTGTATATACAGGGGGTTTTTTATGGGGGAAGGGTTCATTGTATTATCGTTTATGATAGCACCAAGAAGTGATTCTTTGTGATGTTTGTTGTATTCTTATTTTTTGTTTGTTTGTTTTGGCATACAACCGGGCATGCTGGCTCAATTATTGATAGAGCGTTCGCCTTATGGAGGGAGGTCGTGGGTTCGATCCCCGGCCGAGTCATACCAAAGACTTTAAAAATTGGACCTTCTGCCTTCTAGCCAGGCGCTCGGCATACAAGAATGGAGAAGGGTAATAATAACATATTAAGTTATGCAGGGCCCGCTGGAAGAGAAGTTGATAAAACTGAAGTGGCTACCGTGGGTAAATAAGACATTGTTGTTGTTGTTGTTGTTGTTGTTGTTGTTGTCTGTCTGTCTGTTTGTTTGTTTTCAGCTGATGCTTCGATCTATTATAGATCCTTCACAAAATTATATAGTGAGTACACTCGTTAGTCATGTTTGAGAAGTCAACTTCTCACGCATTGGTCACATGCGAGGGAGCTGGCCTGCGAAATCCCAATGTGCTCGGAAATTTGATTTTTGTTTGAAAATAAAGAGATTACGATGTAATTCCTTTCACTTTGATCATGTTGATTCTCACTATGCCTGCAGCCTTATACGAGCAGGTGACTTACTGCTTTGGAATGGTGTTACCTTTCGTATTCTGCTGAGATTCAGCAACTTATATAATTTCACTTAGATTTAACAGCTTCTTGGCCCTGTGACATTAAACTCTCTGTTTGATAGGCATTATTGTGGATTCATATCGTGGAACGCCTACATTCACTGTGGAAATTATGTTTAGTATATGATCTTGGTAAGGGAGTGCAATGACCGGCATCCTTAACATGCTTAATGTTTTATATAATACCCTGTAGTCACACCTCTGAAACCGACACCAAATCATCAACAGACCGAACAAAAAAGTGACTTTCGCCAGAATGAGACAGCATTTTATCGATTATCATTCGGTTAGGATCGGTCCAGCAGTGTGACTTGGGGAAGACTTTCTATATCATGATGTTTGAAATCGGCAAAGCATTGGGACTGCTTTCACCACGCTGCGTTCGCAGTTGGACAAGCCTATAGGCTATCATTTTTCATGCTGCCTGGAAAGTAGAACGAAAATGGTTTGGCAAGAAAGTGTAAGACCAATCACAGATAATCAACAATGACATTCAACATGCTATCCAGGTCATCATTTAGTCTGAAAAGTTTCTTCTACCCCCACGGGCCAACGAATAATTCACCTATGGCGCGAGGGGTACGCTCGATCCTCCTTTCCTTTTCTCTGGAAATGATCATCAGCACGCCCCCTTTTGAACAAGCATTGTACTTAAGCGCTGTATGTATACTCAGACATCACCAAGGAGAATTTCCATGATTTTTGAATCCCGCCCCGGCCCCACTCAAACCAGTTTTCAGACATCCTTGGATCCACCCTGACCTGATTTTTTTTCCTCGCCTCATTTCGTATTCTTTTGAAAATGTCAGAATTTATGGAAGGGTCAAATTGTTGTCAAATCAAATAATACAGATGACCAAAAATAGTGATGACGCCGTTTGAAACCAGGGCAGTTAAAAAAAAACAAGGAGAATGAAGCTACCAAAAAAAAAAAATGGGAGAGCGATAGATAACAATAATCTTTTTTGGATTGGGTTAGGTCATCTTGAAGTGGCTTAAAGGTTATCGAATACTAACAGCAACAACAAGGGTATCTCCCAAACCACATTTAATTCCTATCACCAAAACGTGCTGATTTTTCATATTCGAAAGCAATAATAATGACCTTCTGTCAAACTTGACAGTACAACACAGGGGACCAGATCATACGAAGTAAATTTGGAAAAGCAATCATATTGTGAGCTCGCTTGGGAATGCGTGGTTTCTAGGTCATTGTGGAAAAAAGCAGAGCAAATTTCATAAGTTTTCCAAGTTTCTACATAAACATACTAAATTTTTATGCTCAACTCTCAAGGCCTACAGGATTTTCGTTTTCGTTGATTGATTGATTGACAGAATGATTAATTACTTGTTTGATTGATTGATAACGTGGATTGATTGATAGATGAATATACGGACTGAATTATTGATTACTTATTTTACTGACTAATATGTAATTTTGATTAACTCGTTTAAAGCACTTACTTAATTAGACAAATAAATTTGTTGATTGATTGCTTGATTAAATTGACTGATTCACTGATTGATTGATTGATTGATTGATTGATTTTCTTATTTCTTTACTTGTCTTGTCTCTTTTGTATATTTACTTCTCGTCTTGTTTGGTATTATGATGATTTTAAAGTCAGTGCTGGGCTCATTTTATTTCATGTTTTGAAAAAATAAATTTATACGTCTAATTCTCGTTCGTATCTTTTGGTACCTATCTAATACAAACAATAGTTTTAAATTAGGTTCCACCACTTTTGTTTTATTACAAATTTATTAGTCTGTGCCAATCACTCTGATTTCATTGTTATAGTCATGCTTAGGTACTGTTATTGTTCATAATTTCGATGATATTCACTATTATATATGTATGATTCATTGTAATTTGTCAAAGAAAAACAAGAGTGGAAAAAATAAATTCAAATCAAATCAAATCAAATTGACTGATTGATTGATTGATTGATTGATTGATTGATTGATTGATTGACTGATTGATTGACTGACTGACTGACTGACTGATCGATTGACAGATTGACTGATTGATTGATTCGGTTTTATATTTTTTCCAACAGTCGGCAAATGCATTATCAGCCCTGTGAGGCTGCGTTTATCGTACTCATCTGAAGGCCAGTTTTCACGAGCACGCGAAAGATTCACGAAGGATACGAATATCCAAAAAAAATGGCATAGTTCAACATTCGGGATTCTAGGCTCCAAAAGTTCGCCAAGCATGAGCAGGGGTTCAGAAGCGTCGTCAACTGTTCGTGGGAAGCTGGAAACGTTCTCAAGATATTTCAAACTTTTCTGAAACTCCCGCCGAACCAAAAATTAAAAACTGACAACGCTTCCAAAATCCTGCCCACGTTTGGCGAACTTTTTGGAGCCTAAAAATACCAATGTTGCACTTTGCCGTTTTTCCGACATTCGCATCCTTCGCGAATCGTTCGCCATATTCGCGTGGCCGTGTTTTCCCTCTCCTTTCCAATTAATAGAGGAGAAGTTTAAGCGTTTCCCCGTCAAATGTCATCCTTGAACTACGACAACTCGATAATAGGTGCACTCGTTCTGTTTGATTGGATAATAGGAGTGCAGTTTTGGATCGTAATTGCGTCATTAGAACTGTCTAGAAGTCGAAGGAGAAGAAAATATTGTGAATAAACCCAGATCGCATCTAAATATACATTCAAAGAGTCCAAATGTCAAACTTAAATCAAATCAACGTAGGTTCCCATTAACTTTTTTCGGCGCTGCTTACTCTTTGGCCTATTTTTAAAAAGCATGCATGCAAAAAGTCCTTGTTTATAAGAATTAAAAAAAAAAATCATTTAATTTGATTTCAAGTATCAAAGGAAAATATGATACAGCAGAATATAATTCGTAATCATGAATGAGTGACCGAAGAAATGGGTTAAAATCAAACAACCGTTATTCTAATCCCTTTAAATATCAGTGGGGTGGTAAACGTCGCTCTGTCTATATACACAACATGACAAAGTAAATGTCATTCATTTCTGAGGCGATGTTTGACTGTATTGAGAATGACTGCTAGGTTAATAAGAGAACATGATGCCAGTACGTAATAATATAAATTTCTTATTACCTCTTCCTCCCAAGATCCTCTACTTGTTCTCTCCAGCTTTCCTAACTCACCTCTTTCTCTACTCTCTCTCTCTCTCTCTCTCTCTCTCTCTCTCTCTCTCACTTCTATACCTTCTCTCGTCCATGTTCTCCTTTCGCCCGTGTTCCTCTCTTCACTCTTAGAAAAAAAGGTGCTGATTACAAGCCATTCTTGTCCCACATTAGAACCTTTTAAGGTTCTACAATGAACCATTCCTAGCCCATATAGGTTCTCTAAATTGTTCTAAAGGGGTCTCTAGAACCATGACTGATTCTACACGGAACCTTTTGGGGTTCATGAAAACATAAAGAACCATTTGTAGAACCCCTTTTCTGTATAGGGTTCTAAATACGGGACAAAAAAGGGATCCTAACTGACACATTTTCCAAAGAGTTTTGGACCTTTAGGAAGAACAGAGGTATTATAGGAATACCTCTGCTTGGAGCTTTCCAGTCTGCAGGGGTCGGATTTTTTTAGACTTTGATTTACACATTCGTTTATATTAATGTTTGCTTTATACATAGCACCAGACCAAACCTTTTACATCCCATCTCTTTCCTCTCTGTTCCATCACATCTATGTACTTCCTCCTCATCTCCCTCTTTGTAAGTCTACCCTTCTAATCATCTTTTTTTGTACCGTGATCATCGAGGTATTATTTTTATCCTCGGGGTCTTAATGCAGTAATTGTAGAGGCATCCTAAGAATGGATGCGGAGCAGAGATGCGCTCAAAATGTACGTACTACACTGGTATAGTTAAAGCAAGAAGTTGGAAGTGGAGATCTCCCTAGCTAGAGGAACACGGTACGATAGACCTAAGCGTATGCAAATCACATTACATACTCCAGTGTATTTTGGTATATGTTTAGTTGAACCTCATTTGCTTCCAATTCTATTTCAAGAGGACTGTTTACACTTAGACTGTCTTGTTTCTCTGTACTTACGTCGCTTAAAAAAGTATACTACGAACTTCTTTAATAATCATATCGTCTAGCGGCTGTCCACTTTGCCTTTAAAACAATTTTTTTCTAATCCCTTCGATTTATCTCACTGTTCCTATCCTTCTTCTCACCTCCCTAGCAGTCCTACTTCTTTACATTTTCTCTTTCTCTTTCTCTTTTTTTTTCATTTGAAAATTAGCTGGAGGTCTGCAAAACAGTGCAACAACAACTTAAAATAAAAAACAAAAGGGAGTCGCTGATGAATTTTCAAGATCACCCCATGTCAGTGGGTAAGTATGTCCATGTGTTCCGACATTGACATTGTGACATGGATTACGAATTGCATTTCTCCTGAGACAGCCTATCGAGATTCAGGAGGCGGGATGGTTCTGCTGTACCACCAGGTATATGGTGGGATGTTGATCGTGTCCAAGGTAACTCAGTGACATTGTACGCCTACGTACAAGGAACATGCATATTCGTATATAGGACGAAACGAAAACAAACAAAAATCTCTTTACTCCAGAATATTCTCGACTCAGATAGATGGTATATATACTTGGTATTTAACACAATAATCCTAAATTAATTGTACCAATCACTTGAAAAAATTGTGTACAGTTAGTATGCTTGGCATACCCCCCCCCAAAAAAAAAAAGATAAATAAACAAATAAAATAAAATTTAAAGAATAAAAATATAATTGAATATAATGAAATAAATAGATTTAAAAAAATAAATAAATGAATAGAGTAAAATGAAATAAAATAGATAAATAAATAAATGAATGAATAGATAGATAAACAAATACATGTATGTCATGCCATGACATTAAAGACCTTCCGATATAATTTTCCGGATCATTGCCAAGCAGCCGTTGCTCTATAAACCAAAAGGCATACCATGTACCAATAACCCCTAATTTCTTAGTGTGTGGGTCAAGTGGGTTTGGGAAACGTGGATCCACGCCTTGCCAAAAACAAGCCACTTCCGCGTGGGATTCGAATCCTTGACCTGCTGCTTGAGAGTTAAGTGAGTGAACCTCTATACCACGACATATTGAACAATCCAATGTTTCTAGGTCAAAATGCTTTATCAATGGCGGCAATGAAACTGGCGTGTTTCTCCCCCCCCCCCCCCCCCCCCCCTCATCATGTTCATATTTATTTCTTGATCATAAGTGAGGACAAGTTGTCATCCCTATCAAAACAGATTTCTTTCTTCAGGCTTTGCCTTGATGCACAATATTGGCCATCTGCCATTGCCCACCATACATCCAAACATGATTTCTTGCAAACTCTCGCTAGCCTATTGACAGCATAATGCTCCATAAGAGACAAATTTTTGTCGACCTTGCGAGAAGCTTCTGAAAATCTCCCGCCTCCGGACAGACAGAAACGCCTTTGGCTTGTTCGCAGTAAGAAAGATGGCAGATGCCAAGTGCAATTATGAAATGCAAGGGGTGTGGATCATGACATTGTGACTGGTAGACTCTCCTCTTCGCTTTAACCTTCCCCTGTTATTGCAACAGATTGGTCCGCTTCCTTTTCAATTGAAGTTCGTCAAGTTTTCTTGGAAATAACAGTGTTACTTTCTGTTTCGAGTAATCTTGTGGACTCGTCGATGATTATAGAGATACATTTAAACCTCGACTTTCGTGGACATGGAAATGAATTAATGAAGATCATATGATGTTCTTTAATAAATGCTTATTCCGATATAGATGCTCAAAATGATAAGATTAACCGATTAACTTAGTATAAGAAATAGTCCAGTTACAGGAAAGTAAGTCAGATTATTCCCCTCTAAAAGCCTAGACATTGCGCTAATCTGGGCTTTTTGGAAATGGATAATTTTTTGCGACCTCTCCTCAAGTAAGAGAAGCCATTCTTAAAAGGTACTGTAGCTTAACTTTTCTTGAGAAAAGAACATTAAAATGCAATTTTAGAGTTTATTCTATCTTCATCATCTAAAACTTAATTCATTGATTTTTCGTCCTCCTTCTAAATTCAGGTCACGCAAATAATTCTAAGATAACTTTGAGATGACTCAGAGAACTTTTAACCGGGGAAATGACTGAAGCCATGCATGACAGAAATTGACTACATCATCTAGAAAGCGTCCCAGAAAACGAAACCCTAAAACAAAGAAAGCGAAACCCCAAACTACGTGCTCTTTGACAATGATTATTTATTTCTCATATATTTTAAGTGCTATGCTTTTAAATTATTCTTTGATGGCATTAATCCACACACGCTTCACTGAGCAACATTGTTTTGAAAATGGCATGTCAAAATCCCTTTGTGCCAAATTTCAGTGATACCGTGAAAATGTTAGGATCACATGCAAACAAAAGGAATTATGAATGTTAAAATCGAATGAGGATACCGTTTTCGTTCGCTTTTTTAAATAATGAGGGTAAGAATAATGCCCTCATTATAAAATTAAGGATGGTCGACTTTTTGTCAATGATAGAGTTAAAGGAAAAACATACTTTTCATTTTGTAATGAAAGGATACTTGCAATCATTATCGAAAGCAATTATTGCATTTTGCAGAACTGTTACTTCTTCAAAGGAAAAGCAGGCAGATAGGTGATAATTTTCAGCAAAAGTTTTTTTTGGCAGTAGCAGTTTCCATTGTCACGGAAAAGTATGGTATAAAGCCTCAAAAGGCAGAAGGAAAAAATTAAGATTATGGCGATTTCCCATCTCAGGAGGGGCACCTTTTTACTGCAAGATGGGCACTTTTTAATCTTTTGAGTAATATTTATTGATTTTGGAAATTGTTGGGGCATACGCCCCTGTCATCACTGGAAATTGGTATTGACCATGTATATTTTATGAAAACTGGATTTATTAAATTCATCACACAATGAAATTCTCGTCTATAGTATTTCTTAAAGCATACATTTTGCTTTGATGTATTCGCATATGATATCAAAGTTTGCATGGTTTTTCATTAATTTGGCACAAATTGATTTTGACCTGCTATTTTAAAAACAATGTTGCGCGGTGCACGGTTTAATGTCCAAGTCAATGTATCACATGAAATTATAATACATCAAATTTATGAGAAATGAATAATTTTCGTCATTAAGTACATAGTTTGTTCGCAATAATCCCATGTCTTCGAGGTTTTTTTTTTCCTGGGACGCGCTGTATATATCATTACAGTAAGTGAACTGAAATAATTCAGGAATTCCTTATTTTCTATTCAGATACACTTGTATATTTTTCTCACCGTGTGAGTCATCACCCTGACTAATCTGAGTGTTTCCCATTGGGTTCTGTGTTTCCAACCTTTGTGAACATTATTGCATAATAATGATATTATGATCTATCTCTCTTCAATTTCAACAACAAATGAATGTGTATACATGTATAGATCTACTCTTAGAAAATGTGCCGTAATAGAACCCTTTTTGTCCAGTATTTAGTACCCAACAGAAAAAGGAGTTCTGTAAAAAAAAAAAAAAAGGGGGGGGGATTCTTTTCAAGAACCCAAAAGGTTCCATGTACAACCAATAATTGGTCTAAAGACCCCTTTAGAACCCTTCAGAGAACCTTTGATGGCTCTTTACAGAACCTTTCAAGGTTCCAAATGTGGGACAAGAAAAGGTTCTAATGAGCACCATGCTTTTCTAGAGTGTATACGATACTTATTATATCTGAGTGAAGAAAAGACGACGCCGGTATTCAAAAGCTAAAGTCATCTCTAATAATTAATGTCAATATGTTTCCATCAATTTCCAAACAACAAATGCATTTCAAAGTCACTTTCTGCGTTCATTATTTCAGTAATGAGCCCATTATAAGGAAATTTTTTCCGTGATGGATGGGGGCTGTCGTCTTTTGACCGAATCGGCTTTCCAGATTTTGATTACTGATCGAGCGAGCTAAGCGAGTGAGACTGAAATCGAGTTTCACGTTTGGTGTTGACCGCCACGAGCTCGAATTAATCAATAATAATAGAGGTATGTATCAGATAAGATAATAACAAAAGAAACCATAATGTTGCATCAAAACTAGTATGATGTAAGTGAGTTTTCATAACCTAAGGGAGGCTGCAGACCCCAAGCTACCTTTGCCTTCATACGCAACATGCTTTCAGTGGATATTTCATTCATCAATTGACCGCTAAACAGAATCTTTAAGTAACCCATTTTCTCAGACTTGTTTATCGAAATTCACCAGCCTTTGAGAGGCTGGGAATATTGATAAAAGTCCAGAAAAAAGGTAAACGATCTTAAAAGTAACCATCAAACTGCCATCGTTGATTCTCGGATAACGCATGAACATCCTACTCACAATAATCCCAATGGGGAAATCACAAGAACGATGAAAGACCTGCCGTGAATGTCTTAGTATCAAGGTAGACTTAACGATGACAAATAAAGAGAGAGACCAGAAGTGACATTGGCCCTGGCCTACAGAGGGTTGCTTCTTCGACCTCTGACACTGACATTGATGAACAAACTCCCAAGGCGTTGAACATGGTAATCCTTTGGCGTACCGGTAATCCAGTATAAAGGTACTGGAGGAATGATGTTGCCATCAGTTCATTCAAGTGTAATGACCGTCAAATACCGTCCATCTCTCATATAGTTCCACATTATCTAAAGAACTTTCTAGAACGTACTGAAACTGAAAATATAGCCATGTCAGAAAATGGCGTTGACATCAAACCTTTAATCTTATCTTGGTATTTCAAAAATTGAAATCATTCCTTTGTGTGTATCTTCTGTAAATATCTCGAAATATCTTGCATATTCCTCGTCATACAGTGTCTACCTAGGGGAAACGGTTTCCATTTTTCCACTTTCTTCTTTTCCGTTGTAATTTTTGGTGAAGGGTAAAAGATGGACACTGGGTCGAATGATATAAGCAGGTTTAATTTTTGAACGACGTTCATTCACACATTAACATCTAGCTTCTTTCTATACTACCCCCTTTTTTCCTCTTCCCTCTTTCCAATTTCTGTCTCTTCATAACCTGGGTCCATCAGTTCCATCCCCCCCCCCCTCTCTCTCTCTCTCTCTCTCTCTCTCTCTCTCTCTCTCTCTCCTCTCTCTCTCGCTCTCCTCTCTCTCTCTCTCTCTCTCTCTCTCTCACTCACTCTCACTCTGTCTCCAGTTGCACATGATGAGAGGGGCTGGGGGGTTCAGCATCTCTTAGGCAACCATTTTGTCCAGCGAGAGATTGCAGCTCAGTTATTTATACACTATGTTCTTATACATCTTAATATCTAGTGTATTTCCAGAACGAAATAAAAATTGTTTGGTAAGTGTCTTTTGGCCGAACGGCATACTCCATCGCAAACTTCAGAAACTGAAAAATTGAAGCGTCATCACTGCACCCTCCCCCCCCCCCCCCCCCACTCCGTACCCGTAATTCCCTCCTGTTATTTATCTTTCTTTCCCTGTATGTCTTCCTATTTCTTCCTCTCTTTCCATTTTTTTTCTCTCTCTCTCTTTCTCTCTGTCTTTCACTACCTTTCTAACTCCCCTCTCTTTTTTTCAGCTTATCCTATGAAGGTAATATTAGTTTAACTTTTATGAAATACATGTAGGGTCTTGTTAATCTTGACGGGAGGAATGAGAAGAATTTACATCAGTTTACATGTAGGGCCTGTAACGAGAAGATTCGGATGCAAGACAATATATATGTATATATATATATTAAAGGCATTGGCTAACTTTGTGAGCAGCTGATTTAAAAAATTCTCAAACTAAGATGAAACATGTGTATGAGTACTTGTATTTATGCTCAAAACCCCTGAAACCAACCATAATTTGAAAGGAAAAGCTGTAAATTAGACGCAAACCGCGATTTTATTAGCTTTCGTCTCGAGAGACACTGAACTAAGAGGACCGTTTGGACGAATTCAAAAATACCGTTACTTGCCTTCCGCCGCGTGATACGTCAATACACACAGTGCGGTCCGTTGAGTCATGTGCGCATGCGCACTCCTTACGTTGGGTCTATGCAACCGACCCTCGTATATTTTTCAAACATTGGTTCACATTTCTAATATTTAAAAATACTTCTCGTGGATATTATGCTCTGAAACTTTCACACTGGTATTTTTACGCTATAACCCTAATGTTTATAGCATTTTAAAGTAACAAAATGAGATTTTTTAAAAATCATAACAATGTTAGCCAATGCCTTTAATAAAAGTCTTGTCTTATTATGAAGTCAACAAAGAGATCATGTATTTTATCGTCGTTACAAATATAGACCTTTTTTTACGTGAATCAGCTTAGTGTATTTGAAATCACTAGAAATGTATTGAACTTTTTAGTTCTAGGGTAAGATTCTGTTGACTATTTACTCAGTCAAAGGATCGGAAACAGTGAACGGAAGGATCTTTCCTGGGGTGAAGTAGCTTGTGTCCTGCAACTACTAAATAAGTCGTTCAAATTTGTTTTATTTCCAGGGACACTTTGTATACCACATCCGAGCAGAAAAATGTTATAGAGAAACAAGTAAAAACGGAAAAGGAGAGATACATCGCGTTTTGGCTTTCTTTTAAATGGGACTAATATATACTTAGTCCCACACTAGGGTACATTAATGCTTTCTGTTTTCCTGATCTTGTATTAGCTGGATCATTATGCCATTAAAATCTGGTTGGGCATTACGTATAGGCCTACTTTACCCCCCCCCCCCCCCCCAAAAAAAAAAGGAATAAATAAAATAAAAATAAAATAATTAAAAGGAAAATGTAATAAAATACTTCATCAACCAGATTTCCATGTATGTCCGCAGCAGACTAACATTTTTGAGAACGAACGCAATATACACAGAATAACGTACAGAATGTTCGCTACACCATTATTAATGGGAAGCTGTCGTCTATGTATTTATGTCCCAGAAATCAATTTTCATGGAAGTATTATCTGACAATTAACTAGCGGTTCAAGTGCTAGAGGCAAGGGACCACCGGTTTAAAAAGAGCGTGCCCCTCTCCCTTCCTCCGCTGCAATCTAAGACCCCAAAAGGCACATGTGATAGGCTTTTGGTTGGGTTTGTTGTTATTTTTATTGTTGTAGGGGTGAAGGTGGAGGTGGTGGTGTTGATGACAGTTGTGGTAGTAATGGTTTTCCAAGAACTGATGGTGGTAGTGGTGGTGGCGGTGGTGGTGGAAGAGGTGGTGGAGATGTTAGTGTGGTGGTGGCGTTGTGGTAGAGGTGGTAGTGCGGTGGGGGTGGTGGTGGTGGTGGTGGTGGTGGTGGTGATGGTGGTGGTGGTGGTAGTGTGGTAGTGTGGTGGTGGTGGTGGTGTGGTGGTAGTGGTAGAGGTGGTAATGTGGTGGTGGTGAGGTGGTGGTAGTGTTGTGGTGGTGGTGTTGGTGGTGTTGGTGGTGTTGGTGGTGGTGGTGGAGATAAAGGGATTATTTTGTTGTTGCAGTCACAGTATTGTCACACAACCCCCCCCCCTTCACACACACACACACACGCACACACCCTGGCACAACATTCCATATCCACGATTAAAGCAATTCATATTACTTTATTTGAGGTTTAATGACATACCGACAACGTACCGACAAAAAAAGAAAAACTTTAAATTCTATCAACCATGTAAACCACTGATGGCGCATCGTATACCTTTAAAAATCTGAATTAAACAACATATCGGTCAAATTTACGTCTATAACCATTTCATTATTTTATCATTGCAAATACTTGAGTCGTTTTAGATAACTTATCATAGTTAATGGAAATTATTACACTGGCATAACGTTGATGCTCGAAATTACGTGATATTTGCTCGAAATTACGTGATATTTGCTCGAAATTACGTGATATTTGCTCGAAAACATGACTTCAAAATATTAGGAGTCCTGGGTGGGCTGCGTCTCAGTGCTCAGTCCCAAACTTACACGACCTTACAAAAAAAGGCAGTGTATACAGCCACACGCGTGTGTCTTTACCTTACGGCCACACGCGTGTGGTCGTATCCACAGCATCGATATGAGGATACAGCCACACTTGTCTGAATTCCCACTTGAAGTCTGTGCCGCGACAGCTATCGCTAGTACGCACTGCACTGCACAAGCGATGTGTATTCATGCGATGGTATGTGTTGCGACTTGCAAAACTTGGATCGTAACGAAGGTTTTATCTCTCGATTCCACTCATTATTTATACAAACAATATTTTCACTTCATTCTCACCTGGTCAGCAAGCAGGTGACAATATAGTACAATATTGTTTGTATTTCAGTGAATTTCAAGAGATAAAACCTTCGTGACGATCCAAGTTTTGGGGTTTGGCAACACACTTTCGCATTTACACATCGCTTGTGCAGTGCATACATACACACTAGCGATAGCTGTAGCGGCGCAGAGTATAAGTGGGAATTCAGTTGAGTGTGGCTGTATCCTCATGTCGATGCTGTGGATACAACCACACGCGTGTGGCCGTAAGGTAAAGACACACGCGTGTGGCTGTATACACTGCCATAAAATTATGATGCGATTCAGCTCGGAGTTGGGTGCATGATACTGAATAGTAACGTGCATCCAATTTGACTACTTGTCGGAGCAATATTGACATTAATTATGAATATATAACGTTCATGCCTATTTTCAGGGTAAGGTAATTAATATACAGTCTCAATTAATGGTTCACATTAAAAGATACCAATACCGCTTATGTTTCACATTATGCCAAAAGCATTATGACGGAACGCAAGATCTGATTACTAGTATCTCTTCACGGAATGATATGATAAGAGAGAAGTTGACTTACCTTTATCTTTATTAGGAACATCATAGGCGATAGTCAGGGTGAGACAGGCCAAGCAGACCAGCTGAAATATCAAGCCGTCTCTCATTTTGTCGTAGGCAATCTTATCCACCAGCTCATAAAACTGAGAGATGGACGATTGATGTTGGAGGTATACGGAGTATAATGGATGCAGCCTCACCGGGCAACAAGGTGAAATACTTATCTCAGCTTGAGACAGTGTGCCGAGTGGCGCCAACGTGCGCGCGCGCAGACGATCGCAAACCTCGCAAACTCGTCGTATGCAGATCTAGGAAGGCTTATAGGTAACTGCATGTATGTGGTCTGAAAACGCGGTGTATAGGTAAATGCCACAATTTGGGGACCATGGCATGCTGTGACATGGAAGCATATTAAAGGGGTTGATCTGAAGATGGTCTTAAAAAATAAAATTGTTATTTTATTATTTTTGCTACCTCTCCGAAGTCTTGGGGCTAAAGACTAAGATTAAACATTATCATTATATCTTGTTCTTTTGAATCACCTGTGTAAAGCTAATACGATAACAAATCAACGTCAGGCATTATCCTAGTGCACCAATTTCTGTGCTAACATTATACAATGACACATTACGTAACCCAACATTTTGTTTCTACAGGCGATACAAAGGGTGTCGAAATTGTCCTTAAAGTTGATTTCCTGAAATTCTTACAGTCGTGTTAATCTACACACTAGGCAGCTATAAAGCATGAGTTGAAAACTTTAGCTTGAGTCCGCCATCAGTGTTATTCCATAGCTGATGAGAGATGATTATTTAATAATACACCGTCTTCTGCAGTAGATAAAACATTATATTTTGGATCAATAATTTATCCTTTACTGATTGGTTAAAAGAGCTTCACGTGATTATATGTATTTTCAGCTATTTCAGAATGTTGGCATGAAGGTATTAAGGCGTGGTTGTGCCATGGTTCTTTGGGATTAGCCAATACGGGATTATGAATTTTGTTGTGGGCCACACTTATCTCCACTCATAACTTCATACCACTCAAACAGACTCACATTATTATCACAGTGATATTTATATTATATCTTAATAGTATTTTATTAACTTAATCAATTATCAATACATTTTTTATCATTACTTAATCTACAGTCACACCCCGACAATGATTAGATATTTGTTCATTATTTCCTCCATCTGGGCGCAACTTTTTTGTAGTCCTTGTACTTCAAAACTTTCTCCTAAAACTACCTAGGCAGCAGCCCAGCCCTTATTGTCCACTCATGATCCCGTCCAAACCCTGATATTCCATCATAATTTCCTTTTCATCCCTTCATCTATCCCATAATATTGTCCAGACCCCAGCCCATTCTAGTTGGACAAAACATCAACAGCATATTGAACATACTGTACTCCCTTTCCCAAATATTTTATGCCAATGTGGCTGGACCCGGTTGTAGCCTTGAGTATTCCAGTGAATGTGCTAAAATCAAAATGAACAGGTGCTTGACCATTAGGGGGAGAGAGAGAGAGAGAGAGAGAGAGAGAGAGAGTTTGGAAGAGGAGAGAGAGAGAGGGAGAGAAGGGGCATAACAATTACTAGTACACAAAATAGAATGACCAAAATTCTGAAACTTATAGGTATATTATATTTTGGATCAGAAATTAATCCTGTCGTGAATGGCTAATACTGCTTTCACATCAAGGTACGGTCGCTGCGACCGGTCGCTGCGACCGTACCCAGCGACCGATCGGACGTGCTTTCACATCTAGCTTGCATCGGTCGCGATCGGTCGCTGAAGTACCTCAGCGACCGTACTCAGCGACCGATCGTTTTTGACCAAAACGATCGGTCGCAGCGACCGATGAAATGCTTTCACATTATGATTTCATCGGTCGCAGCGACCGTACCTTGGTGTGAAAGCAGTATTAAAGACCTTCACGTGATCATTTGTATTTTCAGCTATTTGGGAAATTACGTCACTTTTACGACGACATTTTCCAAATAGTTGTGAAATGACGTCACAGTACGCGAAATCTATCGTGAAAAGAAATATTCAGTGGGCATACGAGAGCTCGAGTGCGCACCATGAGTACAGTAACTCTCGCGGTGTCACGGCGTTTCACGGCTACTGCGTTTCTCATTTTCTGATCACTTTGCAGATATCCGTACAACGTTTAGTGTCATAAAGCATTCGAGACATAAATATGAAATAAAGAATATTGATTTGATGTGATTTGACTGATTTATTTAAACGACATAAAAGCCCAGTTCACCTGCTTAGCTGATTTACAATGGGGCCGTGTATCAATATATATATATATATATATATATATATATATATATATATATATATATATATATATATATGAATACATGTCAAACAACGGTTACATGCACAAAATAATTATGAGAAAATAAAATACATTATAAAAATACATATAAATCTTGATCCAAAATATGAAACAAATATACTCTGCCATAATTTCGAGTTTCTGGTTAAAACAATGGGCCTCGGTGCCTCCAATAGTACCATTCACGTCGGGGCTACGCCCCTCAGTGAATAGTACTATTTCGGAGTCACCTCTTGCCCATAGTTTTAACCAGAAACTCTCAAGGCAAAGTATATTTGTATACTATTTGGGAAATGACGTCACTTCTTTATGACGACATTTTCCAAATAGTACCATTTGTGAAATGACGTCACAATACGCGAAAAAACTGCGCGAAATGAAATATTTAGTGGGCATACGAGTGAGAGCTCGAGTGCGCACCGCCACGGGCAACTCTCGCGGTGTCACGGCTACTGCGTTTCTCAATTTCTGATCACTTTGCAGTTTATCCGTATACCGTTTCAGTGCCATGGAGCTTTTGATAAGACATAAATATGAAATAAAGAATATTGATGTGATTTGATTTGATTGATTTTTTAAACACGGTAAAACCCCAGTTCAGCTACTTGGCTGATTTTCAGAGGGGCCGTGTATCAATTTTAAAAAAACAATGAAAACAGAACATGAATACAAATATCAAACAATTATTATATGCACACAATATAAGAAAATAAAATACATTTATATACAGATAATTCTTGATCCAAAATATAAAACAAATATACTCTGCCATAATTTCGAGTTTCGGGTTAAAGCTATGGGCCTCGGTGCCTCCAATAGTACCATTCACTTCAGGGTTGCGTCCCTCAGTGAATAGTATTGTTTGGGAACCACCTCTTACTCATATAGCTTTAACCAGAAACTCTCAAGGCAAAGTATATTTGTATATTAGACTAAAAGAGTGGAAGAAAATTTTCCATACATTGTATCGTTATACACCTGCACAGTAAAAAAAAAATAATAATGAATAAATAAAGAAGAAGAAGAAGAAGCAGAAGAAGAAGAAGAAGAAGAAGAAGAAGAAGAAGAAGAAGAAGAAGAAGAAGAAGAAGAAGAAGAAGAAGAAGAAGAAGAAAAAGAAGAAGAATTCAGCGGAGCCATTTGTTATTGCATTTCAGTTTTCTTGATTCGCTCCCTCCCTCTGTTGCCAACGTTGAAAAGTCTCGCTAAGCTATTGGTTGTGCTTATTGATAGGGTGATCTGCATGAAACATAGTACAAATACACCGAATTTTGAATGTTATTTCGATGTAACACTCCAAGAGAAATTAGAGAAAAGTACGTTTGAATACCAACAAGTATGACCCCTTTTCGTTATCGGTCGATATTGGGTCGGGCATACACGTGACCGACCCAATTTTGAAATTCTGAAAGAAGGTAAAACAGGGGAGCGTTTCATGAAGAGTTTTGTCGGTGAAAATCACCGACAAATGTTATAAGCTACTGAAAATCCTCACGTCTGATTGGCTGAAAGCAAATTAGTCAGTGAAATCACCGACAAAACTCTTCATGAAATGCTCCCCTGATGTTATCCATATCTCATTCTTGTTTATCCTGATTAAATATATTTCAATAAAATAAAATAAATAAAAAACGATGTAATACAGTATAGGGATAAAAATGTTTATTTCAAAATCCAAAAAGAGAGGTTTCTGCTACAAGCTAAATCTTGACAAAATATGTTTAAATCAACTGGGGTATTGTTTGTTTTTGTTTTGTTTTGTTTTGTTTTGTTTTGTTTTGTTTTTTTTTCTTCAGGATTTTGGTCACACGCGTGACCAGAATGCCCCTGTAAAAGGAAAGTCTTTTTACTTTTGCCTGTCATTGCAACGTCGCATTCACTTAGCAGTATGGTAAGGATAGTCACGTCTACTGGCACTGGTCCCATGTAATGACGATTTATCTCCCCGGTCTTTGTTTTCTTTCAATTTTGCATAGAGTTATGTGGTATGAAGCGAAAATGTGTTCGATTGAAAACAGACTCGTCGCCACCTAGAAGGCTTCATCAGCATCACCATCATTGCTTTGAATAACATCCACATTGCCATCAGCGTGCATCATGCGATAAACCTTGTAAAGGTAGGCTTGCTGGCCTCTTGCCGAATTCTTCGCTCATGTCCTTGTAAAAAAAAAGAATGCATATGGCAGCTTGTTATTGCACATTTTGTTGCTGCTGCACAAAATTGTCGCAGCCTCGCAGGCAACAGTAACATTATGTGCAGAATTTTTCAAAACCACGTTGCACAAAATTGTCGCCGGAGACAAATTTGTGTTGCTTTCACTGTATTCCATTTTCTTCCCACTGACAACGATTTGTGCACGGAAATTCAAACCTATACTGTACAAATTGTCGTCCATTACTATGTTCCCAAACGCGTGATTTTGAAAAGTTCTGCACACACTGTCTCCGGCAACAAGTTCAAGTTCAAGTCCATGTATTGTTTTCCACTAAACTGAAGACAATACATTCATGAACAATATCAATAAGGTTCATCAACAACAAGAATAAAATTCATGAACAAGGCATTGAAAATATGGGAAAGAGGTTGTTCTGTATAAAAGCACAGCTTGTTAAGCACAGGTCACCTTTGCAAAAAAGGAATATTACAAATATTACAAATATTACAAATCTGCAAAAATATAAAATAATAAAAAATAATTTTAAAAAATAAATGCAGATTGAAAAAGAGAGGAAAAGATATATACATATACAGTAATGACAAAAAATAAAATAAAATAGAATAAGACAGGGGAAGGTGAATACACACGTCAATACGAGGGCGGGGAGGGGAGGGGGGGGCAAAGAGTACTAATACAACAATATTGACATGCTTTCCAAACATGGTAAATAAAAAAGAGCAGCCGACGGTTACAGAAATCCACCGGAAAGCATAGCCTTGCTTGTACAACGAAAATATATAGGACAAGGGCGACGGTAAGGAAAAGCGTTCAACATTAACATTAAGCTAATCTAGTGTAATCTCTTAAATACAACCTTGATAAGACACTTCGTTTGAAAACGGGAAAACCCCATTTCCTATGCTCTGTTTACATGTGGTGTTTCATTCTTTTTGCTTTTTGTTTTTCCACTGATCACTTTTCCTTACACAGGTTTTTTTCCAGCTATATTTCATCCAAGTATTATCGCTTCATGGGTATCCAGTATTTGAATAAAATGAAGACGGACATTAGACAGTATCTAGAGGGAAATGGGCCATTTCATCTCCATATTTCGAAGAATTCGTTCGATAAATAATGAGGCAGGGCTTTGAATACACGTTTTCCTAATGAAGTGGTTGAAGCTATGCCGACAAATAAAAATAATGCAAAGTTCAACGGACTAGACAACAACAAGAAGTTCAAAGTATGACATGGAATAGGGCCTTTTTTCTAGACTAAAGAACAATTTGTTGGCCTAATCCAGTAAGCTCAATAAGCTGCTCATAAAATTAAAGTTGGGGCCAAATGTGAGAGAGCAGAGCGACCAACTCTTTTCTAGCAACACTTTTTGTCCAAACTATCCAGGTGAGTTCACATCATTACTGTGCGGTATCATAATAGTAATTTGTATTGGTCCGGAAATCTTAACTGGAAAAGTTAAGAGGAATTTTAAAGGGAAAAGAATCCGAGCCAGGACATTGAACTACGGGGTGATGTATATCCATCCTGTTGATGTTCATGCTGAAAAATCTGTGGGCAACTCCACATCTTCTGCTTATTTCATTAGAAAATAAAGTTTGAAAACCGAGGGGACATTCATTACAAATTCAATTTGTTCGACTGAGTCCAGAAATTCAAAACAAAGCCTTCCAAGAGTCAGAGGGGTTGCGATTCCAGAAAGTTGTTCGGGTCCACCGACCTCTATAGTCTCCCAGGTCAAGATCTTCTAATACAGTAATAAATTGGATTTGTACCTTGACACCGCCATATAAAAATGCATCGATCAGCCAGAAGTATCATCCTTTCTCTCTATTTCATCCTTTCAAAAGCTACTGATCGCCGCTCTCCCTCTCTCTCTCTGCCCTCTCCCTCCATCTTTCTCTCCCGTTCTCTCTCTCTCTCTTTTACTCTCTCTTTTACTCTCTCTCTTTCTCTTTCTATCTACCTATCTAATATCTGTCCATCTTCTGTCTCTTTCTTTCTCTTCATCAAGACGAAAAGTACCAAATTAATCCATTTTCAGATCATTCAATCAATCGATTAATCAAAAAATCAACCAATCAACAATCAGTCCATCAATAAATCAACTGATATAGATCAGTCAGTCAGTCATTTAATCAGTCAATGCATCAGTCAGTCATTCAACCATTCAGCTAGTCAGTCAATCAACCAGTCAGTCAATAAGGTAATCAGTTAATCAACAATCAATCGATTGATTAATCAATTAATAATTCAATCGCTCAAACCATCGATCAGGCATGCAGTCGGACAATTCTGTGGCAAAGAGCAATTTCTTTGAATGGGGGTACTTATTCAGACTAATTTCCCTCTTCTTTCAGTCAGTAGGTAGAGGTGTTGTGGCCCAGTGGATAAGTCTTCGGACTTTGAACCACACGGTCCGGGGTTCGAAAGGTCGGTCCCAGACGTAAATAATCATATTTGATTGATGATTGATGATTGATACACGAATGTCAAAACCCAATTCGAGAGAGAGAGTCTTCTTTCAGTCCGAAGTGTTGGCATGGTTGCCCCAAGTGTAAACAAAATTTTATATTGCTAGTGGCACTGACAAATGAGACTACTGGGCAACTATCGACATGAAAAAATCTTCTAAATATTTTGAAATGCAATTATGACAGATTTTTCAAAAGTGTAACGTTATTATTGATATACGTACTGTATATATATCTAGCTCTCTGTCTATCTCACTGTCTATCTCTCTCTGTCTTTTTGTCTATTCATCTATCTTGCTATTTATCTATTTCCCATCTATCTACCTATCTATCTAGATATCTTCTGTCCCTTTCTCTCTCTTTCTTTATCAGTCTCTCTCCTTCGCTTCTTTTGTTTTTTTATATCGTTGTCACACACCAAACACGCGGATATCTGATTTACTTTCCAGTAACCTTTATACCTGTATATATTTATCTCTATCTATCTATCTATCTATCTGTCTATCTATCTATCTATCTATCTATCTATCTATCTGTCTGTCTGTCTGTCTGTCTGTCTGTCTGTCTGTCTGTCTATCTATCTATCTATCTATCTATCTATCTATCTATCTATCTATCTATCCATCCATCTATCTATCTATCTATCTATCTATCTATCTATCTATCTATCTATCTATCTATCTATCTATCTATCCTGTCCCTGTCTCTTTCTTTATCATTCTTTCTCCTTCGCTCCTCATGTTTCACAAAACAAACACTTACGCGGATAAATGATAGGCTGACTTACTTTCCAGTAACCTTTTCTACAAAGAACAGAACAGGTGAAAAATAAACAAGAACCATTCCGTTTTCTCTTCTCCTTTCAGATATCACATGGAGCCTGTTCAGGTTGTTGGCTTTCTTATCAGCAGGTATACTGACAAGATCACAGCATGATCTCATTGCCAAGGATATTTGAGTCAGCTTTTTTAAACCAACAATTTAAACAAAAATGTATTATTTTTATGCCCTTTTTACTCTGTGCAAAGTCGAATCTCATTGTAAAAAAAAAATCGAAATTCTTACTTAGTTGTGCTTTGAAATAAAACTCGCATCTTGATTTCATTTCGTCAAAGCCTAGCATTATGGCGCCCGGGGCAAACAGTGAAGTTGCGCCCCCCCCCCCCCTCCTCCCGAGTGTGCACACACATATCTACATTATGGTACAAGCGAGGGTACAAAGCGACCAAGCAGCGAATTCTTTTGAAATTTCAATCCGTAAAAACGCAATTTCTTGCAGCATTGTTCCCAGGAAATTTGGCATTTGACCACTAAATTGAACGGTAGAGAAGATCGAAGATAGATATTAATAAACAGTTTTCTATTTTTCTCAGTTTTAAAATTGGGAGTCAAATGAACGAAAACCCTTGAGAAATACCCGAGGCTTGATTTTAATAGCAAGGCGACAAAAAATTTAGATTTCTTTTAATGTTTAACCTTTTCAAATGCTGTATTATACTGGGGGCGCAGTATTTAGCAAGAGGCAGATGAAGCTTATGATAGCGAGCAAAGCAACGACAACTGCATCATTATTTCTCAAATTCTGAACCCCTTTAAAAAAAGGCTATTTAAAAAAGCCCATGATATCCTGAAAGGAAATATATTCATGCGAGGGAGCAAAGCGAACGAACTCTAAAGATTGTGGCATTTTAGACCCTCAAAAACTCTATTTCTGATGCATTTACCCTGGGGATGGGGGGAGAAAGCGCATATCCCTTAAAGATTATGATTTTTCCTCAATTTCTCCTTTATCTTTTTCTCTTGCGTCTTTTGCGCCCCCTCAAAGTGCCGCCCTTATTAGATGTTAGATTTCTTTCAAATTTTTAACCTTTGCGAATGCTGTATTAGGCAACACTGGGGGAGCAGTATTTAGCAAGAGGCAGATAAAACTTACATGACAGCAAGCAAAACAAGGACAATTGCATCACTACTGATTTTTAAAATTCTGAACCCCCTCCCCTTTAAAAGCTTGTTTAAGAACTATTATAGGGAAACTGTGAGAGGAATTGATCACGCAAGGTTGTAAAGCGACCGAGCTTTTGAAAATGTTTGTAATTTAAACCCTCAAATATTCTATTTCTGATACATTTACCCTGCCAATGGGGGGGGGGGGGGCGCAAATCCTTTAAAATATATTATTTTTCTTCATTTTCCTTTTTTTTTCTTTTATGCGTTTTTTCGCCCCCTCAAAGTGCCGCCCGGGGCACTTGCCCCCCCCCCCCGATACGGCACTGCCTGATTCACAATAATTACGGTGATTTTACATTTCATTGATCGTCCAAAAATTTGGACCTGTCAAGTGTAAAATTTGAGAATCATGCTGAAAGGACGAAAGTGTGGTGCCTTGCAAAGCAAAAGAACGCATAGTGAGCATAGAGGGGATAAATCATTTAAAGATGAAAGAAAGAAAAAAATAGAAGTGTAGCTCTATGTAAACTCCATGTAAATTTTTAACCTATTACTTCCTGATCGGAAGCATATAGAGCATAGACTTTCGCACTAACTATTACAGTGTCATTCTTATTGGAATAGTGCTTTACAATCCATGTTAAGAGTATATGACATTATACACAGGCTAGACCGAAATACATCATGTTGCTTCGCAGTATCAACCTTGGTTATATCATGATAATGTAATTTTGTTCAGAATTACAAGAAACATACATCACATACGTCACATGTGTTTGTGACTCACACGATTATTAGTTGGTTCCTTCAAGGTGCTGTTTTTCATTCAAACGAAATGAACATACTGCGCTTTCGTTTCTGTGGCCTTCAAAGCTAAATCGTGTTTTGCAATCCATGCTAATAGTATAGACTAGACTGAAATACACCAATCATTGCTTCGTAGTATCAACCTTGGTTATATCATGCTAATGTAATTTTGTTCAGAATTACAAGAAACATACATCACATACGTCACATGTGTTTGTGACTCACACGATTGTTAGTTGGTTCCTTCCACAGTGAACCAGGCTGTGCAGAGTGCACAAAATTTGCCGTTTTGTAGCCGTTTCGTGTACAATTTCCTATGGAGAAATCTAATTGGACAAAATTCGCCGTTTTCTAGCCGTTTTCAAAAGGGCTACAAAACGGCTACAAAATGGCTACAAAAGAGAGAAAAACGGCTACAAAACGGCTACAAAACAGCTAGTTGCTCACTGTGTTCAAGGTGCTGTTTTCCATTCAAACGAAATGAAGGTAATTCTCTTTCGTTCCTGTGGCCTTCAAAGCTAAATCGTATTATCTTTCTCCATGGGGATCCAAGCTGAACTTATATTGCAACTGAAGTTCATCAAATAAATCTAATATCTTGCTATTCTCTTTACCCTCCCTCCGCCGCCGCCCCCTCTCCCTCTTTCTTCTCTCTCCCTCTCTCTCTCTCTCTCTCTCTCTCTCTCTCTCTCTCTCTCCCTTTCTCTCTCCCTCCCCTTTTCTCTTTCCTCTTTCCTCATATCTGAGATTTCATTTGGTCCTGCTTTTCTCTTCACCCACCACGTTTTCTACCCTCTCACTCCGTCTTAATCCCGCAGCAAAATGGACAAGGGCCCCGTTTCATAAAACTTAATAACAACTGCCACATCGCTACGACATGTATCTGCTCTCACCCAATCATGCAAGGATTTCAGTAGCTTATAACAGTTATTGCAACTTGTAAAGTGATAACAAGTTCTATGAAACGGGGCCAAGATCTACAAGCACTGACATTGGAAACTGCTTTTGACAAGTATACATTACTATTTCTCTGAAAGGTTTGATACTTTATTGGCAAATACGTTTGCTGACAAAAAACAAAGTACATAATTATACAGTAACAACACACTCCACTACACCACATGCAAGTTTATCATGAAAAGAAGAAAATCATCACCGCCGGGAAAAAAAATATTAATAAAGAAATGACAGGAACCAGGCCCACAAAACTTAATTCAGAGATTATTTACAAGACAGTGATTGAGTGCCATGGAAACAATGTGGAGTCAAGTGGAGATTTTACTCCTAACTTAGGAACACTGTAGGAACAACCAGTAGTACCTTTTATTTTTTTCAAATTGTTTACAAAATACTTCTACTGAAAAAAAAAAGTGGAGTAAAATGTATGAATTCATTAAAAACTCAATTCTAGAATGAGAGGTTTTTGTGGACTGGACACGTTACTAGAGAGAACACTATGAACACATATACAAATAACAGATGGGGCCTACAAATACTTTAAACAATTTCAAAATAGACTATGGAAATCTTCTTATTTGCATACCTAGTAGTCATATACAAGAAAGGTATCCGGGGGAGAGGGGGTAAAGAATGTGGTAAAAATATTATAAAGCTGCTGTAATCATATTCACAATTTACAGGCAAAACTTTTTTTTTCTTCATTTTTTTCTTTTTTCGCTTGATATATTAAACTTATTCTCTCTCTCTTTCTCATACTTCAAATATATATATACTTGTATTGTCAAAAGGAAAATATCAAGTCAACACACATCATTTCTACAACCTCTGAAATTACAATGTGATAAAATATAATTTTTGATAAGAAGATGGAAACACTTGGTTACCTTTCAGAATACAATACACTTGTATGATGCGGAGCAAACATACTACATGACACTTGAATATATGCAGATTCTCCCAAGGTTTCTAACGCAAATCTCACTGGGGAGCATTCAGAAATTGGTTACTTTTAATCCTAATGTACAATACGTCATGATTTGGAACAGTTCAGTATATATATATCGACTTTTGTACTTGATCTAAGAGTGACGATTTCAGATGATTACATAAACTTACATAATTCTTATGTCATATTTCAAAATCTCTAATATGGTCTACTTACTTTTGTTTACCCCATAATTCAACTTTGTTTACTTATCGATCTAGTTGGTTTCACCTACTGAGATTGTCCTACGATACCTTCTGCTAATCACACGTGTCACATAATCTTTCAACTCTATACTAGTTCACAATTTGTTTTTTTAGCATATTGCAAATAAAGTACGAGAAAAGAATAACAAAATTAGTGCTGACAAACACTAATCACAATCTCTACGTCAAAGTTATTATACACACCAGCAAACCTATACATCAACCAAAATAATTTGTGATAAATATTTCTTTGCCATTCTCTCTATTATCTCTCTTTTTTAGTTATTTTCTTCTTTCAAATTGCAGCACAATTCTTCTTCCTTCCCGGTGATCATAAAATCTTAATATACAACACAGCCTGATAATCAAAATCCACATTATTTCTACAAAATGTTATATTGGCAAAACACAAAAAATCTGAATTGGTTTCTTTTTAATTACCCATAAAGCACCATACTATTCATCACAGTCCAATATTACTGCAAATAAAGTCAACGAAAAAAATCATATGATACAATCTACTTCAGTAATTCATCTCCATCTTTCCTTTTTCCAATTTACAAAAAGATAGAGATGGTACAGAAAAACGAAATAATACTGGCATAGCAAAAGATTTCATGAGTATATACACAACAAACACTACACAAGTTGAAGGGCCTATAAAATGTCATTTCTTTTCATGTGAATATGAATATTTTTCAATTTAAAAATGTTACACAATGATGAGGTACCTAATATAAAATTTATTAATAAGAGGAAGGAAAAAGACCATTTCAGGCTGTGCATAAGTAGCAAATACACACAGATTATAACAAACTATACAAATTTGTTGACCACCTTATCTATATACAATTTATCTTTGTTACTCTGCCATGCACAAGAAAACGAGAAAACAATAATATTTACATATTCTTAAATTATTTATAAACATATGCAATGCAGAAGTTCATGGTATTACACAATAGATATTTCATTATGGTCTCTCTCCAAATTATATCCAAAATAGTTTTCATTCAAAACTACAAAAAAAACAAACAGTAATATTCACACATGCAACATACTACAAGAGTATTTACATATATACAATGAAGAAAATAAGACATTTTTGTACAGTATACACAACAAAGGAATGACTTTCATTTAAACTTCAAACAATTTTGCAACCTTATCTCTTCTGTCTCCAGATATCTGTAACTTCAAATGCTATGTTTCATACATGTCAAAGTGTACTGAAAACCTCAATTCAAACCAAGATTAGGGCAATAGAATGTCAAAAATACTACAAACAAGAATGCAAGCAAATTCAATTCAAATTCTACCAATATTTAATCCCACACTGGTAAATGATAAAAATATAGAGAGAATATTTCATTCAATAAGACCGTTGCGTATGAATAAACATATGAAATGATAATCGCAGCTTATTAGAGAGCAACTACATAAAACACCTCCTATAAACTCAAGCACTGCAAACTGCGACCTATAAATCATCTATACAAATTGTCATAAGTCAGTCGAGTCCTATCACATAGCTTCTTTGTCGCAACAAGAGTATTCGTCCTGCTTAGAATGGAAGCGTCTCACTGAACAGGAGATACAGAACATGTGATTGATTACATGGGATTATTTTTATATAGCGCAAGGTTCTTTTATTTCGAGAGCCATTGGTCTAGGGCACCCATGATGCATCACTACTGCCAACAAAAAAAAAAAAAAAAAGATTTTGCTATCATTACCCAATGGCATATACCTAATACTGTTAGTATGTCTAACCCATCATTTTCAGAACAATTTTTCAGGATAGTGTAACCAATGAAAATTAACAAATCCATGATATCCTCATAAATTCACTTCATCGTGGAATAAGGTGCCCGATTACAATTTCAAATTCACATACTGCAAAATTCAGATTTACTTTCAGTCTGTTATTTGATCATGTCCAAAATGTTCACAAAATTCAGTGGAGTATCTGACCATTCCATTTGAGAGATATCTTATTATCTTTACAATAGCCATACTATTTAGATATCCAATCCGGAATTTTTCTCGAAAAGATTAAATCCAGTTGAAGGGAAAATAATATAAACGTTAATGAGTTGCATGATTAATGTATCAAAGTCATCAACCTCTCATGCCTGGGTAGAGGTGATTAAGGTGCTATGATACTACACGTCCATGATTCTTGTTTAAATGAGAGCAACTGAAATCTTGTTTACTCTGAAATTTTGAAATCATAAAACCAATGACACATTGCATGAATTTGTTGCTACATGTATGTATATGCATGTCCAACTCAATAGGTACCACACGGATAATAAGCACCTTCAGTGACTTGTCATATTTACTGTTACTGTTGAACTCAAAGGCAGATCACTTCTTGCTCCGATGTTAGCATATTTCAAATGAGTCCTCGAAGCTCAGCTGGATTCTATGCTGGGATTTCTTGAAGTCTCCAAGGAGAGCATGTGTGTATAGTGTCCTGGAGTGTGTCAGTTCAGTTCATCCATTTGCGGCAGTTGGGTGCCTTGCAGAGGCACGGGATCTTGTTCTGATCATTCTCAATCTCAAACTTGTAGTCATAGGTCAGCTAAAAATAGAAAATACAGCAGAAGAGATGGATTTAGGCATGTACATCTTGCAACTTGAAAAACTTGTAAAGCATTACATTCTTATACATACAATTCAGAAACTACAGGGTATAGACTAACAAACATTTTACATTTAATTTATCATAGCAGCAGAATGAAAAGCTTTTGTTTTTTTTCCAAACAGTCCTCATTACAGACTAAAATCAATCATTTCTGCATATCACCACTGACACTTTTTATAAATTTCAAAAGTTCTCCTTCAAACTCACAATAGAAATCTTAACAATGTTTTAAGATCAACAAACATGCAACAAACATAAAGTTTAATTAAAATTTTCAACAAAGAAACTAAAACAACTATAAATAAAGGACAGACCTTAAGGAACTTTTTCATACAAGTGATTTTTTTTTTACTAGACATGTACCGTGAATCCAGAGATGTAGTAAAACTATACCACTGTCATCTAAAAAGAAAAAATGGAGATATTAGAGATACATAAATTCATTCAGCTCATGTTTGTTAGATTTTTTTTGTATGACATACCTCTTCACCCTTTTGCAGCCTCCTGCTCGAGATGATGATGATCTTCTTCTGGTCTTTGTCAAAGTTCACAACCTCTGCCACGCAGTTGGGGTTGCAGGAGTGGTTGATGTAGCGGGCAGGGTTGCCACTGCGTGTGGCGTCCACCACCGTGTAGTCGTCAATGCGGAACATGTAGACACCGCGGTTGGCAGCTTCGTAGTCACGCTCCCACTTGTTGGCGACCTCATTGCGGATGAGGGTGCCGATGTATTCGATGACCATGGTGTGCTTCTCGATGTCATGGGCAGCATACAACCCCAAGCCCTGTTCAATGAGGAATAGATAGACAGGATTAATAGGAAACTGCTGCAGATGGTCTTGACCTTAAAAACTTCTGCAGAAAGAATGAGGCCTTACTGTTAACAAAGTGATATTCAAACATTATCAGCCAAAGAGATACCATTTAATCATGACATGAATACCATCGTAACAATGACCCAATGGAAATGGTCGCAATAAAAACCCATTGTAGAGAGCAACAGATCCACATACAAGGACAAAATACTTGCATTAAATGAATAAAAAGCACAGTATATAATACTGGTAATTCATGAGGCCTCAGTCTACCCTTAACATTAGAAAATCTTCAGTTTTGCTGAGTTTAACTTGTATTCCCCAAGAACAACTTATTCCCTCCATTGGAATGCTATGTTCAATCTTAAAACACAGTATTTCTACAAAAAAAACGCAACAAAGGCAAAAGTAAAACTTAAAAATGGTCGCAAACACCTCTTTTGGGGCTGTGAGGGTTTTTGTTTTTTTTTCTTTGGTTGGTTGGTTGGTTGGTTGGTTGGTTTGTTTGTTTTGTTTTGTTTTGTTTTTTTAAGCTTTTTAATGTAATGGCAAAAATGTTATGGACTTGCAATGTAAAAGATACACATGGGAATACTTTCTCTTGTATAATTCTTCTTACCTGGATCTGTGATCTAGCCAGGTAGACGTTGGTCTTCCATTCTGTCTTCAACCTCTTATACTGGGAGGACTTGGAGTGAACAAACTGCTTGTTGTATGGGGACGCTACCTCACCAGCTAGGGTGGTGTGGAAGCCTCGTGAAGTCTTGTTGCTTGTCAGTGTGTGAGGTCTACAGAGAGGGATAGACGAGAAAAAATAAAGTGAGTAAGATGTCAAGTGACAATCGGTGAGTGCACAATACATTCTGAACATTAAAGATTATGTACAGTTTTCGTAGCCACTGAAAAAACTACTGGTTATATTTCTTTGCTTTTATCTGGTCATTAGCCAGATGGAAGAAAAAAGAGGTTGTAAAGGTTGTTTTTATCCAGAAGTTGAATATCATAACAAATGAAAGGCTGGGTCAGCGATTGTAAAGTCACATAGTGCCTGTACACGATGATAGCTGTGTTTACGCAACAAGTGTAATGAAGGGCTATGATGGTAATGCGTGGAGCTGCCGGGTGGAAGGGTTCCAGCGTAGTGTAGGGCAGTGCGTACCCGTTAACTTACGTTCATTTCAAATATTTACACTAAAATTAAACGGAAATCATGAATGGAATATTACATGACCATGACAGTGTGAGGCTATATTTAAACAGTTTCATGCCAATTTTCTTTAGCAACCAAAACTGTAATGAGCTTTAATTTATGTTAAAACATCTGCTTAGTTTCACTGACCAAGCATGGTGCAAAATACCAACCCGCTTTCAACAAAAACCAACCTAAGGCAATCACCATAACCCCCTGTGACATCGTTTGAAATACGCAAACATCACAAGGACATATCAAATGACATGAACATGATCTCCATAAATATGATAAGATACTGAAGTTACCCTTGGGATGATTTCTTTAAGTCTGTTTTTTTCCCATCATGTTCCACTTTCCAAACTTGTACAGTGTTCTTGCAAAGACATTCATCAGGAATTTAGAAATTTTTCCATTATTTCAAGAACTGAACTGAGATGAATCAACATTCAAACCAGGCAAACAATTATTGCAAGACAATATTAAAACTGAATGAATATTATTTGTTTTCTAGCTTGAAACTTTCTCAACAATCGTTAATTACCTCTTAAGATGAGTTTGTCTCCTTGGTTCTGCCCTGGCACATCCAGTAGGATTGACAGCCAGGGGTAGGTCAATCAGAGGTGAACGTCCAAAGCGGAAGGTGTAGTGCTGGATTAGGTCAACTCCAGGAAGCTGCATGTGGAAACACGATGCAAGGTAATAGAATATTGTTTCTAGATAATGTTTGCCCCATTTCTACATTATGAGCTAATCTAAAAGTAAAGCTTTCTACTCACCTAAGAGTGACAAAAACAGATAAGTTACATACTTTTACTAATTTTAAACTGATTGATACGCCACTTTTTATATCAATGAATATAAATACAGAAGTAAATATTTCAGTGGGGCTTCTCTTCATTATCTACCAAGTTCCTACCGTGGAAATTAAAAACAAACAACAAAACATATTCAAACTGATTCATTCTGAAATTCATATACGAATGTCATTTAAAGATATTCATCAATATCCTCATCACTCATCAATCTGCCATGTAGCCCCACGAAAAACATTGCATATTGATAGAGCCACTAGCCCTTCAGATTAATTCAAGCCCTTGACAATGAACCCACCGATTCAGTAATCCTCTGGATAGCCAACAAAGAACGAAATATGTTCATACCGATTCAATCTGAAATTCACAAAGGAATGTCATTTATTCGTCAATACCCTCATCACTCATCAATCTGCTTCGAAGCCCCATGAAAAAGACTGCATATTGATAAAGCCACTAGCCCTTCACATTAATTCAAGCCCTTGACATTGAACCCACCGATTCAGTAATCCTCTGGATAGCCGCCTCGGTCAAGCCAAAGAGATCTTCACCGGTCAAGAAGGTTGGGAAGACTTTAAGCATGTCTGCATCTCGTCGCAACTTGGCAATGGGCTCAAGTACCTTGTACCACACATCTGGGTAGGAACAGGAAATTACAACACTCAGTTATCAACCATAAAAGTACAGTTTCAACAAATCCACATATTTCAATATGGAAAGTTAAGGTGGACACTTAATGGTTATATGAAGTTGTCCCCTTAAGTCTCAGAACACGTAGGGTCTGCATCCAACTACAGTCTTAAGGTTTGTTCAGATATGACGCTACAATCCCCTGTGACAAACCCCTGCAACAAACCCTTTTTTTGTGTGCAGTAAGTGAAAGGGAAATCAAGGGGGCAAAAAATGCCGAGGCAAGAGACATATTTTCTACCTTCCATTGGCAAAAAGCTGTGGACCAATCAAATTCTTAAAATTTCATTGCAAACTATGTCATGAGTTTGTCTGCGCTACTTTTGGCAAAAATCTTTTATTTGAGCATTGACGCGCTAAAGCGGTTCATTAACATGAGTGGTGTGGTTTGTCCCATCATATCTGAACAAGCCTTTAACATCTATCTTGACAAAGTAAGTTAGCAGAGGTCCATATTTTCTCTTTGTTTAAGATGACTTCTTCTTTGCTCCAGATTTAACAGAATTAGAAGAAATTGGGCCAATAGGTTTGGCTGACTGCCAACGAGAACACATAATTAGAGCACGTGCTCTCCATGACATGATCTATTCAGCTGATGGCAGCGGGTACTTACTCCTTGGAGTGTCGGCCCTGAAGACGATGTCCTCGTGACCCTGCTCCATGATGCGGATACTGAACTCGGGCCTTCCACCCTGGTCCTGGATGGTGCAGGAGTAACTGCAGCGCTTGTTGGTGTAGCGCATGCTCCAGTATAGACGGATGGATTCGTAGCCAACCTGGACAATCACAGAGAATTGGAAAATGGTATGAATACAATGGGATGGCACAGAGAAGAGAAGTTGGTATAGATTACTAGTCAAGTGCAAAGGAATAGATTTGTACCTAACCTGAACCATCACATCACATTTGGAGTTTTATCCAAAATCAAAGGGCAAGGATGCACCCTTTTAAGAGATGAAATAATAATAATAATAAAAATAATATAATAATAATATGAACACTTGTAATGCACTGGTATCCATCATGAGTAGATGCTCAGGGTGCATCTACTCACATTGTCATTAGATGTGAATGACAAGAACAGAGAAATGTAATGTTTGGTATAATTTATATTCCAACACTTAGTTTGAAAGGAGTTTTGCATGGGCCAAAATGATGTATGTTTGTCTTTCACTTAATGGACATGGGCATAAATCACACAATCAATAATAGCATTTTTCGAGCAAATTTAGCTAGAAACGTATCACAGAATGTAATGACATTTACAAACACAAAAACAAGAAACAAACAAACAAACAAACAAACATAAGATTCATATGTACTTTTGTTAAGATATGTATTTAACCCGATGGATATATTTTCAATTCATTATAACAAACATTTCCATGGATTCTAGCCAAGTAACCTGTGATTTAGTTTTCAGCAGGTCTAAGCATGCTGGATTTCTGCTGGCTAATGAACCATGGAGGAGGTTTACTTACAGGATAGATGGAGGTGAGTGAATGGAACAGGTGCATCTGATGAGGTAGAAGCTGTCCAAGGGACTTGAAGATTAGACTACCAACACGCACTGTGTACTTGCGGTCTGGCATTGTCATGATGCTGCGAAAAAAAAAATTAAGAGCGGTCAAATTCCACATTTTACATGAATAACTGTGGTTTGTTGGTTGTATTTTGTTGTTATTTTTCTTTTTTGGGAGGTGGGGGTTTCTTACTTTAGCATTGAATTGATGTCAACTGCAAGAATTGTGGTGCATACAGATAGTTGTATCACATTTGGTTGTTCATACAAATGCAGTGAAATACATTTGCACAAAATGTATGCTGCCTTTATTTATTGCAAGGAAACAGAGAAACCCATGAACGTTCAGTGACTCACTAGTACTTTTCCACATCTGGGTAAAAAATACTTTTTTGGCTACTTGAAAGCAAACCTAAATTTGAGTACTACGCTCTTTGATTGTATGCTCAGCCTTTTCAAAGTCTTTTAACTGGAAGTTAGACTTTTGTTTTATCTATTTTTTGTAAAGTTACTGCTGTTACAAAAGAACAGTTCTTTGAACATCATCAAATACATCATTGTAGGTCCTTTCATAAAAGAGAAAGGGAGAGAGTGAACAAAAGCTAAATTCATTTTGACTACTACCAAATACTAAATCTGCATAAAACAAAAGACATGCTAAAAGAGAGTATGATGTATTTGACTGAGTCTCACCTTGCTACTTGCTTATGTTCATCTCTGTTGATGTAGACTCTTCTGAAGACAACATGGGATTGTAGGGTGCTCTCGGTAGGTCTAGATGGGGCATGGAGGGGGCACATCATCGTCTATAGAATGTGAAAGGATATTAGGAATCAATCAATTTTACACAGGAGAATCATTCGCTTGAATCCGATATTAATAGGTCATTCCCATTACATGTACATCTGTTGAAGTCATGCAATTATCTTTCTTTTTTATAATTTTCATTGAACAAAATTGTGGTAATGATGAGCAAAGATAATTGTATGGATAGCTCAATCAACAAGTAAAGTAAATTCATTGTAAACTTTAACCCCTCTAGGTTTTGATTTGTGACACATTATGACAACTGGGGGGAGAAATAAAATTTTGAATAAAGATTTTTTCCATTACCATTTTGGATATTAACTCAATGAAAGCTTACAGTAATTCCCCTAGCAAATAAAATATTCAGTTATTTTTCAGGTTTGTTTTGTTTTGTTTTGTATTGTTTTAAAGTGTCAATTAAATGCATACCTTATCCTTGAAGAACATACAATGATCCTGCATGGCACAGGAGAAGTGGTAGACATTGCAGCAACGTTGCTTATTGCAGGAGATGGTGGCTCCAAGCTTGCTACAGTAGCAGCAGGTACAGGTGCGGCCTCGCTTCAGAGCAGCCTCCACGTTCATCAGGGAACCGTTAAGGGTCTCGTACACCTCATCAGACCACAGAGCACAGTTGAGATGAACCCAGGTGTCAACGTTCAGATTCAGTAACCTAGCACGCAAAATAAAGGCAATATGCAATAAAGGAGTTTAGTAGAATACTTGGCAGACTGCATAACACCTGAAAAAAAGCTTATCAACAACAAATTGACTGATAAGAGCAAGATGGGCATGGAGATGCTTTTAAAGGATAAAAGTCAACATGCTTTCTGCTTTCATGTTACTTGACCAAAAACATAAACATATTGTATCACCAGATTGCATGGACAGATAACAAGCAAAAAAGAAATCATTTTAACAGTGCTATAACTGCTTCAGAGGGTAGCTTCTGAAAGGTTGTGCTTATGACATTTTACTTAGCTAAGTAAAATGGCTTAACTTAATAGATCAAAATCATATTTAAGCATTTTACTTCAGCAAGCCGACTTTCAGGCACAATAGTAATTGATAACCACTGTGACATCATAAAGTCCATCCAAAATAATGCGCAATAAAGGTGTAACACTGCATGCACGGTTGCAAAATCTAATGGTGCCCAGCATATCATGACTGCAAATGTATAAAAACTGCAAGCCAGCCAATCAGACTTCCAAAGTAATTTGCGTAAGTCTGCTAGGTGGCTGTCTTCAATTTAGAGTAAAATACTAAGCCAAAAGATTCAGCTGAAAACCACAGTGGGTTAGATATTTTACTCCAGCCAAAAACTAAGTAAAATACTTTAACTTCTTCTTTAAATATCAAATTGAAACCTTAAAAAATGGGATAAGCCATATACTCACCGTGCTGAGCCATTTGTTTCTCCATCTCCTAATCCATTACACAGTACACAACACCTGGAGTCTCTCAGAGTCTCACTTGGTCTCAGTGATGTTCCCAACTTCTTTATTAACTGTAAAACAAGCACAAAAACAAAACATAATGCATGATACTGCTCTTCTGAAAGTTGGAGATTTTTATCAACTACTTTTAAAATGATCTATGGGAAGTAAAAAAAGCTGTGGCACAGCTTTGCTCTGTGGCACAGTTTTGCTATCTTAACAGTAATACGAGCAGATTGTTTGCTTGTATATCAAAGGCTATGTATCTATGAAACAAGTTTTAATTTGAATACCAATACACACTCCAACAAGTAGAGCAGGGGGAACCCTCGGTGTAATGGTATACCTGCACATCCATATAAGTTATATCGGTAGGAGAGACCCCGAGGGTCACAGTGATTAAAGTTCGCTTTCCCCTCCCAGGCCCATGTGACGGCAAATACTTAATAATGATAGAGTTAAAGTTACACAGTGAGTACATGACTTCTGTCCATGCCGCTGCACAGTGTTTTTTCTTTTCCTGATATTTCCTGATATTACAATCACAACATTCATGTAATGATGCAAGGATATTTCATGTTAACAATCAATCCACCGACAAATTTATTTCAAACATTCATACCTTCATATGTCAAAGATGGAGAAGGTGTTTATAGCCACTTGGTCTAATACCAGTTGGTCTAATTCCCAGATCATCTAACACCACTGTAGGTAAACCCACTTGGTCTTATTGCCATTTGGTCTAATCACTTGGTCTAATACCCAATTGGGCTAATTGTCGTTTTGTCTAATGATCATATGGTCTAATTGCCACTTTGTCTACTTAGTTTTCCCCATTTTGTCTAATGACGATTTGGTCTATTATCAGTTCGTCTCATCAGACAGACTAAGAGGTGTTAGACCAAGTGGTTGTTAGACGAACTGGTTGTAGATGAAATTGGATTAGACCATGTAGGATGAGACCAAATGGGCATTAAACAAAGTGGGATTAGACCAAGTGACAATTAAGTTGAGAGAGAGAGAGGTGAATGAGATGAACAAAGAAAATGAAGATGAGACAAGATTAACAAAGATTTCTCACCTGGCCAATATCCTGATCACTAGGCGGTTTGTATTTCTTGGCACCAGAAAATGAGCCATGCCAGCGTCTCCACCTGATGTTCTTCCATTTCTTCACCAAAGGCTTCACAATGAAAGAAATATAAACACATAACTATTATGATCAAAACAGCACTAATATTATTTCAAATAACTTAAAACTACTTAGAAAACTACAAGCAACAATCCATACTTTAAAAACTTTTTAAAAATATATCTACTACAAAAATGTTCATTTTTCGTAAAATGGGGTACTAAAACAGGGGGTGAACACATGACTCAAATTCAAACTACAAGTTTAAAGTACAAATCTGAATTTCAAGACATTTCTCAAGTAGATCACTTTTACAACAATAGTAGTTGCTACACTTATGTAATTTCAAACAGTATGAACACTGCAAAAAACATGTAACCATGAAACAATGAAAAGCTTACCACTTCATCTCCAAGTGCAGGTCTTCTCCTAGTACCAGTCTTGAGGGTTAGTCTCAATTCCTCCCTGTTACTCTCACTGCTGGTTTTGGTCTCACTGATGGTGATCTTCATCTCATCCTGATCGGTCACCATCTTCTCCTCCTTGGCAGGTGATACTTCTTGATTGGATGATGGGGTAGCGGTGGTTCCCTCTACTGAGGAGTGTGCTGGCTGGGCAGCCACAGGCGAAGACACCACAGGTTGAGCAGGCTGAGAGCGAGGTGAGATTGGCGTCGACTTGGACTGAGGTGGGGTCTTTGGCACAGGGCAGGGCGATGTTGGCAAGGAGGTGCTGGCTTTAGGTGACAGGACGTCCAGTTGGCTAGCTGAAGGATCCGAGCTCCTGTGATTGACCACCCGTCCTGCATTAACTTCAGTGCGAGCCACCTGCGACCGCAAGGAGATGGTGTGCTGGAGGTAGCATGCGCCACTGCAGAAGACAACATTCTTGTCATTGGGTGTGGCAGACTTACGAACACCCTCTCCCACGACCAGGACATCACAGTGTCTGCAGAAGTGTAGTTTGGGGTCATCTAATGACCCACCCAGCACAGGTGACTTCGAGGTAGGCTTGGTAGTTTTAACAGAAGTTGTCAGTGAAGTAGTTGAAACTGAAGCTTTCTCTGGAGATATCTTCAATGTGACATCTGCTCCAAAACAAAAAAGATCCGAAATTACAACTTCAAAACAATTTTACATTTCATCTACATAGTAAATCATTGTGCATGGGTTAAGCAATTTTGGAGTAAAGGATCTTACTATATTAACTCTTGTATGAAGAGGCAAGTTTGAATTAAAATATTTAAAAACATCATTTTGTAAGTATCTATTTGCTTGTATATTTAGGCATAAGCTAAATGGACAAGTAAAAAAGAGGACTGGCAAATATTGAAGGCCATTAACCAAACTTATCTGAAAACTTTCCTTAATGTTATCTCCATCTGTCAGAAATGTATCATACCTGCAACCGGGCTTGTGCTCTGAGCCCACTTCCCTCTCCGTTCTTTCTGCCCAGCTTCGTTGACTACTTCGAAGCTTTCTGGTGATTTGATCCCTAGCAACTTTGAGAATGCAGAGAGAACTCCCTCCACATTGTGGGTCACCTCTGGCATCAACTTCAAGGTCACAGAGACAGTGTTGGCATTTCCTAAAGACCCGGCTTCAGCTGCAAGTCAAGAGCAAATTTTATTCAAGATTATTCAAGAGCAAATTTTACTCAAGATTTAAACAAGTTGAACACCATAGACAAGTGAAGAGAGAAGCATGCCTTCGAGGGAAAAAGATACTCTTCAGGAATAAGTCGATGATAATCTTCTTCTCTTTTCTCCACATAAGAACTTATTCATTATGATCAAGAATCACAGAAAAGTAATACTTTCTCTGACATCAAAAGTTGAAATACTAAATGAATTTTCATATCAATAAGTGGTGTCCTACCTTTCCTAGGAGTTGGTCTTATGAGTGGGATGGTGGGCGATCCAGACCTCTTCTGATCAGCCAAGACCTGCTCTACATCCTGGGTGAATAGACGCAGTCCTCTCATCTTACTCACCTCCTGTGCCTCGCTCTCTTCGCATTCCGGTGATGACGAGATCACTATATCACCTGCTACAGAAAGGACAAGTTATCACATCAACTTATGTATCAATATCTATCTAAAGGAACGGCAGAAACAAGATTTTAGGATTCACAAAATTCTTAGTTTACATGCAGTCCTGTTCATTCTAGCATTTCACTCTGCTAAGAGCACGATGTAGAGTGTCGAGATGTCTGTATACTTTAATATTCTTCCACTTTGTATTAGCAATAATAATGCAGGATGACAGGCAAAATCATAGTTATACACTGCTATGGTGCACCATGCGCTCAACTTTTTTTTAAGATTAAAAAACTGTGAGGAAACTCATTCATTTGCATTTGCATTAGCATATATATCCAGATAGCTTTATTCTTGCTGGCTTACAAAATGCTATGAAGCTGCATGTTCACACTTGGATGTAGCCCTTGAAAATAACCAGGGCCACGTTTCACAAAACCGTCATAAGTCTAACTTCTCGGACATCCCACTGAAACGCGTGCTGTAGAATTAACACGTGTTTCAATGGGATGTCCATGAACTTAGACTTATGATGGCTTCGTGAAACGCAGTCCAGATGACAAATGACCCTTATGTTTTGGTTGTATTCATCCCCTGTAAATTATCAGCAATTGCTCATCAAATGTAATATAACACTATAATCAAAATATGCTTGTCTTTTACTTTCTGTTTGATGACTCCACATCATAAATTATGGACAGAATGAATATTAAAAACCCTACATTTTACATATTTGAAAAAAACTTTGGTTGGATTTTAAGAACTTACAAGTGGATGAAGGCACACATTCTAAATTGATATAAAAATCACTAACTTGAAAGAACTGCCACTTACAAAAAACTTATGTGTATTCTTTAAGAAGCAAAAGCATGCCACAAAGTTATAGCACAAGCTAAATATCCATTGATCAAGATAAAATTCTACTACTACAAGGGCTGAAATAACTTCTTGTCATTCTAAAGGTAAAATCATGTATGACTATTTCACATTTAAATCACACCTACATAACACCATGCAGGGAGCTGTTGCATCACATAATAAATCTGGAGTAACAATGAATAACAATGAACGGTTACCATTTATTTCTACCAAATGGTATTTTCCATGATTTCCCGTGGAAGATAACAATCAACTATTCCTGGCTATCCACAATGATATATATTACCTTTTAGGTGGTTCAACAAATTGCCCAAAGTTTCTGTTCTTTCTTCAAGAAGCAAACAATTTCTTACACTAAACTTAATGCTCAATGATTGGAGATACACAACTTTGTAGGTATTTAAAAAAAAAAAAAAAAAAAAGATGAATATGAATGCATTTCCTATATGCCTCTGCCTATATTCAGTTAACTGTATGGCTTAAACTTTAACTTGAATTATTGTAATAACCAGAATAAACAAATCTATCACTATATTTAACTGACCTCTTTGACCTTTTTGCCCTCATGACCCAAAAGTCTTATCACTTTGTCTAACCATAGTCATGCATACAAAAGAGATAAAATATACTGATAACAATAATAAGTATCTAATTTCATTCATAGTGACTTCTACTAACTTTGACCTTTGACTTATTGACCAAAAGTCTGATCAGTTTGCCTCCCCATAATCATGCACACAATAGTTGCAATATAGTGATAACAAAACTAAGAAATCTTACATTTTATGCATATTGATCCATGATGTTACATGTAGGTATTTATTCATTTTGATAGCAGCTTTACACAGTTGTTGTTATTATATTACTTGTTTTTACATTCTGTCCCTTCATGTTCTTGTTTGCACTTTGTTTACAAATCTTGATACCTATCATTCCTTAGTCCTGTATTATGCTGTACAGTATTTATGTGTTTTTGTGCAGGACCCTAAAGGATAACGGTGTTTTAATCACCGACTAGATTTCCCTGGGTAACTAAGACAAAATAAATAAAAATATGACCTTTGACTTCTCACCGACTGAATTCAAAATCTAACCAAACCGTCTCACTGTGATGATATGTTTTATATTGTAGTATTTCTTTGTAAACCCTGCCAATGGCGCATTCGTAGTTTGGGTAACTGCACTGTGTCATGGACCTGGTTCTTTATTGAATAAAGATCATACATAATACTAGCACCAATTTTGAAGTTCATACCCTCAAATGGCTCTTGAGGTATCGTATTAACATAAAATCAGACAAAGGGATGGACAAACAGATGGACAGACAAGATGGATGGTCATATGAACGGACAACCGGAAAACTAGTGCCCTTGGCACCACCTTTGGTGGGCAGAGGCATAAAAAATGAAATTAAACTGACATTCCTGTATAAGACCTAGTTCAGAACTAATGTAAATAATGAAATCAAGATAAATTAAGAATGCCACTGTTTATATCTTGCTAAGTACCATAAATCGAATTATGTTGCCAAATGCTATGTCATCTTACACTTTATTGCTTCTTTGATGATTTGAGTTAATTACATTGAGCTAGCGTAACAATATAACATGTTTGGATATATTTGCATGCAAAATGATTTATCTGATCGTTATGATTAAATACAGGATGATATGTAATGTACCGATGTTAAAGGAATAATAACTATGCTTTTCAAATGCACAAGTAACCCGTGATTGTTAGTTGAAAAGAAAATACCTCACAGACTTGAGAGCTGCAAATCATGACATTAAAGAATACATACTTTTTTCCTCGAAATTTTCCTTAGCCGATTACAGTAGGTCCCTGATACATACAAATGGGCTTTCTTTCATCTTATCATTATATAATAATGATGGCTTCTGTAAATGACTCCTCACATATCTTCACATTTATTACAACTCAAAAGTGATTTGGGGGATTAAGAAACAGAACATTAATAGTAAATATACATGAAGAGCATGCATGTACATATATTCACTCTGCGTGCTTACCTCCTCCAACCTCACACAATATTCACAAATTCAACAATGAAGTATATAAGGAGAATATAACTAAATATATGCTGTGAAAAGCCACAATATGCCACCACTGTTCACAAATAGTCACAATATTCATACTAAAAGATCACAAAGTCATAACCAATTGAATACTGAGCACAAAGTAGCAGCTGCAATCAAAAGATGCCATGCCTTTCAGCTCAGCAGTTTTCCATATTCTTCATCAAGAGTATTTCATGATTATGTAGATAGGCAATTTCTTGCAAAAAGGTGAGAAGGGCGATGCGGAGAGCCTGGAACTCTCAGCAATTCAATCAAGATCTTAGATCAAGCAGTATTCAAAAGATTATGGAAATTCATGACAGAAGGACAAATCAGTAAATGAGATGGCAGTTAACACTGGAAGAAGAGAAAAGGCACGAATGCTGCAGATATGATGAAAAAGTAGTGTTGTGGAAAGGGATGAAGATAAAAGTGTGAGAGCGGACACCAAACACAACTACTGAAAACTTGACTGATGGACACTGACTGGGCTGTATTCTGGTTTGAGAGCACAAAGCGGGCACAACTCTTTTTTTTTTTCTTTTGACTGCAGCCTCACCTTGTGAGAGAGAGGGTGACGGGGCGGCTAGGTGGGCGAGAGCCACTCCCCCGCTGTACGCATGATTCATGGTGCGAGTTATTGTGCGCTGGTGTGACTGCATCTCTCGCATGACCTCGTCACCTGTCAGGACAGTGACCTCTGAACTTTGAACTGTGTTGGTGATCATGGTGGTGGTGGTGGTGGTGGTGGTGGTAATGGCTGAGGAAAGGGGTTTCAAGAGGAGGCATGCACCACTCAGAGCACATCAATTTTTTTCTTTCCTTTTTTCTATCAACGCAATGAAGCTTAAAGCAGTTGTGCATACTTAACAAAATCAGTATTGCAGCTGATAGCCCTAAGAACTTATCACAAGCTACAGTGTCCATTGATAACCTGGAGCTACATACAAATATAAATATATGCCCCCGGCACCTATGGTGCACCAAAATAGTGTCTAAACTTCAGATTTATTTCAAATGCACTGCATAGTCCCTTGGCATAACTACACAAACAGTTCCATGTCTTGGCAATATCTACTGAAAGTGCTGCTTGATTCTCCAGCTGACACTAAAGAGGGGAAGTAGTAAGAAGAAACTGCCTATAACAAAACGTAAAGAAGTTCTCAAGATCAGTTTGTCTTTTTAAGTCACTTTTGATGAATCAATACATCCATAGCATACTTAGTCCCAATATATCCACACTACCAAGCCCTCACTTCCAATGAAAGGGATACAAAAAGCCTTCCTTAATTCAACAACTGCTACCTTTTCTGGATGTGCTATTCTACCTACACTTTACGCAATGGGTGGACAAAACTGTTATACCATGATAGCAGTATTCTAGAATGACAGACGTGCCTACAGTATCCAAGGCAAAAACTATGTTTGTCTATAACGTTGTAAATTGGGTTTGCAGGGATATCTAACACTGGAATTAGACAATTGCTGGCCTACATGTAGTTCCTAAGAAGCAGTACATCTATGCATGGGAATATGCCTATCATAAAGGAACAGAGTTTAGTTTAGAAAGATATTGTGGATTCTAACAGGATTTCAGGCCTATGAAATCTGAATTATCTTTATTTCATTCTAAAATTCCTGAATACTTGTACATGGGAACCACTGCTGATATTCAATGTGTAATGAATATTTAGAGCTGTATCTTTCGTAGAAATATAGTGATCTTTTGAAAATGGTTACTCCTTCTCTTATTGCTATATCCACGATTCCTAAATTCACTGACCCCAAATTGTAAGATTTTGAACAATTCGATCAATTACTGCAAGCGCAGACAATGACACATCCCTAGACAAATGCTGAATTATCATGCACATTATGACCATCCTCCACCCAAGTGCAGACAAACAAAAAATACTGAACAATGGCTACTAAAGATGGGGGATCGGTTTCAACAAATGTTCCAGCCTTTCAGGACGTGGCACTGACGAAGCAAGCGTGGTGATCGTGGTTTACAAGCAATGCACAAGTTTTCCAAGGGGTTATGCAACAGGCAAAGTGAGTGGGACATGCTACTTGCATCCAAGATTACTAGTGTTCACATCAAATGTATTAATCTTTGCAATTATTTCTTCCACAGAAGTCCCAAATGTATTAATACATTGTTACTTTTATATCAATTATCTGCTCCTAAATAATTCAACTTATTAGGTTTTAATCAATTCATTTAAATGCTGGTAATCTCTTTAAAGCGAAATCATAGTCATTTACAATAAGCGAAGTCTCTAATGGACCAAGCATTCCACATTCTAACCCCCACCATTTAACATGTAATACCCATCTCCCTATTAATAATACAGCCTGTATGTACATTGTTTCTAAGGGGCACCCTTAACAAAAATGTCATTGGCATGACATTTATCCCAAATGTAGGGTTTGTTAACATATTTTTCATACTGCCGGGTAGGGTCTTCTCTGTTTTCAACCTAACAAATTCTATCCTCCACAATGTTGATAGCACAAAATTGCCTTGGTATACCGAGACTAGTATAGATACTTCCAAGTTATCCTCTTAATGAAAAACATTCCACAATCAACAGAACTTGTGATTTCCACTGGACATTTCTTGTTTTGGCTTTAACTGTGAAAACGTGATTTACAGTATATTGCATAAACACTGATATGGCTTAGTCCTATAATATGGAAATTATACACTGTAATAAATAAGTGATCTTCTATGAAGATAATAGATTCATGAGTGTTGGTAAACATTTAATATAAGTTCATGAGGTTGATACAATACAATATAATCAGGGATGAGACATACTGTTAGATATAACCTTCCATAAATCCCAATGAAAGAGATTGATCACTCAATGAGCAATCATGTTTCTGAATGAAAGCAATTTGGTTAGTGTGATTCTAAAACGACTACTGATCCCCTTTGACATATCTATAGGATGTAATTTATTCTTGACGTAAAAAATATCCAATGCATATGTAATGAGTGCTTACCAGCTCCTTTGGATCCAATTTCTTTGAGCGACGTTGTCCATTCACCACTCCAAGGGGTAGCTTGAGTTTGGTGTCTGAGGAAGAACCGGACAGTAGATGATCATAGAAGTCTGGTACCACCCCATCCAAGATAGCAGGTCCAAAAGCTCCCCGTAGCCGAGTCCCTCCATTGACTGTTCGCCTTCAAAGAGAGGACAAAGAGAGAAATTCACACCAACCTCAGGTTCAGTCAAACTGCAGCATAGGCATCTGCTTTAGAGCTGCCATCAAATTCTTCCACAGATGAAAACCTACTCTCCTTAATTTTTCTATCGACTTTGTTCTCTTGTATGCATTCTTCCTTTTCCTTGGTGCTTGTGCTGCTTAACTGTTGGTTGAGGTGAGGCTGGGACTACTGGAGGCACAGGCAACCTTTTTCCTTGGTGACTCTTGTGGAGGAGCAGGAGGAGGATAGTCCGAGCTTTTCCCTTTGTCGATGAATTTCAAGTAGAATCTAAGGGTCATTTTCAAGCAGGTTTTTCCATCCTTCGTTGGACAAGATGTAATTGTTCAAATAATTTTCCCAGCTGCTTCTGTTGTTCTGATGTCAGTTTGATGGGGCCTTCTTCATCCATGCATATCCACTGGTGGATTTGAATGGCTGCTGGGTTTGAATACTTTCAGCACTGGCATTTTCTCCCGTTAACCATTTTCTAGTTGATTCTGTGCAGCTGTCTTGTTAGGAAGTGATTTGACGATCCCTGATGCACAAATTGAAGGTCCTTGCAGGAGTTGCTTCAGGAGCTGATTCTGGTTATTTTTCAAGATTCCATCTTTGGCAGCTTTGGCATTGATGTCTCCAATCATCAACATTGCCTGACTCTGCTGAAGCTTGGCAAGGTCTACATTTGCAGTTGGATCATTAGCCATTATTGACTGCAATGCTTGATGTGTTGCACTTCCAGGAGAAGTATGCTGGAGGATATTTTGTACACTCAGTATCATTCCACCTTTTTCTTGAGAATGACCTATTGCTGCCATAACAGCATTCTCATCAAGCACACCAACAGGGCTTTGAGGTATTGAAGAAGGAGTTGGGCTGAAAGGATCACTTGACTTCTTCTTTACTCGCTTTTTCTTTGGCTTTTGCACTTTGGTCTGCATTCCTGGGTAACTGGGTGGCATTGGGAAACCTTCCGTGGTTGGAGTTGGAACTTTGAGATGACTCATTCCAGGCTGCAATTGATCTCTTGGGAAAGATGACTGGACTGGTGACTGCAATGGAGGCTGCGGAGATGGAAATGGTTGGACGAAACACCAACAGAACTGCTGTTGACCCGAAGGCGTTTGGCTAGGTGAAACCATGCCTGGAGTATGCATCTGACTGAATTGGCTCATGTGTGCCTTGCTGTTTGTACTTGATGTGGACCTGGAAGCCTGCTTTGAACTGAACATATGTGATGTATTGAGTTGTTGTTTGCTTGCTCGCTGCTGCTGCTTGTTGGTTCATATCTCTGCATAGCCCTTACATGCTCCAGTTCCTGGGGCAAGTTGTAATCTTTGTCTCTCAGGCTGTTCACGCAGTCCGCTCCATTCTCTCCCTTTGTTGGAATGTTTCACTAAATGGATTGTTGTCTTGCCCGTATTGATTTGCATGCGCTTTTCAACTGGAAGTTGCTGTGGTAATGCTTTGGCAGTATTGGTGACTGAAGAGAGGATTGCATTGGTGTTCCAGCTTGCTTCATTTGAAGTTGATTACTTGCAGTAGGGTGCAGGACATGGACTACCTGATGATGCTATAGGTGACTGCTGTCCAGGATGAGTCATCATTGGTGAAGGAGGTGGCATCATAGGAGATGGGTGACTGGCTGTTTGGCCCAGATGAGACTGACTCTGAGAAACCATCAGGAGATTGTTGATCACCTACAACCATGGGAGACTGCTGACCAGCCTGCTTCATTGGTGACTGTCCACCAGGGGGGCATCATAGGGGATTGGGCTCCTGGCTGCACCATGGGGGGATGGACACACTTGGTGTTACTGCTGGTGATGGTGACTTGCAGCAGTAAGAGGAGAATGCTTCACTGGGTTTGTACAGCAGGAGAATTCTGTTGACTCTGAGGTATCATCAGTGGAGACTGCTGTTGCCCAGATGATACACCGGTGATTGTTGACCTGGATGAACCATGGGCGATTGGGAACCATGGGCGACTGGGGAACCATGGGTGAATGAGGCACCATAGGAGATTGGAGGAACCATTGGAGAATGAGGAACCATGGGTGATTGAAGCAGCCATTGGAGATTGCTGCTGTGAAGAGGGGCCTATACTACCCTGGTGGGATGGATGTGACATTGGTGATTGCTGGGAAGGCTGGACAGGTATCTGCTGTGGATTTGTACCACGCGGCATGTTCATGCCTCCTGGTATCATGTTCGATTGATTAGCAGCTGGCATACCTGGGGTCTGTGGACTGTTAATAGGAATCATAGGAGTTGAAGGTTTGCTGCCAGGCATCATTGGGGTCTGTGGAGTACTTCCAGGCATGAGGGGAGATGGCTGCCTACTGTTTGAACATCATTGAAGCCTGACTCATCGGGTTGCTAGAAACCATCGGACTCGTCTGTCCAGGCATGACCCATTATCCCTGCATTTCCACTTTCCCATAAAGCTTGGTTTTCCATGCATCATTGAGATTGCTGACCAGATCGAACAACATATGGAGGTCCTCTCTCCCCTGAATAGGTGATCGCATCGGATGTTGGATTTGATGTCCCATCATTTGACCTTGGGGCATGCCACCCTGGCAATCATTCCAGACTGAGGCCCTGCATCAATGGAACGGAGATGGAGACTGAGCATGGGCATTCCTTGGTTGATGAGCATCTGCTGGGGTATATTGGGTGACGTCCCACCTGGCGGTATAAGAGCACTTTGTTGCCCTCCCATCATAGGACTGTGCATCCCAGGATTTGGGCCTTGCCCCTGCATCATGAGTCCTTGAGGTGACATCATCCCTTGCATCATTGGGTTATGATGCCCTAGGGGTGAATGGTTCGATGACATTTTCTGTTGTTGCTTCATGCGGAATTCTTGGAGGAGGATAGCATGTTGTCTTTGCTGCTTGCGAACATTCTCCAAGAACTTCTGCTGCTTAGAATGTCTCTGCTGCACAGCTTCCAGTTCAAGCCTGTCATTTTCAGGAAACACCTTGTTGTTCTTACGGCAAGCTCTTTGCCTTGATGTCAAAGCTTTCTTCTTCTTCTCTCTTTCCCTACTTCATTTTCAAAGAACTTCAACCTGAGTTGTAATTTCCTGTCTTTGTTAAATATCCATTCTTCATACTCAGGAGTACTGGTATCTTCAGGAGCCTTTTCTTCTGTAGTATCATATGGATCAAAGTTCATCATAGCATGTGACATGCCATCCATTCCCACATTGAAAACGGAGACGGCATGCGTTGCATGTTGGGTGACATAAATCTTCCTGGAAATCTGAAGTTGGAGACCTGAGGTGGACCAGGCATTCTGTTAATGACAGGCATTCCCATTCTCTGTCCAGGTCCAGGAAGTCTTTGCATGCCATGCATCTGCATCGGCATCTGATCACCAGCAAGTCCACCTTGCATGTGTAAACCTGATCCAGGCACTGGAGGGCGACCCCCTATTCCAGAATTCTGCACAACCATGGGTCCTCTAGGCCTCATGCCAAAATGATTCTGGGTCATGGGCGACATTGGTGAGACAGGTCCCGGACTGGGATGTGTTGGAATATTTTCATGAGTGCTAAACCTTGGTCCTGGTGGAAAACCAGGCATCTGTGGGTGTCCAGGGGAGAATGGGCCCATCTCTTGTCCATGGGCATTTATGTGCGACACTCCTTGCATTCCTTGAGGCACCGTTGTCCCTGCTTGAACAGATCTGTGCTATTACTTCGTATTGGATCCTTAGTAGAGTCAATGCTACCAAACTCTACACCCTGGGGAGTCCTCGGTGGTCTTATTCCTGGAGAAGCAGGAGGTATCAGTGGCATGTTGGTTCTGGTTGCTGCTCTGCTATATGACGTTGTTGCATTTGAACCTGGTATTGACGATTCATGGCAAGTAAAAGCTGTGCATGAGGACCCGGTGGCTTTATTGTGAAGTCTTCAGTTTCTGTTGATAAAAAGTAACAAAGAGAATGCAGAGGAATTACATTACAAAAGTGCTATTCCATCCTTCATGTTTTTGCATGACATCATGTGACTGTCCAAAGACAACTAAATGATCAACCAATATTACTATATGTGCATCAATTGTTACTAAGGCCAATCCTTGCCTTTCCCTAGAAATTATTATTTGCAGGCAGAAAAGAAGTGTCAAGCTTTCAGTAAGGCATGTCAAAGCAAACATGGTGCCTGTGTTGACCAATAATTCGGCTCAAGACAAAAAAAATCCATACAATTTTGCCTTTATCATCTCCTAGAATCTTGCAAAAACAAATGATATGAAAGAATTCATTCATTAATAAAAACAAAAAAAATAAAAATAGTAACTAGTAATGTTAATCATACCTTTAGCAATCATCTTTGCTTCAGCCTGCAATCTCTCCAGATCAAGATTATCCAGAAATGGATCAGAACTTTGGGTCTTGCTTTTGGATCAACCTTCCCAGATATAGCAGCTTCCACATTTCCTGACTGCTGCTGTAGCTTTCTGCTGCTCTCTCTTTTCTTTCTCTAGTAGATCCTGAAGAAGAAGAGGT
>CM057151.1:28161998-28264498 GCA_029962745.1 Echinometra lucunter
AAAAATACTTTTTTGGCTACTTGAAAGCTAACCTAGACTGTGAGTACTACGCTCTTTGATTATATGCTCAGCCTTTTCAAGTCTTTTAACTGGAAGTTGTTTTCCTATTTTTGAGAAGTTGTTACAAAAGAATAGTTCTTTGAACATCATCAAATACATCATGTAAGTCCTTTCATAAAAGAGAAAGGGAGAGAGTGAACAAAAGCTAAATTCATTTTGACTACTACCAAATACTAAATCTGCATAAAACAAAGACATGCTAAAAGAGAGTATGATGTATTGACTGAGTCTCACCTTGCTACTTGCTTAGTTCTCTCTGTTGATGTAGACTCTTCTTGAAGACAACATGGGATTGTAGGGTGCTCTCGGTAGGTCTGATGGGGCATGGAGGGGCACATCATCGTCTATAGAATGGGAAAGGATATTAGGAATCAATTAAGTTTACACAGGAGAATCATTCGCTTGAATCCGATTTAATAGGTCATTTCCATTACATGTACATCTGTTGAAGTCATGCAATTTTCTTTCTTTTTCATTGAACAAATGTGGTAATGATGAGCAAAGATAATTGTATGGAGAGCTCAATCAACAAGCAAAGTAAAATTCATTGTAAACTTTAACCCCTCTAGGTTTTCGATTTGTGACAACATTATGACAACCCTGGGGGGGGGGGGAATAAAATTTTGATAAGATTTTTCCATACCATTTTGGATATTAACTCAATGAAAAATTACAGTAATTCCCCTAGCAAATAAAATTCTCAGTTATTTTTCAGGTTTGTTTTGTTTTGTATTGTTTTAAAGTGTCAATGAAAATGCATACCTTATCTTGAAGAACATACAATGATCCTGCATGGCACAGGGAAAGTGGTAGACATTGCAGCAACGTTGCTTATTGCAGGAGATGGTGGCTCCAAGCTTGCTACAGTAGCAGCAGGTACAGGTGCGGCCTCGCTTAGAGCAGCCTCCACGTTCATCAGGGAACCGTTAAGGGTCTCGTACACCTCATCAGACCACAGAGCACAGTTGAGATGAACCCAGGTGTCAACGTTCAGATTCAGTACCTAGCACGCAAAATAAAGGCATATTGCAATAAAGGAGTTTAGTAGAATACTTGGCAGACTGCATAACATCTGAAAAAAAGCTTATCAACAACAAAATGACTGATAAGAGCAAGATGGGCATGGAGATGCTTTTAAAGGATAAAAGTCAACATGCTTTCTGCTTTCATGTTACTTGACCAAAAACATAACATATTGTATCACTAGATTGCACGGACAGATAACGAGCAAAAAGAAATCATTTTAACAGTGCTATTACTGCTTCAGTGGGTAGCTTCTGAAAGGTTGTGCTTATGACATTTTACTTAGCTAAGTAAAATGGCTTAACTTAATAGATCAAAATCATATTTAAGCATTGTACTTCAGCAAGCCGACTTTCGGCAAAATAGTAATTGATAACCACGTGACATCATAAAGTCCATCCAAAATAATGCGCAATAAGGTGTCACACTGCGTGCACGGTTGCGAATCTAATGGTGCCCAGCATATCATGACTGCAAATGTATAAAAACTGCAAGCAGCCAATCAGACTTCCAAAGTAATTTGCTTAAGTCTGCTAGGTGGCTGTCTTCAATTAGAGTAAAATACTAAGCCAAAGATTCAGGCTGAATACCACAGTGGGTTAGATATTTACTCTAGCCAAAAACTAAGTAAATACTTTAACTTCTTCTTTAAATATCAAACTGAGAACCTTAAAAAATGGGATAAGCCATATACTCACCGTGCTGAGCCATTTGTTTCTCCATCTCCTAATCCATTACACAGTACACAACACCTGGAGTCTCTCAGAGTCTCACTTGGTCTCAGTGATGTTCCCAACTCTTTATTAACTGTAAAACGAACACAAAACAAAACATAAGGCGTGATACTGCTCTTCTGAAAGTTGGAGATTTTTATCAACTACTTTTCAAAATGATCTATGGGAAGTATAAAGAAGCTGTGGCACAGCTTTGCTCTGTGGCACAGTTCTGCTATCTTAACAGTAATACGAGCAGATTGTTTGCTTGTATATCAAAGGCTATGTATCTATGAAACATGTTTTACTTTGAATACCAATACACACTCCAACAAACAGAGCAGGGGGGAACCCGGTGTAATGTATACCTGTACATCCCAATCAGTTTTATCGGTAGGAGAGACCCCGAGGGTCACAGTGATTAAAGTTCGCTTTCCCCTCCCAGGCCCAGGTGATGGCAAATACTTAATAATGATAGAGTTAAAGTTACACAATGAGTACATGACTTCTGTCCATGCCACTGTGCAGTGTTTTTTCTTTTTCTGATATTTCCTGATATTACAATCACAACATTCATGCAATGATGCAAGGATATTTCATGTTAACAATCAATCCACGGACAAATTAAGTTCAAACATTCATACCTTCATATGTCAAAGATGGAGAGAGGGTTTATAGCCACTTGGCCTAATACCAGTTGGTCTAATTCCCAGATCATCTAACACCACTATAGGTAAACCCATTTGGTCTTATTGCCATTTGGTCCAATCACTTGGTCTAATACCCAATTGGGCTAATTGTCATTTGTCTAATGATCATATGGACTAATTGCCACTTTGTCTACTTAGTTTTCCCCATTTTGTCTAATGACGATTTGGTCTATAATCAGTTCGTCTAATCAGACAGACTAAGAGGTGTTAGACCAAGTGGTTGTTAGATGAACTGGTTGTAGATGAAATGGGATTAGACCATGTAGGATGACACCAAATGGGCATTAAACAAAGTGGGATTAGACCAAGTGACAATTAAGCTGAGAGAGAGGTGAATGAGATGAACAAAGAAAATGAAGATGAGACAAGATTAACTAAGATTTCTCACCTGGCCAATATCCTGATCACTAGGCGGTTTGTATTTCTTGGCACCAGAAAATGAGCCATGCCAGCGTCTCCACCTGATGTTCTTCCATTTCTTCACCAAAGGCTTCACAATGAAAAAATATAAATGCATAACTATTATAATCAAAACAGCACTTATATTATTTTAAATAAGTTAAAACTACTTAGAAAACTACAAGCAACAATCCATACTTTAAAAACTATTTTAAAATATATCTACTACAAAAACGTTCATTTTCATAAAAATGAGGTATTAAAACAGGGGATGAACACATGACTCAAATTCAAACTACATGTTTAAAGTACAAATCTGAATTCAAGACATTTCTCTGTAGATCACTTTTACAACAATAGTAGTTGCTGCTCTTAAGTAATTTCAAACAGTATGAACACTGCAAAATCATGTAACCATGAAACAATGAAAAGCTTACCACTTCATCTCCAAGTGCAGGTCTTCTCCTAGTACCAGTCTTGAGGGTTAGTCTCAACTCCTCCCTGTTACTCTCACTGCTGGTTTTGGTCTCACTGATGGTGACCTTCATCTCATCCTGATCGGTCACCATCTTCTCCTCCTTGGCAGGTGATACTTCTTGATTGGATGACGGGGTAGCGGTGGTTCCCTCTACTGAGGAGTGTGCTGGCTGGGCAGCCACAGGTGAAGACACCACAGGTTGAGCAGGCTGAGAGCGAGGTGAGATTGGCGTCGACTTGGACTGAGGTGGGGTCTTTGGCACAGGGCAGGGCGATGTAGGCAAGGAGGTGCTGGCTTTAGGTGACAGGACGTCCAGTTGGCTAGCTGAAGGATCGAGCTCCTGTGATTGACCACCCGTCCTGCATTGACTTCAGTGCGAGCCACCTGCGACCGCAAGGAGATTGGTGTGCTGGAGGTAGCATGCGCCACTGCAGAAGACAACATTCTTGTCATTGGGTGTGGCAGACTTACGAACACCCTCTCCCACAACCAGGACATCACAGTGTCTGCAGAAGTGTAGTTTGGGGTCATCTAATGACCCACCCAGCACAGGTGACTTCGAGGTAGGCTTGGTAGTTTTAACAGAAGTTGTCAGTGAAGTAGTTGAAACTGAAGCTTTCTCTGGAGATATCTTCAATGTGACATCTACTCCAAAACAAAAAAAGATCCGAAATTACAACTTCAAAACAATTTTACATTTCATCTACATAGTAAATCATCGTGCATGGGTTAAGCAATTTTGGAGTAAAGGATCTTACTATATTAACTCTTGTATGAAGAGGCAAGTTTGAATTAAAATATTTAAAAACATCATTTTGTAAGTTCTTGATCTATTTCCTTGTATATTTAGGCATAAGCTAAATGGACAAGTAAAAAAGAGGACTGGCAAATATTGAAGGCCATTAACCAAACTTATCTGAAAACTTTCCTTAATGTTATCTACATCTGTCAGAAATGTATCATACCTGCAACAGGGCTTGTGCTCTGAGCCCACTTCCCTCTCCGTTCTTTCTGCCCAGCTTCGTGACTACTTCAAAGCTTTCTGGTGACTTGATCCCTAGCAGCTTTGAGAAAGCAGAGAGAACTCCCTCCACATTGTGCGTCACCTCTGGCATCAACTTCAAGGTCACAGAGACAGTGTTGGGCATTTCCCAAAGACCCGGCTTCAGCTGCAAGTCAAGAGCAAATTTTATTCAAGATTATTCAAGAGCAAATTTTATTCAGATTATTCAAGAGCAAATTTTACTCAAGATTAAATAAGTTGAACACCATAGACAAGTGAGGAGAGAAGCATGCCTTCTTTGAGGGAAAGGGATACTCTTCAGGAATAAGTCGATATAATCTTCTTCTCTTTTCTCCACATAAGAACTTATTCATTATCCTGGTAATGAATAACAAAAAATATGCTTTATTATGATCAAGAATCACAGAAGAGTAATACTTTCTCTGACATCAAAAGTAGAAATACTAAATGAATTTTCATATCAATAAGTGGTGTCCTACCTTTCCTGGGAGTTGGTCTTATGAGTGGGATGGTGGGTGATCCAGACCTCTTCTGATCAGCCAAGACCTGCTCTACATCCTGGGTGAATAGACGCAGTCCTCTCATCTTACTCACCTCCTGTGCCTCGCTCTCTTCACATTCCGGTGATGACGAGATCACTATATCACCTGCTACAGAAAGGACAAGTTATCACATCAACTTATGTATCAATATCTATCTAAAGGAACGGCAGAAACAAGATTTCAGGATTCACAAAATTCTTAGTTTACATGCAGTCCTGTTCATTCTAGCATTTCACTCTAGCTAAGAGCACGATGTAGAGTGTCGAGATGTCTGTATATTTATTCTTCCACTTGTATTAGCAATAATAATGCAGGATGACAGGCAAAATCATAGTTATACACTGCTATAGTGCACCATGCGCTCAACCTTTTATTTTAAGATTAAAAAACTGTGAGGAAACTCATTCATTTGCATTTGCATTAGCATATATATCCAGATAGCTTTATTCTTGCTGGGTTACAAATTCTATGAAGCTGCATGTTCACTACAAACTTGGATGTAGCCCTTGAAAATAACTAGGGCCACGTTTCACAAATCCGTCATAAGTCTAACTTCTCGGACATCCCACTGAAATGCATGTTGTAGGATTAACACGCGTTTCAATGGGATGTCCATGAACTTAGACTTATGATGGCTTCGTGAAACGTAGTCCAGATGACAAATGACCCTTATGTTTTGGTTGTATTCATAACCTGTAAATTATCAGCAATTGCTCATCAAATGTAATATAACACTATGATCAAAATATGCTTGTCTTTGACTTTCTGTCTGATGACTCCACTTCATAAATTATGGACAGAATGAATATTATTCTCTTGTTTTTAATGTTCAAAAAACCCTACATTTTACATATTTTAAAAAAACTTTGGTTGGATTTTAAGAACTTACAAGTGGATGAAGGCACACATTCTAAATTGATATAAAAATCACTAACTTGTAAGAAATGCCACTTATAAAAACTTATGTGTATTCTTTAAGAAGCAAAAGCATGCCACAAAGTTATAGCACAACCTAAATATCCATTGATCAAGATAAAATTCTACTACTACAAGGGCTGAAATAACTTCTTGTCATTCTATAAGTAAAATCATATGACTATTTCACACTTAAATCAAACCTACATAACACCATGCAGGGAGCTGTCGCATGACATAATAAATTTGGAGTGTACGGAAAGAATAACAATGAACGGTTACTACCAAATGGTATTTTCCATGATTTCCCATGGAAAATAACAATCAACTATTCCTGGCTATCCACAATGATATATATTACCTTTTAGGTGGTTCAACAAATTGCCCAAAGTTTCTGTTCTTTCTTCAAGAAGCAAACAATTTCTTACACTAAACTTAATGCTTAATGATTGGAGATACAATGTACACAACTTCGTAGGTATTAAAAAAAAAATTTTTTTTAAAGATGAATATGAATGCATTTCCTATATGCCTCTGCCTATATTCAGTTAACTGCATGGCTTAAACTTTAACTTGAATTATTGTAATAACCAGAATAAACAAACCTATCATTATATTTAAGTGACCTCTTTGACCTTTTTGCCCTCATGACCCAAAAGTCTTATCACTTTGTCTAACCACAGTCATGCATACAAAAGAGATAAAATATATTGATAACATTAAAAAGTATCTAATTTCATTCACAGTGACTTCCACTAACTTTGACCTTTGACTTATTGACCAAAAGTCTGATCAGTTTGCCTCCCCATAATCATGTACATTGCACACAATAAAGTTGCAATATAGTGATAACAAAACTAAGAAATCTTACATTTTATGCATATTGATCCATGATGTTAGGTATTTATTCATTTTGATAGCAGCTTTACACAGTTATTATATTACTTGTTTTTACATTCTGCCCCTTCTTGTTCTTGTCTGCATTTCGTTTCACAATCATGATACCTATCATTCCTTAGTCATGTATTATGCTGTACAGTATTTATGTGTTTTTTGTGCAGGACCCTTAAGGATAACAGTGTTTTAATCACCGACTAGATTACCCTGGGTAACTAAGACAAAATAATAAAAATATGACCTTTGACTTTTCACCGACTGAATTCAAAATCTAACCAAACTGTCTCCCTGTGATGATATGTTTTATATTCTAGTATTTCTTTGTAAACCCTGCCAATGGCGCATTCGTAGTTTGGGTAACTGCACTGTGTCATGGACCTGGTTCTTTTTGAATAAAGATCATTCATAATACTAGCACCAATTTTGAAGTTCATACCCTCAAATGGCTCTTGAGGTATCGTATTAACGTAAAATCAGATAGACAAAGGGATGGACAAACAGATGGACAGACAAGATGGATGGTCATATGGATGGACAACCGGAAAACTAATGCCTTTGGCACCACCTTTGGTGGGAAGAGGCATAAAAAATGAAATTAAACTGACATTCCTGTATAAGACCTAGTTCAGAACTAATGTAAATAATGAAATCAAGATAAATTAAGAATGCCATTGTTTATATCTTGCTAAGTACCATAAATCGAATTATGTTGCCAAATGCTATGTCATCTTACACTTTATTGCTTCTTTGATGATTTGAGTAAATTACATTGAGCTAGCGTAACAATATAACATGTTTGGATGTATTTGCATGCAACATGATTTATCTGATCGTTATGATTAAATACAGGATGATATGTAATGTACCGATGTTAAAGGAATAATAATATGCTTTTCAAATGCACAAGTAACCCATGATTGTTAGTTGAGAAGAAAATACCTCACAGACTTAAGAGCTGCAAATCATGCCATTAAAAAAGTACATACTTTTTTCCTCGAAATTTTCCTTAACCCATTACAATAGGTCCCTGATACATACAAACAGGCTTTCTTTAATCTTATCATTATATAATAATTGAGGCTTCTGTAAATGACTCCTCACATATCTTCACATTTATTACAACTCAAAAGTGATTTGGGTGATTAGGAAACAGAACATTAATAGTAAATATACATGAAGAGCATGCATGTAAATATATTCACTCTGCGTGCTTACCTCCTCCAACCTCACACAATATTCACAAATTCAACAATGAAGTATATAAGGAGAATATAACTACATATATGCTGTGAAAAGCCACAATATGCCACCACTGTTCACAAATATTCACAATATTCATACTAAAAGATCACAAAGTCATAACCAATTGAATACTGAGCACAAAGTAGCAGCTGCAATCAAAAGATGCCATGCCTTTCAGCTCTGCAGTTTTCCATATTCTTCATCAAGAGTATTTCATAATTATGTAGATAGGCAATTTCTTGCAAAAAGGCGAGAAGGGCGATGCGGAGAGCCTGGAACTCTCAGCAATTCAATCAAGATCTTAGATCAAGCAGTATTCAAAAGATTATGGAAATTCATGACAGAAGGACAAATCAGTAAATGAGATGGCAGTTAACACTGGAAGAAGAGGAAAAGGCACGAATGCTGCAGATATGATGAAAAAGTAGTATTGTGGAAAGGGATGAAGATAAAAGTGTGAGAGCGGACACCAAACACAACTACTGAAAACTTGACTGATGGACACTGACTGGGCTGTATTCTGGTTTGAGAGCACAAAGCGGGCACAACTCTTTTTTTTTTCTTTTGACTGCAGCCTCACCTTGTGAGAGAGAGGGTGACGGGGCGGCTAGGTGGGCGAGAGCCCCTCCCCCGCTGTACGCATGATTCATGGTGCGAGTTATTGTGCGCTGGTGTGACTGCATCTCTCGCATGACCTCGTCACCTGTCAGGACAGTGACCTCTGAACTTTGAACTGTGTTGGTGATCATGGTGGTGGTGGTGGTGGTGGTGGTGGTAATGGCTGAGGAAAGGGGTTTCAAGAGGAGGCATGCACCACTCAGAGCACATCAATTTTTTTCTTTCCTTTTTTCTATCAACACAATGAAGCTCAAAGCAGTTGTGCATACTTAACAAAATCAGTATTGCAGCTGATAGCCCTAAGAACTTATCACAAGAACTTATCACAGTATCCATCGATAACCTGAAGCTACATACAAATATAAATATATGCCCCCGGCACCTATGGTGCATCAAAATAGTGTCTAAACTTCAGATTTATTTCAAATGCACTGCATAGTCCCTTGGCATAACTACACAAACAGTTCCATGTCTTGGCCAATATCTACTGAAGAGCTGCTTTATTCTCCAGCTGACACTAAACAGGGGAAGTAGTAAGAAGAAACTACCTATAACAAAACGTAAAAGAAGTTCTCAAGATCAGTTTTGTCTTTTTAAGTCACTTTTGATGAATCAATACATCCATAGCATACTTAGTTCCAATATATCCACACTACCAAGCCCTCACTTCCAATGAAAGGGATACAAAAAGCCTTCCTTAATTCAACAACTGCTACCTTTTCTGGATGTGCTATTCTACCTACACTTTACGCAATGGGTGGACAAACCTGTTTTACCACAATAGCAGTATTCTAGAATGACAGATGTGCCTACAGTATCCAAGGCAAAAACTATGTTTGTCTATAATGTTGTAAATTGGGTTTGCAGGGATATCTAACACTGGAATTAGACAATTGCTGGCCTACATGTAGTTCCTAAGAAGCAGTACATCTATGATGGGAGTATTGCCTATCATAAAGGAACAGAGTTTAGTTTAGAAAGATATTGTGGATTCTAACAGGATTTCAGGCCTATGAAATCTGAATTATCTTTATTTCATTCTAAAATTCCTGAATACATGTACATGGGAACCACTGTTGATATTCAATGTGTAATGAATATTTAGAGCTGTATCTTTCATAGAAATATAGTGATCTTTTGAAAATGGCTACTCCTTCTCTTATTGCTACATCCACAATTCCTAAATTCACTGACCCCAAATTGTAAGATTTTGAACAATCGATCAATTACTGCAAGCGCAGACAATGACACATCCCTAGACAAATGCTTGAATCATCATGCACATTATGACCATCCTCCACCCAGGTGCAGACAAACAAAAAATATTGAACAATGGCTACTAAAGATAGGGGATCGGTTTCAACAAATGTTCCAGCCTTTCAGGACGTGGCACTGACGAAGCAAGCGTGGTGATCGGGGTTTACAGCAATGCACAAGTTTTCCAAGGGGTTATGCAACAGGCAAAGTGAGTGGGACATGCTACTTGCATCCAAGATTACTAGTGTTCACATCAAATGTATTAATCTTTGCAATTATTTCTTCCATAAAAGTCCCAAATGTATTAATACATTGTTACTTTTATATCAATTATCTGCTCCTAAATAATTCAACTTATTAGGTTTTAATCAATCCATTTAAATGCTGGTAATCTCTTTAAAGTGAAATCATAGCCATTTACAATAAATGAAGTCTCTAATGGACAAAGCATTCCACATTCTAACCCCACCATTTAACAATGTAATCCCATCTCCCTATTAATAATACAGCCTGTATGTACGTTGTTTCTAAGGGGCACCCTTAACAAAAATGTCATCGGCATGACATTTATCCCAAAATTGTTAACCATGTAGGGTTTGTTACATATTTTTCATACTGCTGGGTAGGGTCTTCTCTGTTTTCAACCTAACAAATTCTATCCTCCACAATGTTGATAGCACAAAATTGTCTTGTATACCGAGACTAGTATAGATACTTCCAAGTTATCCTCTTAATGAAAAACATTCCAGAACTTGTGATTTCCACTGGACATTTCTTTGTTTTGGCTTTAACTGTGAAAACATGATTTACAGTATATGGCATAAACACTGATGTGGCTTTAGTCTATAATATGGAAATTATACACTGTAATAAATAAGTGAATCTTCTATGAAGATAATAGATTCATGAGTGTTGGTAAACATTTAATGTAAGTTCATGAGGTTGAATACAATACAATATAATCAGGGATGAGACATACTGTTAGATATAACCTTCCCATAAGTCCCAATGAAAGAGATTGATCACTTAAATGAGCAATCATGTTTCTGAATGAAAGCAATTTGGTTAGGTTAGTGTGATTATATAACGATTAACTGATCCCCTTTGACATACCTATATGATGTATTTATCATACTATAGCATATTCTTGATGTAAAAAATATCCAATGCATATGTAATGAGTGCTTACCATCTCCTTTGGATCCAATTTCTTTGAGCGACGTTGGTCCATTCACCACTCCAAGGGGTAGCTTGAGTTTGGTGTCTGAGGAAGAACCGGACAGTAGATGATCATAGAAGTCTGGTACCCCATCCAAGATAGCATGTCCAAAAGCTCCCCGTAGCCGAGTCCCTCCATTGACTGTTCCGCTCCCAAAGAGAGGACAAAGAGAGAAATTCACACCAACCTCAGGTTCAGTCAACTGCAGCATAGGCATCTGCTTCAGAGCTGCCATCAATTCTTCCACAGATGAAAACCTACTCTCCTTATTTTTCTTTGACTTTTTCTCTTTATGCTTCTTCTTTTCCTTGTGCTTGTGCTGCTTAACTGTTGGTTGAGGTGAGGCTGGGACTACTGGAGGCACAGGCACCTTTTCCTTGGACTCTTGTGGAGGAGCAGGAGGAGGATAGTCGAGCTTTCCTTGTCGATGAATTTCAAGTAGAATCTGAAGGTCATTTTCAGCAGGTTTTCCATCCTTCTTGACATATGGTAATTGTTCAATAATTTCCAGCTGCTTCTGTTGTTCTGATGTCAGTTTGATGGGGCCTTCTTCATCATGCATATCCACTGGTGGATTGAATGGCTGCTGGGTTTGAATACTTTCAGCACTGGCATTTTCTCCCGTTAGCTTTTCTAGTTGATTCTGTGCAGCTGTCTTGTTAGGAAGTGATTTGACGATCCCTGATGCACAAATTGAAGGTCCTTGCAGGAGTTGCTTCAGGAGCTGATTCTGGTTATTTTTCAAGATTCCATCTTTGGCAGCTTTGGCATTGATGTCTCCAATCATCAACATTGCCTGACTCTGCTGAAGCTTGGCAAGGTCTACATTTGCAGTTGGATCATTAGCCATTATTGACTGCAATGCTTGATGTGTTGCACTTCCAGGAGAAGTATGCTGGAGGATATTTTGTACACTCAGTATCATTCCACCTTTTTCTTGAGAATGACCTATTGCTGCCATAACAGCATTCTCATCAAGCACACCAACAGGGCTTTGAGGTATTGAAGAAGGAGTTGGGCTGAAAGGATCACTTGACTTCTTCTTTACTCGCTTTTTCTTTGGCTTTTGCACTTTGGTCTGCATTCCTGGGTAACTGGGTGGCATTGGGAAACCTTCCGTGGTTGGAGTTGAACTTTGAGATGACATCATTCCAGGCTGCAATTGATCTCTTGGGAAAGATGACTGGACTGGTGACTGCAATGGAGGCTGCGGAGATGGAAATGGTGGACGAACACCAACAGAACTGCTGTGACCCGAAGGCGTTTGGCTAGGTGAAACCATGCCTGGAGTATGCATCTGACTGAATTGGCTCATGTTGCCTTGCTGTTGTACTTGATGTGGACCTGGAAGCCTGCTTTGACTGAACATATGTGATGTATTGAGTTGTTGTTGCTGCTGCTGCTGCTGCTGCTGTTGTTCATATCTCTGCATAGCCCTTACATGCTCCAGTTCCTGGGCAAGTTGTAATCTTTGTCTCTCATGCTGTTCACGCAGTCGCTCCATTCTCTCCCTTTGTTGGAATGTTTCACTAAATGGATTGTTGTCTTGCCCGATATTGATTTGCATGCGCTTTTCAACTGGAAGTTGCTGTGGTAATGTTTTGGCAGTAATTGGTGACTGAAGAGAGGATTGCATTGGTGTTCCAGCTTGCTTCATTTGAAGTTGATTACTTGCAGTAGGTGCAGGACATGGACTAGCTGATGATGCTATAGGTGACTGCTGTCCAGGATGAGTCATCATTGGTGAAGGAGGTGGCATCATAGGAGATGGGTGACTGCTGTTTGGCCCAGATGACTGACTCTGAGAAACCATAGGAGATTGTTGATCACCTACAACCATGGGAGACTGCTGACCAGCCTGCTTCATTGGTGACTGGCCACCAGGGGGCATCATAGGGGATTGGGCTCCTGGCTGCACCATGGGGGATGGAACACTTGGTGTTACTGCTGGTGAATGGTGACTTGCAGCAGTAAGAGGAGAATGCTCACTGGTTTGTACAGCAGGAGAATTCTGTTGACTCTGAGGTATCATCATTGGAGACTGCTGTTGCCCAGATGATACAACCGGTGATTGTTGACCTGGATGAACCATGGGCGATTGGGGAACCATGGGCGACTGGGGAACCATGGGTGAATGAGGCACCATAGGAGACTGAGGAATCATTGGAGAATGAGGAACCATGGGTGATTGAGCAGCCATTGGAGATTGCTGCTGTGAAGAGGGGCCTATACTACCCTGGTGGGATGGATGTGACATTGGTGATTGCTGGGAAGGCTGGACAGGTATCTGCTGTGGATTTGTACCACGCGGCATGTTCATGCCTCCTGGTATCATGTTCGATTGATTAGCAGCTGGCATACCTGGGGTCTGTGGACTGTTAATAGGAATCATAGGAGTTGAAGGTTTGCTGCCAGGCATCATTGGGGTCTGTGGATTACTTCCAGGCATGAGGGGAGATGGCTGCCTACTGTTTGACATCATTGAAGCCTGACTCATCGGGTTGCTAGAAACCATCGGACTCGTCTGTCCAGGCATGACCATTATCCCTGCATTTCCACTTCCCATAACTTGGTTTCCATGCATCATTGGAGATTGTTGACCAGATCGAACAACATATGGAGGTCTCTCCCCTGAAATAGGTGATCGCATCGGATGTTGGATTTGATGTCCCATCATTTGACCTTGGGGCATGCCACCTGGCATCATTCCAGACTGAGGCCCCTGCATCATGGACGGAGATGGAGACTGCATGGGCATTCCTTGGTTGATGAGCATCTGCTGGGGTATATTGGGTGACGTCCCACCTGGCGGTATAAGAGCACTTTGTTGCCCTCCCATCATAGGACTGTGCATCCCAGGATTTGGGCCTTGCCCCTGCATCATGAGTCCTTGAGGTGACATCATCCCTTGCATCATTGGGTTATGATGCCCTAAGGGTGAATGGTTCGATGACATTTTCTGTTGTTGCTTCATGCGGAATTCTTGGAGGAGGATAGCATGTTGTCTTTGCTGCTTGCGAACATTCTCCAAGAACTTCTGCTGCTTAGAATGTCTCTGCTGCACAGCTTCCAGTTCAAGCCTGTCATTTTCAGGAAACACCTTGTTGTTCTTACGGCAAGCTCTTTGCCTTGATGTCAAAGCTTTCTTCTTCTTCCTCTCTTTCCCTACTTCATTTTCAAAGAACTTCAACCTGAGTTGTAATTTCCTGTCTTTGTTAAATATCCATTCTTCATACTCAGGAGTACTGGTATCTTCAGGAGCCTTTTCCTCTGTAGTATCATATGGATCAAAGTTCATCATAGCATGTGACATGCCATCCATTCCTACATTGAAAAACGGAGACGGCATGCGTTGCATGTTGGGTGACATAAATCTTCCTGGAAATCTGAAGTTGGAGACCTGAGGTGGACCAGGCATTCTGTTCATGACAGGCATTCCCATTCTCTGTCCAGGTCCAGGAAGTCTTTGCATGCCATGCATCTGCATCGGCATCTGATCACCAGCAAGTCCACCTTGCATGTGTAAACCTGATCCAGGCACTGGAGGGCGACCCCCTATTCCAGAATTCTGCACAACCATGGGTCCTCTAGGCCTCATGCCAAAGTGATTCTGGGTCATGGGCGACATTGGTGAGACAGGTCCCGGACTGGGATGTGTTGGAATATTTTCATGAGTGCTAAACCTTGGTCCTGGTGGAAAACCAGGCATCTGTGGGTGTCCAGGGGAGAATGGGCCCATCTCTTGTCCATGGGCATTTATGTGCGACACTCCTTGCATTCCTTGAGGCACCGGTTGTCCCTGCTTGAACAGATCTGTGCTATTACTTCGTATTGGATCCTTAGTAGAGTCAATGCTACCAAACTCTACACCCTGGGGAGTCCTCGGTGGTCTTATTCCTGGAGAAGCAGGAGGTATCAGTGGCATGTTGGTTCCTGGTTGCTGCTCTGCTATATGACGTTGTTGCATTTGAACCTGGTATTGACGATTCATGGCAAGTAAAAGCTGTGCATGAGGACCCGGTGGCTTTATTGTGAAGTCTTCAGTTTCTGTTGATAAAAAGTAACAAAGAGAATGCAGAGGAATTACATTACAAAAGTGCTATTCCATCCTTCATGTTTTTGCATGACATCATGTGACTGTCCAAAGACAACTAAATGATCAACCAATATTACTATATGTTATATCAATTGTTACTAAGGCCAATCCTTGCCTTTCCCTAGAAATGATTATTTGCAGGCAGAAAAGAAGTGTCAAGCTTTCAGTAAGGCATGTCAAAGCAAACATGGTGCCTGTGTTGACCAATAATTCGGCTCAAGACAAAAAAAAATCCATACAATTTTGCCTTTATCATCTCCTAGAATCTTGCAAAAACAAATGATATGAAAGAATTCATTCATTAATAAAAATTTTTTTAAATAGTAACTAGTAATGTTAATCATACCTTTAGCAATCATCTTTGCTTCAGCCTGCAATCTTTCCAGATCAAGATTATCCAGAAATGGATCAGAACTTTGGGTCTTGCTTTTTGGATCAACCTTCCCAGATATAGCAGCTTCTACATTTCCTGACTGCTGTTGTAGCTTCTGCTGCTCTCTCTTTTCTTTCTCTAGTAGATCCTGAAGAAGAAGAGGTTGTTCATGGAGCAGGGGTGGTCTTCTCTGTGGCGGATTACTAGTAGTGACAGGTGTATCTACAACATTTGCTCCCAAACTTTGGCTAGTCGGCAGCTGAGTGCCATCACTGGTTGTAGGTTGAATGGGCACTGCTGTCTGAGAGGCAACTGAAGCAATTGGCAGTTGAGAAGTACTGTTGGACTGAATGCTCGACACCGGACCAGGAATGTGAGCAGCTATCTGATCAATTGTTGGAACATCCCCCCTTGGTGCACTGACAGAGCTTAATGTTGTTTTGGTACCAGGTGATGAAGTTTCTTTGCTAGGTATGTCTTGAGGCCCTTGGTTAGTTGACTGCTGTTTCTCCAGAAATTGAGAACCATCAGTTGTTAACTCCCCAGAAACAGCAGTTACAATATTACTGTTCTCACAATTTGTTTGAGGGTTTTCTGCTGTTTCTACTTTGACTGTTGCCTGACCTAATGAAGTAGTGGTTGTAGTGAGTGCCTCACTGGAACTTGCTAAGACTGGAACTGAGGTACTAGTTTGTAGGGCAGAGGCTGACGTAGCTAATGGGACACTAGGAGTAGATGCAGAAGTGTTTGTGCTGTCAATGTGGATGCCAGTTTTCTCTGCTGCACCTTTATCACTAGAAGGAACTGAAGAATCTTCTTGAGAATGCATCAACAACTCATCATGATTCACCATAGTTTTAGAAGATGATTCTTCAGAAGTGCCGCTGTTTACAGCAGTAGAAATGTCTCTCCCTACCTTAGGTTGATCTTTGCTTCCAGAACTACTTGTTTCTTCTGCCTTTTGGGAATCGGCAGGTAGACCTGAAACATCAGTCTGTTGTTTGGGCTCAGTAGCAACAGACTGGTCTTCAGGAATTTTATCAGTTTCCTTTTCCAAATTAGCTCCCGCAGTGGAGGTAGACGGTACTTTGTTCTCTGGAGCAGTGGATAATATGCCATTTTCAATCTTTGATGAGTCTGAATCTTTAGGAGTGTTACCTGAAGTTCCTGTTTCATCCATATTTTCATCACTCAAACCAAAGTCCTTGAAGAGTTGTTGATTTTCTGCAGAATGTTTATTTGTGTCTAGGTCAGTACCTGCAAAGTCAATGAGATCCAGTTCACCTGATAACAGATCTTCTAACTGCGCATCATGATCCTCCTGCTGTGGTGCCATAGCAGGATCTTGGTTTGGTGGCAAATGAAGGTCATTCTGCAGTGTTCCTGGTTGCTGAGCAGTCATTGCATTATGTATTCGAGGTTGGTGATTTTGCAATGCGTTAGTGTTTTGACCTTGGAAAGGAGGAGTTGGCTGCTGGAATGGCAAATGAGGTTGTTGAGCAGGGTGATCTCCCATAGCAGACATCATGGATGACCTACCATGGAAGTTTGGGTGTGTCATTACTTGTCTTGGAGTAGGAGTCTTATTATGAGCTTGCTGCCTGACCATATGATCATAGGGATCTAATGGATTTGACCCAACCAGGGCAGTTCTCTGTTGTAAAGCCCTTTGATGCAGCTTCTCCTGGAGTAGGGCAATATTGCGTGGTCTTGGTGGTAGGGATGGACCCGATACTGGCAGCCTTGCTCCTTGCTCAAATCTTCTCAACTCAATGAACTGTCCTGGTCCAGGCATGCGACTTCCACTATCACTGGGTCTACGCTGAAGTCCTGCAGTAAACTGCCCTTGCCTCCATGCTTCATCTGTCTGCTCTGGAGTCATATTGAACTGTTCCTGCGGTCTCTGATTCACAAATGACGGAGGCCCTTCTCCCGGCCTTGGTGTACCTGGTGTGCCTGGTGTCCCAGGGAAAGAGTTCATTTGGTCATTATTTGTAGCAGGAGATATTTGATCTGATGGAGCATTGGCTGGATATGGCGGAGGTGGACGCTGATGTGTTTCTCCACTCCAATTTTGATTTTGCATCTGCTGCTGCTCCCGACGCATGCGTCGCTTTTCCTGCTGTCTCACTAACAATTGTCGAATATGCTGTTTCTGTGCGTGCTTGTTACCATCATTCACTCCCACCCTGTCAGCAGGGGCTGAGGAAGCTGCAGGCGACAAACTCTGGTTGCTAGCGAAAGGAGCCTGTTGAGGAGACTGAATAGGCATATCAACTTGCATTGCATGAGCTGGAGATCCCACTGACATTGCATGCCCTGGCGACATGTTCCCTATCCCAGGGGGCACTTGCGATGCAGAGCCATGAGGCATTCCTGGAGACTGAAGCCTATCAATGATGGACTGGTTGTTTGACCCAGGCAGGTGATCAGTGGATGATGTTGGAGGGGCTCCTTGTCCTGCTATCAGAGATGCCAAGTGCTGCTGGTGAGTGTCGGCACCACCCACCACACTATGGCTCATATCATCTGAATGGTGAGGTGATCTTCCTGGCATCATGCTGGATGTTCCACTCCTTCCAGACTGTAGATGAATGTTGGAGGGTTGTGCTACCATAGGTGATTGAGGCATGGCATCCATATTCATTGCCCCTCCTGGTGACTGGTTGGACAATGGCATATGGACAGTTAGTCCAGAATGACCAGATAGGGCTTGACTATTCGTGTTCATTAAGCTGGAATGTTGCATTTCTGTTGAAGAAGAAAAAAAAAGGAAAGAATTACTTCACATACGCTAAACCACAAATCGCAAACTCCTGTTGCTTGATAAGACATAATCTTGTTCTGTTTTGCAGGAAAATAGAGGTGTCTACCCTTATTCAATAACCATAATTCATGCAAATGAGCTAAATAATTCTTATGATGATGATATAGTCCACTGAAAGCACTAAGCTAAGTTTAGAAATTATCATCCAAATTTTAGTTTGCACATGGTCATATGGCTGAAGATTCGACAGACATTGATGCTTACCAGTGGCAGGAGACATGGGTGTTCCCGGTACAGGTGTGCCTGGCAATGACTTAGGACTACGCTGTGTCTGAGGGATTGGGGTAGATGGTTGCTGACCCTGCTGCAATTGCTGCGGCTGCTGCTGTGGCTGCTGTGACTGCCTAATGCCTGATCCATCCTGGTTTTCACTCAGCAAACTTCCATCAAACTTCTGTCGCTTCTGCTGATGAATCTACAAGAACAGGTGTGAAAAGACAAGCTTATCATAGATAAGGTCAAATTGTTATTCTTTCTTTTTCTTTAGTTACAATTCGAGTGACTTTGCTTTACAATGTCTCAGGCAGTCAGAGAAAACGAAAATTCAAAGGAATTAATGTGATGATATTTGGCCTACATTTCAACTTCTTGAAGTACTCCAAACATGAAAACATCGTTGGTCAAAATGAGACTTCTTCATAAAGTGTTTTAAAATTAAGTTTGAGGTTTGCTATGTCTAAGAATAACAAGTATTTAGCATGAAGCAGTCCTTCCCTAGTTCAAATTCATTCACAAAACATCTCATTGTCCTCATGTTTCCTTACCATTGCACAACTACACTTTCCAGTACTCACTTCACTGTATTTCTTACCTACCTTCTTCTCATTTGTCAGTTTAACCAAAAAAAAAAATGTACATTTGTTCTAGAGTACGCAAACAATTACAACCCATGGGATCAAACTCTTTCGAAATTATCTAACAAATCAGAGAAAAAGTAGGCAAAAGGGGAATAATTATACTATCACATACACATGCAAACCAAATTATACTTGAAACAGCTTACATGCGCACATAAATCTTGCACAATCACACTCTAAGATATCAAGTTTGTTATTATATGGAAGAAATCATCCAAAGAGAACATTTATCTAGGAAAAAAAGTATTTTAAAAAGGGATAACTTGGGCTTTTCCATCCTTCCATTAGTTTACACCCGAAAATATACAAGAATGCTTTTGTGAAAGCGCTTCATTATGTTTCATGAATAGAAATGATTTTCTTTTTCATTCTATAAATATTAATCCTGTGTTCAATCAATCATGAAAAACCCACAGCTGGTTCCCTTTTATATTACCTATTCAGTTTATTCGGTTCAATAACAGAAAGTTCCCGTAACCCACAGCTGGTTCCCTTTTATATTACCTATTCAGTTTATTCATTTCAATAACAGAAAGTTCCCATCACCAAAAACTATCTACCAACTAGGTATACAAAATAAAAAATTCTCTTTTTATCTCTCTTTGTCATTCCCTCTCTATACACCTCAAAATCCCACACCCCATACTATCTAATATGAAAATAAGAAAATAAATTAAATATTAGAAAAAAGAGGCATTATGTTATCAGTAAGAAACAGTGCTGTGGAAGATTGAGATGAAATCATAAATATAAATTTCAAAATGATCTTACTTGTTGGAAACTTAAATGGCATGATTATTTTCGACAAATCTAGGAGTTGTGCAAAAGAGAGTAGCAACTGACAAGTAAGATATCAAATGCAGCATGATGGGGATGAAAAAGATAGAAGCAGTATGAGATGGCTTTGACAAAGCATAGAGCATACCTTCTGAGCTTCCTTAATGCGTTGTGCTGCACGATTCTCCCTCGCACGTTGCTGCAAGAGTGGTAGGAGGAAAAAAAGGGGCAGGGAGGCAAAAGGGCCAACACATGCTGATAACAATGGTTGCTGGTGAACATGCATGATATTTTTTTTCTTTCAACAGACAACTGAACACATGGCTTTGGATATAGATGATAACAAAACATGAATTCAATTCACCTTCAAAACTGAGCTGTGAACTTTGCTTGCATGTTAAACATAGCTTCTTCATCTCCTCATTTCAGGGATTTATTTTTGACTAATTGAAGGGTGTTTTAATCTTTAAAGAAAGCGATTTCACAAATAGACCCAAATGGACATATCTTTTGCAATCTGTGTACATTTTCCGCAGAAATAAATGAAAACCTTCCTAATAAATGTAAACATGGAAATGGATGTCTTTACTCTGCTAGGATATAAATTGATTATTTGAGAATTTAATGCTTCATCTTCTTCTTACAAATGACATCCACAACTGTAGGACAGTAAAATGAGGTCTAATTTGCGAAAATTCAGTTCATTTTTTTTTCTTGTATCAAATCACTTAACCTTACTTGCTCTAGTAACATGCAAACAAATATCTTTTATTTGATGAGTATTATTTTTCTCGATGCATGGGGTTCAGTGTATATCAACAAATTTGATCATGTTATTTTTTTTGTCTCATTGTAAAAGATGCATGAAAAATATAAACCTTTTATGGGGGCTGCTTTTTTTTTTGAGTGAGTGAAGCTATATTGAGTAAATTGAAGGTCACACAGATTATTGTATACATGAGTGAAGGGCGAAACATCTGAATATAGGATATACATTAAACTATCATCTCTGAACTACAACAGTATCAGATCATGCATAAATATGATTGATGTGAAAAGTGAAGACACTGAAAACATCTAATAACTAGGATATTTAAGGGGTAAATAAATTGGAGTAACCAAGTTTAAAAATGTGATTAACAATAACTGAAACTTAGGTCCCCAGATTATTCAACTTTAACGATTACAGATGCATGTACCTCCATGAAATTGTTCTACCTCAGATATCCTCAAATTTAGGATAGAATATAATAATAGTAATATTCATGTAGCGCTTAATACTGTGTTTGTAAGCGCTTTACATATAATCATTATTACCCCGGTCATATGCGCGCACATACCGATATAACTACATTGATGTATGCATCCTACTGGGTACCCATTTAAGTAATACCTGGGTGGAGAGTGGCAAATGTGGATTAACGTCTTGCAAAAAGACGTTGGTGCCAGGCTGGGATTCAAACTCTTTCACTCTTTGATTGAGAGTCAAGTGAATGCACCACTACACCACAACACCTCAAAATATAAGGAAAATTACTGAAACAATAGAGCTGGTACTTTTCTCAACTCTCCATATCAGATGCATAAAAATACATAAAGGTAGCTTTCTAAATGAATATTTTCTTCTTTGCATGCACGCACATGCTTTTAGTGTTAGATAGCTGCACAACAAATCAAAGGATTATGTAACATTCACTGCTTATTATTCCTGCACTTCTGTCGGGTTTTCTTTTTGCTTGATTGCCATTTAGGAGAGGTAAATTCTTTTTCAAATAACAAGAAGTCTTTAAACTTCCTCTGCTAAGGAAAGGTGAATTGTAAGCTGTACGGATTAATATTTATTTTGGAAAGCTAACCCTACAATCATTTTGTATGAAAGAATTCACAAGCATGAATCTACTTTCACATCCATGCCCTTTCAATCACGCCAATCAAAGGAAATTGAAAACAAAATATTTGGGAGCATACAGCAACTTAACTAGGTGACAAAAAGGCATTTGAACGCTCTCTTTTGGATGCATTTCATGGAAATGGGTGATCTTTTGCACTGGGTTGATGTGAACAACATGAGGGAAATGATGTACAAATGGAAAAACAAACTGGAGTTGTTGCCACTCACCAAGAATGGTTTCTTGTTCCCTGAACCGGCTTTTCTCCATAATTTGGCAATCTGCTTTGCTCTGGAAGGCCAATCTGCACAGGAGAAATTATGTTTATACATGTATTACAACTCAAAATTAATGATTATCAATTAATAACCCACATAATAATTGAAATACAATTCAAATGATTAATATGCCAGGTATGAAAAAGCTTGCATGGCATACCGGTAAAGAATTCCTGACTTCATGTCATGCATGTGCAAGACACTCACTGCTTAAATTTCAGTTTATCATTATAATCATTCATGGTATTGATCAAAGAAAAAAGAAAACAAAACAGGAAAAAAAAATATTCTTGCAAGATTTTAACAAAAGAAGAAAAAATCTCTCGCAAGATTTCTGACTTCTTACAAACTAACCTGGAAAATCTTTCTTGAGATCGGGATAGTTGATATTTGCATAGAGGACAGGCGAGATGGTGGCCTGGTTACCCAGAGGTTCATCTTTCTCCCACTTCTTGATGTTGCGTTGATTGTAGGACAGCGTTTCTCCATCGGCCTCTCCACCTCCACCCCCTCCAGGCCAGGGACTCGGTGGCTCCGCAAAGTCTGGACTGAAAGCAGGACTGAAAAGCAAGATTACAGAGCAAAGATTTACCAATTACAGCCACAAAATTATACACATCATTTGGAAAAAAAAATCAAATGAACTTCAATTTTTAACCAAACCATGAAGATAGTGATCTACATGAATTATACTCACCAACAAAAGGATCTACAATCTATATTTTTATAAGACAATTCTCTACTGCTTTTTTCATTCTTTTTCTTTTCTACCTTCTTAATAAAATTTTTTTTTTGTTCTACTGCCCTCACTTACGGTGCAGATACTCCAACATAGCTTTTTTATGTACAGTAAGGACAGTTCAGGGCCCCGTTTCATAAAACGTGTTATCAATAACAAGTTGCAATAACTGTTATAAGCTATTGAAATCCTTGCATCTGACTGGCTGAGAGCAAATTTGTCACAAAAATGTGGCAATTATTACTGTTAAATGAAACTGGGCCCAGGTCTACACATTACACTTGTTACATTAGCAAAACTCAATGCATTACCTTGATACGGAATGCCCAACACTGGCTGCTTGAACAAGCTGTTGTGTCAGCGGAAGGTGTGGTAGAGGTTGTTTCTGGAGTTGTTGCTGTTGCTGTTGCTGTTGCTGATGATGATGGTGATGGTGTTGTTGGGAGACTGTGCTTGGTGTAGCAGTGCTTGCTGAATGACCATCAACACCTAACAAAAAAAACACAAAATCAGGTTCTTGCGATCTATTCACATCGGTTAAGTTCTCTTGAACTTTCTCTAAGTTCCTGGGTATAACAGCATCAGGTGGAAATAAAATCAAATCCATAGGTTTTCAATAAAATCTCTCATTAGTAAATATCAATTTTGGGCAGTTTTTTTAAAAGCTTATCTTATGAATACTGATCATACAAAGATTTGAATGCAAAAACCGATAAAGGCCTTTTTTTACATTTTTTAAATTTGATACCTCACTTATGATATAGCAAGGAAAACGTTCAGAGTTATGATATAAAGTTTTATATATTTTCTTATTATTTTCTTTATAATCTAGCACCTTCAACTGCAAGTATCTCAAATTTACAAAAGGAATACATTGTTCTTTTAAATCATACTCTACATATATATCTTTCACAATGACAATACTACTGACATGGCGATTGTGGAATTACCTGAGGTTGGAGTGTTGGTAGAGCCAGCTTGATGTTGACCCTCTGGACTAAGTACCCCTGAGAATAGATCCTCTACCTCTTTACTGTCTATGTGAGCCAAATCTTAAAAGGAGAATACAAGACATATATCATAAATAAATACCTCCACATTTCTAAAATATGCTTCTGGAAAAATGTCTGAAGTTACAGAGGTAAACAAAGAGAAGGTGGAGTTCTGGGAATGGTTAAAAAATAATTTGTGAGCTTTTTCGTTCTTTTTATGTTAGTCTGCAAAATTATTATAGTACAATGTCCTCTGAAAAGGATTGCTCTTCAAAAGCCCTCACATTCAAAATATGACAAAATACAGCTGAAATGTTCAGGCTGAACATTTGGGTGTAGTCCTATACATGCATTTCTGTGTGCAGTGCATGTGACTCTCAGCAGAACTGAGTTAATTTCTTATCATTCTGGTGATTCCCAAACCATACAGCATACAACAATTCTCAAGTACTTTATAATCAACCCTTCTCATATACTCTGAGGCAGTTTCTTTCACAATTCAATCTCACTACAAGAACTTGCCTTTATCTTTAATGTCAAAGTGCAAACATATGATTTTCATTGACAGACGGATGCAATGGCATAACACGTTGCTCAGCTACATTTGCTTGTGTGGAGTCCAACGATACCACAAACTTCCACAAATACCTACCTTCAGGAACAATGTGTAGGTTATATGAAAGCAATGAATCCAGCTCATTCATATGATCCGACGATGAGCTGGCTTGAGTTGCGTGTCCATTCTGCTCCGCTGTACTAGGTTGTGAAGCTTCAGCATCTATGCTATCAATATCCAGATCTGAATAAAGAATGATACAAACCCATTAATACATAGTATTAAAGTGTCTCCTTTTCATGACACTCTTGCATTACCTTTGGATCCAGAATGCTAGGAATTACATCATCAGCATCAAAATTTAAAAAAAAAAAAAAAAAATTGCTGAAAATTTCAAGTGCTTCTTCAGAGTAGTATGTTTTGCCATTCTCAAGTAAAAGCAATTAAAGGCATTGGCTAACTTTGTGAGTAGCTGATTTTAAAAATTCTCATACTAAGATGAAACATGTGTATGAGTACTTGTATTTGTACTCAAAAACCCTGAAACCAACCATAATTTGGAATGAAAAAGTGTAAGTTAGATGCAAACGGCAATTTTATTATCCTTTGTCTCATAAGACAATCACTAAGAGGACCACTTTGCTTGAATTTGAAAATGCCGTTATGTGCCTCCCGCCTTGTGATACGCCAATACACGCAGTACGGTCTGGTGAGCCATGCGCGCATGCGCACTCCTTACGTCTAGTCAGTGCAACCGACCCTCGTATATTTTTCAAACATTGCTTCTCATTTCTAATATTTAAAAATACTTCCTGTGGATATTATACTTTGAAACTTTCAGACTGGTATTTTTACACTATAACCCTTTATGTTTATCCCATTTTCAAGTAACAAAACAAGATTTTTTAAAATCATAACAATGTTAACCAATGCCTTTAACTGTAACTAATCATTAAACTCTCTACAACGGCAATGCAGTAGAATTATAGAATTACCATTTTCATATGTAAAATGGGATTCTTTTAATGAAATTTTGCAGCATTTGTTTTGTTTTGTTTTTGTTCCTGTTACATACATTCTTTTCAATTTTTTTTAATTGTATAAGAGTAGAAAATAAAATTAACTGGTTCCAATTTGAGCAAGAAAAGTTGATTAAATTACACCCTAGGACAAACTCTGTACTTCATGGGTTAATCACAATTTCAAATAGACGATACCATCACAGCAATACATGAGCACCTATCTTACGATTACAGAAGCCTATCTGAATTTGACTAGGTAAGAGCAATGGAAGTATAGGTGTAGAGCATACTGCCTTATCAAGCTGCTACAAATACAAACATCTACATTGCAGGATTATGTAATCATGTTTCCTAAAGACATTTACGAAGTATCAATCAAACTCAGAGAGGATAGTAGCTCTCAGTAATTATGAATCAAGTCTAAAGTATAAAAAAGAAAGGGGAACAAGGTACAAAGGGGTGAGGGGGAAGAAAGATGGGGGGGGGGGTTGACTCACTTTCACCATTTTTGCCGAGACCATCTCCTATAAGCATACCAAGAAGCTCATCTTGAGGCAAGAAGTTGAGAGGATCTTCTCCAGAGACCAGGTCTCCTGCACCATCTACTGTTGCTCCAGTCTGTGAGAGATGCACATGAAACATTATTGGATCAGTGTAACAATACTAACAATGATGATAACATGCGGCAATGGTTCTGATGTATAGAGGTCTTACTAAAAGGAATAATTAACAGCATTAGCTGATAAAAATATAGACTCAAGATACAGCAATGTAGATTAGATTCAATTTCAGTTCAGTGGTCTTCATTAAAGATATTCTCCTGGCAGTGACTAATACTACCAAATTGCAAAATATTTACATGGTAAAAATGAACAAAATAACATCACAATATAATACGGAATGCTATAATATGGAAAAAAATCAGAATATTTCTTGTCAGACTATTTCAAGATGGGGTGATTTAGAATTAAAGCTTATATTTGATGTTTTTGTACCATATTCTGTAATTTGTAGAAAACAAAAGAACCTATATAGGGGTGTATATTTCTTATGATTTATGATGGTTAAAATGTTTTGGTTTTTTTCTTTCTTTTTTTAAAAATTAATTCCCAATATTTGTTACTTTTCATGTTATCTGCCCTGCATAGGTCAGTAATCTGGACAAGTCCTGTGCTTTTATTGTAATCTGTTTGTTTATGTGCTTTTCTTATGTCAGACTCTGTTCCTTTATTATTTTCAATAAAGTGATGTATCAAACAAAAAATTTGCAGTAAAAACAGGTGTACGACGACACATAATTTTCTGATTCAACAGACAAGAGAATGGGAGTGAATAGTATAAGCTCAAAAAGAAAAAAAAAAATACGGCAAAGGGATTGTACTTCTCTTTGTACCTCTGCTTGGTTTGGCTGAGTCTGTTTTGATGATGAGCCTGTGCTCGATGTTGCCTTCTGTTCTGCTGAGGTGACTTTGATAATTTCAGTACCTCTACTCTGTGGTGTTGATGAGGGCCTTTTGCTTTCATCATCCGAGATGTCTAGCCTTGTGTTTATGGTTGGTTGATCTTTGCTGATGTTGAGCAGCGTCTTTCCAAAGAATGCCTCCTGGATGATGAAAGGACGGTGAAGAAAAGAAAAAATACAAATCGTAATGTCTCATTCATTCATCAAAAATCTGTGTAGCCTGCCAAAAACTGAATAAAACATTCACATGTGACCCTCCACCACAAAATGATCAATAAGTCATAATGGTAGTTTTACAGAAAACAGCTAAAATTGAGAGCTTGGGGAGAAAGGTTGATTTTAGGTTTTTTACATTTTCTGATAGTTCATTTTTGATCTGCCATCTGACCAAAATTTGGGAGCCATCAGCAGCACAGACATGCATTTTTTCTTTGATTCAAAATTACCATTTGGGGGGATTTGAAATAAAATATTGGTTAAAAGCAACCTTCACATTAACATACATACATAACTGAGAATTTATTCACTCTGTGGCTTTGAAAATCTAAACAAGGAGAGAAGTATATCTCCTTTGAAACTATCCCCAGTATGAGCCTAATCTGATAATCCCTTCATAGTCAATACTCAGGAGCTTTCATTCAACTTTCCAGTGAGACAGACAATAGGACACCAATAGGGCACTCCTGAATGGTCATTCCTCTTTACATCCTGTTTTCTCTGGCACAGAAATGCATTTTTTCTTTGATTCAAAATTACCATTTGGGGGGATTTGAAATAAAATATTGGTTAAAAGCAACCTTCACATTAACAAACATACATAACTGAGAATTTATTCACTCTGTGGCTTTGAAAATCTAAACAAGGAGAGAAGTATATCTCCTTTGAAACTATCCCCAGCATGAGCCTAATCTGATAATCCCTTCATAGTCAATACTCAGGAGCTTTCATTCAACTTTTCAGTGAGACAGACAATAGGACACCAATAAGGGCACTCCTGAATGGTCATTCCTCTTTATATCCCGTTTTCTCTAGATTATTCTGGTGATTAGCCTGTCTGACAAGCTCTCATTCTCACTGTAATTATAAAGGGTTTGCATGGTCTTGACAAGGCAAGCTATACATCATTCAAAAGCTTACAGTCCAAGCTTTCAAACTATGTTAAAGCCATTTCAAACATAATAATACCTCGTCTATGAATAACGTGTCTTCAAAAGAAAAAAAAATAACAGAAATTGAGTAAAGAGGAAGTATTAAAACATCAGAAGTATTTGAATTGAAAATTTCTAGATGCATTTTTATTCTACGGCTTCACATTCATCATTTACTAACCAAACAGATTATATGCCATCGATTCACGGAAGTCATTTGGAATGGTTCAGCAGAACATACCTGAAGATATGATGGAAACTGGTTCTCCAGTTGACTTCTTTTGTGCGCTCTTTTCCTCTTCTTTGACTTCTCATAATGACCTTCTTCTCCAAGTGAATGAGTTCTCTGAAGAACTGCTCAAAAAAAAAAAAAGACAAAACTGACTCTATAAAAAGGAACTTAATTGGCACAAGCTGAGGTTACATCTAAAAAGAAATACAATTATTATTCCTTTTTGTTCAATTATAGAGCTATAATTAGAAGGGTGTGCAACAGAATAAATGTAAACCATGAATTAGAAATAACTTTTTATGCCTCGGACAGAAAATCAATCCAAGGCATTCAATACTTAGTAAAAAGCTAATAAAAGAATTTTTTAAGGAATTACACTAATTTTCTATCTACGCTTTTTAAAATCTATTTGGGTAAACAAAGAAATGCATTTTCACCTGAACATGCTAGCCTCTGATAATTTTATTAAAAATTATCCACATAGTATGCAAGCAAATGACACATTTATACAAAATACAAACATCTTCTTGTAATTTATTTGGTCAACATTTTACCCCTAAACATGCTAGCCTCTGATAATTTACTAAACTAGACGAATCCTCGACCGCGCACGGTCGAAATTTATACCTCCGCCATGGCCAGATCAGAAATATATGGCACATTCATGTTGATTTATTTTAATTCATACAACATTTTTGACCTTGACCTTTGACCGTGTGACCCCCAAATCTAAACAGATCATTGTCCCTCCCATATACATACATGAGCCAAGTTTGAAGTTGATCCGTCAAATGGTTGCGTAGTTATTGCGAGAAGGAACCATTTCTATGTACATAATGACCTATATGACCTTTGACCTTTGACCTTGAGACCCCAAAATCTAATCAGATCATTGTCCCTCCCATATGCATACACGAGCCAAGTTTGAAGTTGATCCGTCAAACAGTTCTTAAGTTATCGCAAGAACGAAAACGGGACGGACAGACGAATGGACGGCCCGAAAACATAATGCCTCCGGCACCACCTACGGTGAGTGGAGGCATAAAAATAACTAAACAGATAGGCCAGAATTCACAAAAGAGGTTTAAACCCCCTCCAGGGATTTTTTAAGCTTACATGCACACAGAAACTGATCCAATTATCTGGAGGGTTTTAAGCGTGCGCATGGGAAATTTACACTCATTTTAGTACGCTTATGGACATTCAAACCACCCCATAGCTTAAATCGCTGTTGTGAATTCTGGCCATCGTGTTTGCACGCAAGTAGCTTATTTATACAAAGTTCAAACACCTTTATGTTCACCATCATGGAAATGTATGAACATGATACTGTGAGTGTTCTCTGGCGTATTAACTTACGTTCCGATTGATCCCGTAATGAATCCATGGCATCTGAAGCCCCTTCTGACATGCTTCTATTCATGGCTGTCATACGGTGAAAGCCCCTGGGCTTGGCAATGAAACCTCCAACACCTGGAAATGTAAGGTAACTAGTCTGTAAGATTGGGAATTATACCACTGAACGCATGCATACTTAAGCTTTTTGACATACACTCATCAGAGCGCGCCGTCAGAAAGAGTTTGTGAGAACGCTTGCATTATTTCAGTTATTCCGTGATTTCAAACCCATTGGTAGCAAGCCTAATTTTGTTTTCCCTGACAGCCAATCAGGACTAATCATATTCGCGCGTATTGTTCCCTTGTTTCTGTCTATATTGTTTCGGTTTTGAGCTTTCTGTTCATTTATGCGATTTACTCTGAAGAGTGCATGTCAAAAAGCTTCAGTACAAGTGTGTTCAATGCTATTTTACCATTTTGCAGTACCAAACATCTAGCCTGTCTGTAAGACAAATTCACGTCACTACCTGCACTAAGCAGATCAGAATAATGTGGGGTTAACAATTCACTTCACATGGTAGAGTTTGTATCCTGTTAACTGAGCATTTATGAGTGTTTTCACACAGAGAAAAATATTAAATCCTTCATATGAATGAACACAATAGAAAGCCTACTCCTCCGAGATACTGTGATAATGCATCTTGCAAGCTGGTTCAGTAATGGCCCTCTCGAAAAGACTCCACTGACAATATACTGATTCACTAGCTCTTAATTGAAATAAATCATAAGACTGAATGTCTAAACTTTCGATAAATCAATCATAATGCTGCATGCCTAAACTTTCGATGAATAAATTATAATACTATAAATAAATAAATCTAAACTTTTGATAGTACTTCTCTAATCCTGGGTTCTAGGACAACTCCCCCGATATGGTTCTCACCTGACAACTCCCCCTGGAGCACAGCTACCCCTGAGGATAGCTCCCCTGAGGGAAACTCTCCCTGAAGGACACCTTTCCCAGATGACAACTCCCCAAGGACAAGGGAGTTGTCCTCCCGGGGGAGTTGTCCTGATATGCTAATCCTGATCTCCTAGACTACAATAGATATATGATGATCACTGATAACTTTACAAGCTGAGGTGACACTAATAAAATACATCAACAGTTAAATACCTTGAGAATTACTTCGTAGTTTGGTATATAGTTTTAAACATTTCATTTAAGTTTATTCTTCTTACATATCCACGGTGATCAACAGTAAAAGAGGTACTTAGTGTTTCTCTGTATCTGCCACTGCAGAATCTAAAACCCAAGATAACCCAACCTCTTGAAATGTGTATCTTTCGGCTTACCTGGTCTTAACGATGTTCTGTGCTTTGATTTCTTCTTGTCATGATGGTGATGGTGGTGGTGATGATGATGATGATGATGCTTTCCCTCACCTCCACTGCCATCATGCTTCTCTCCATACCCCCTCCACTTATCTGGATCTCAAGAGCAAAAAGGAATCACCATAAATACATGTCGTATATAATGACCTAGAGAAATATCAAAATTATTGATTACCTATGACTACCTCAATATTTGTGTGTACATCATACATTTGAACAAAACTATGAATAAAGATAAAAAAGTAAAATATTTCTTTCTCACTCACTGAAGTCATGTCATACTTATACAATTGTACATATCTGACACAACTAGCATTTCTAAAAGACAAAAGGACACCTGACATCTATAATTGTTCCACAAAGTACCTCTTTTAAAACTGCATATATGTGTGGTTATTCACAAAGCTCTGTAAAGGAGAGACAACATTTATTGCCCAAAAGCATACAATTAACCCATTCATGACAGAGGTCCACATTTTGTGGTTTGGCCTAATATCTTTTGATGCAAAGCCCTAAAAATCATACCAAATACATGAGTAGAAAGAGCAAAAAATTCTACACAAACTGTGCCCATTTTGGTTGCGTCAATATTCGTTGTTTGATGCTGAAAATAGTTTAAAGGAAAATAGGCATTAAAATCCTTAAATCGGCAATGTGATAGAAAGTTTAAAATCATTGTTTTCCCCTGCAAATTGGGAACTTTTTGACTTCTCATCATAATTTCTGTCAATCTATATTCATTTCAGATACATGACATTTTATAAGAAAAATGTAGCAATAAAATAAAAATGTTGGTGTTGCCAATTTGAAGAATAAAAGCTGATCAAATTAGGCTTTAAATAATTCCTGTCATGAATGGGTTAAAAGCAAAGTTATTTCAATTTCGGCTCTGAATAACCTGTTCCATATCATAGGAAGAAACACTCTACCTCTGGGATATGGCACTACGGGCTGGTTCAAAAAAGGAGGTTAAAGTGATTACACGATGGCAAACAAAATTTTGATATATGATCGAGAATAGAATTCTTAGAAGAATGACATTAAAAATATGATGATTTTCAATCGAAATCAATGCATTTTGGCTAATTTTCTCATGAAAAGTTATGAGCTGACCAAAAAAAATGGAGTATGAGGTATGACGTAAAAGTGGGTACCCAACATCGCGCATTGCAGTTGTGCTACGCGCTAGACTGTACAACATATATTATACCTTGCGCGCATTTTGCTAGAAGTGCGCGACAGGGTACCCACTTTGACGTCATTTTGACGTAAAAGTGGGTACCCAGTTGAAACTGGGTCATAGCTGAGGGGTCAAAGATATTCTGAAATCTTGCCACATTTGGGGGTTTCCTTGGCAACAGGACTTAAAAAAAAACTTTAGACAGATGATTTTCTGCTAATAAAATCATGCTCTTTTAAATGAACTAACATTGTTTCAGCATTGGGTACCCCCTTTAACTAACAGAGCAAAGATCATGTAAAATAGAACCCCTCTACCTCTTCCAACACCATCAGGGTCATATTCCTGATCAGCGATCTTGGAGATGTCCGAATGAGGATCAGCCAAGCTTCTTAGGATGGCCAGGCTACCCATCTTGAGACTCGATCGGACCTTCTTGGACTTCTTGTGTGTGCGAGCCATGGCCATACTACTGATCTGCTTGAAACCTGTCTCTGTCAAACGCACACCTTCTACAGAGAACTCTTTATTTTGTAGTTCTGTATGAAATCAAATAATCAAATGAAAGAGTCAATATAGTACGGATTTCACTCTAAGCCGTGCACTGAGATAAACCGTGGTACACTAATAGAGGCTAACACAAGACACAACCTGAAATGCCATTAAGTTCTGTCAAAGCTTTCCAAAATGCGTGGTATGAAACTTTTGCAAACACTATGAACATGACGGACAAAGAAAGCGGACAAAATAAACAACCCCTCATTCTACCCTTCAAAATGGTTCTGGTAGTCAAAAGAACGTCCCTTCACTGCTATTGTCTAAAATATGCGGAACAGGTGTCACATGCATAATTATTCACCTGGAACTACATGATTAAACATAATAGCTGTGAAGGGTTGTTCTTTGGACTACCAGAACCATTGTTTAGGGTAGAATGAGAGGTTGTTTATTTTGTTCGCTTTCTTTGTCCGCAATGTTCATAATGAAATCTGGACCACTACTGAAATGCACAGAAGTTTCACACATGAAAAAGATTCTTCTTGTACGGTATCCCCCATCCTCTATTCTTCCATCAAAGTTTTCATACTACAACAGTTTACCATTCCACATAAATGAATGTATAAGAGAGAAAATGTACCTGGTTCTTTTATTGCTAGTTTGGGTATTCTCTGAGGTGGTTCCTCGTTACTGGGGGGTTCTGGAAGCTGAGGTTCCGGTTCAGGAAGGAATGGTCTGCATAGGATACAGATGAAGCCCTTGTCCATGGCTCTCTCGGTTTCATCTTCAGTGTACAAGTTGTTGCAAATAGCATGCTGCCACCTGAGAGGAAAAAAAAAAGAAATTACCACCTCTTAATAATAATAATAATTAAAAACTACAATAAAACAAATATATATGACAGAAGTGATCACTAAAGGCTTGTTCAGATATGACACGACAAACCCACAACATTTTTAGTGTTCACAAATGACACAGCAAACCATGCCATTTATGTTAATGAACATGCATTAGTGCATCAATGCTCAAATAAAAGAGATTTTTGTCAAAAGTTGTGCAGACAAACTCATGACACCGTATTTTGCGCTAACTGCTTAAGAATTTGATTGGTCCACAGCTTTTTGGCACCAGGAAGCAAAAAATATACGTCTTGCCCGTGTTTTTGTTTTCTTTTTGCCGCCTCATATTCCACTGACTTGTACACTAAAAAATGTAGCGGTGGTTTGTCACAGGGGTTTGTCGCTTCATATCTGAATAAGTCTTAAGGATCATCAATTTGGTCAGCTGAGTATCACTGAGATTAACTGATCTAATTTCATCATCAGAATCATCATTTGATCAGTTGATTATCATTAATTATGGTCACTGAATACTAAGTCTTTTAGCATAATGAGCGAAACATTTCAACCTCTACAAGTATTTCAGAGCCACATGCACACCTCACTTCTGTCTATCACCAGTATAGCAAATCAATTCATTCCTTCACAAATTTTAAAAAACCGCCCACTCAAACACTGTATCTCCTCAATAGATTTATTTCAAGCAACATTAACCTCCTTTGCTGCTGGCATCCTTCTTTCCCCTTGAAATTTTGATGTTAGTAATTTTAAACCCTACGTTCACACTATTATCCAAGGGGAGGAGACAGTTTCCAGAGATCTTATCTTTTTTACGACCGACCATTCACACCTGCATGAGCTGTCTCCGAGCCGCGGAGACAAGTCGTTGCAGATCGTGTACGGCGAGGCCAGGCCCATCACATTTTGCGCATGCGCACATTCCGTGAAAACAGCTGTGCGCTATCAATTACGCCCTGAGGCACAATTTTTGTCCCCGAACCCCTCAACTGTCGAGGGAGAGGGGATAGAGTTCTCTGCAACTGTTCAGACTATCAAATTGGAGGGGAATTCTCTGAGGCACGGGGAATTCTCCTCCCCTTGGAGAATAGTGTGAACGTAGGGAAAGAGAGAGTGAAATGATACCTGTGACAGTGAGAACACTGGCAGAGGAGTTCATTGTCTCTGTAGCTCCTGTAGCAGTATGCACAGTGTGTCATGCTGGCACAGGGTCCACACTGAGTGTAGTTGTTCATCCAGTCAGCATTCTCCCCAGGCGTCACTGACCCGCAGTGAGTGCAGCAGACACACCTAACAGAAACAAAATATGGTAATGAACCACTGCAACTTCTAATTTCAACTACAGCCAAGATATTCCTGGCTTAATGTGCTTAAAGGAAAATTCCATATCATACTGGATATATGGCAGACTGGATACAGAAAGACATGTATTGCTAAATCCTTTATTGATGTTAATGAATATACTAAGAAAGATTAACTAATACTGTGGATAAGAGTATCATCTGTCAATATTCTAGCACTGTGAATACAAATTTATAGTCTCAAAAAAAAAAAATAGTCTTCCAAACACAGAGAATCATCAGTACGACAACATTAACAAATTGACATTCACAAATGATATCTTACCATTTGCATTTCCATCCGCCTTTGGGCACAGTCTGCAGTGGTGGATCTAGGCAGTAGGTGTGATAGCTGATATCGCAATCATCACACAGTAATAACCTCGCCTCATCACTGGACTTGCCACATCCTTCACACACAGTACAGTCTAGACATCTCCAGCCTTTCGATAATACAACCTTCGTGATCTGTAACACAAAGTGTGGTGAGTAGGTAATGTTAAAATGAGGTTTTAGGAGAATACCCTTGGAAGCAATGTATCAGTAACACATTTCAGTACATACATCTTACATTTAAAAAGACAAATTTACATTTAGTAAGGGAAGGCTTATTAATGATGCAATTGGGCATACTGCAAGAAGCATACTGACATATTCAATATTGGAGACAAGACAGACTCAAATCATCCTTACACGTATTCCGCACACCCTAGTACATCATTTTGAGTGAATGAATTGTGAACTTTAATAAGTGAAGTAACACTTAAAGAACACAATGCCATATTTGAGTTTTTAAAGCAATCACCTCCAAGTGGCAATAATAAAGTAACACAATAATGTGTATAAAAGTCCATGCAGTCTACAGTCAACTGCAATACTAGAGTCCATTGTTCATCTCAAACAGCTGTTCAATAAATACCAGGGGATCAGCTACTCATTGTTGTATCCAGGACAAGTTTATTCATTCCAAGAAATACCCTTTGTGCCAAGTATCAGGCAGTGTATACCTTCCATTCAAACCTCTTACAACCTTCAACAATGGGAATGTCCCAAACACCTGACTACATGATATCTGGTTACAGCAGGACAAATACAAATGAAGTTGAATAGAATAACAGTCCCTCATCGCAAGCGGGACATGGACATACATATTCCAACTCTTCTTGCAGATCAAAATGGCTTTGGGACATGATTTTAGCGGAAGCTGATTAAAATACCACACATATTTTGTGTGTGTTTTACCTACATCAAACAGTAAATGTGAACAAAAACGTACCTTAATGTTAACACAGTATGGATGATAACACTGACCACACTGTGAACATGTTAATAATCTCCCTTCAGGTCCAAGACCAAAGCTGCCACAGCTCAAACACATGTCCTACAAAGTGGATAAAAGGAGAAAAGTAAGAAATCAGAATTGTACAATGTAAAGAGGACATCAGAAATGACAGCACAGTGAATATGCAACGGCTGAATATTGAAAGATGTTTACTTTTTAAAGTCACATATGAAGAACATCCAAACAAATAACATACCAGTCAACATCCAAATTATGAGGTTTAAAGAGGTAAAGACTGTACAGCTAGAACTTTAAGTCCATGAAATGACAGCAAATAAAAAAGCAGAATACAAATACATTTCTGTATTAAAATAACACAATGAAATAAATTTGTAAAGGCCAAGAGTGCATTTGAAAACTAAGAAATGATGTAAAAGTCATCTCAAACATGTCCCTAACATAACATGGTTATTTCTCATACTCTGAATGATTCAGGATATTGGGCATCTGGCAACATCCTAGTGAACATATTGGCCCAAATTCACAAAAGAGGTTTTTATTACTAAACCATAGTTTAAACCTCCAAAATCGCAAAAATATGCATGTCCTTGTGTCCAATGGACGGGCAGTAATACAGTTTTAAATGCTTACTTGCACTTATCTACATGTAATCACTCTTATTTATGCTCATTTTACTCACAGAAACCACGGTTTACACTATGGATTAAAGTAAACCTCCTTTGTGAATTCAGGCCTTTATGTCTTGCGGTACACTGTATGATATAAACAGTTGGCCTGGGCATATAATGGATGCATAACAATTAAACCGTACCTGAGTGGCAGTGAACTTGTCATCCACAGAGAAGAGCACCACAGTGCTATGCATGGAGGTATCTTCATCGTCTTTCTCCTTAGCTGAAGAAGGCTTCTCTACTACCACTGGCTCCACCAGTTCCAACTCACTTGATGGCTGTCAAAAACAAATAGTTTTACACATGTGCTCAGTTTGAAACATTCCTTCACTATGTTTTAAATTGGGTAAGTTTATAAGTAAAAGAAGGACCATCACAGAGTTATTGTGATCAATTTGTTTTTCCTCCACAGTTTAGTGCAATTTATAAGTGATATGCTGTTTCAAATTATGTTACATATGTGAGGAACATTATCAATGTACACCTGTACATAAAATTGCTTCAAAACAAGTCCAACAGGTTAGAACATTAAAGATAAACTTGAGTTTCTGGATGTGTGACTATAATGTAAAAGAAACTGTTTCAAAGCAATTGGGAAATGCGGAATAAGTGGTACACAAAAAATTGATTAACATTTTGTTATCAATTCATAGAAAATGAAAAGAAATCAACTCAATCTTGTAGAAAAGAAAATGCACTGCACACAAAATATTGGTATTTGGGACTGCATATCAATGTTTGGCCAAACACTCAAGCTGTTTCTTGTCATATTTCAAATATGAGGGCATTCTAACAGCAATCCTTTTCAGGGGAAATTTCTTCTATGACATTCTTCCCAACTGACAAGGAAAGAATGAGAAAGCTCACAAAATTATTTTTCACCTTTCCCATAACTCTTTAATAGTCTACACACTACATACCGGTATCTAAGTGATTGAGATTGTTGAATTGAATGTGTTGTCATTATATCATAGAAGGAAACAACAGTCAATAGCCATAATCAAGTGAATTTTATTTTGCAATGTGATAAAAGCGACTTTTAGATTTGCATGTCAACATAGTGAACAACTATTACATGATGTGTGACGTCGTCTCCCTCGTTCACTACCCAAATCAAGAACGCGTCCACTTCAAGTTTTCTGTCATCCTAAATCCAGAACGGCATTCACTAAAACCCACACATTTGTGCGGCGCTCATGACGTCATCACGTTCACTGCCTGTTGTCGATGTATCGTCGACTAATCTAAACTGTTTCAATCTGAAGTCAACGGTGGTAGACGACCACGTTGACATGCATGGACAACGTGAACACCATTATCGTCCACTCAAGATAGAAATGTCAGACTTTCGTGTCGCTGAATTGCTACCCCCTCCCCCATCAAAAAAAAAAGCAATAGACTTACTGGTGGTGAAGCAGGTGGTAGGGCAGCAATCTTGATCTTAGGTTTCGGACCTCTTCTTCCACCAACACTGCTTCCTTGTCTTCTCCTCCTCCCTACAGCTGCATAGCTACTACTGCCTCTTCCCTGCAACAACAAGCAAAGACAGTGACATCAATCAGATCAAATACAAAATGGAGTTTTACACTCCAATAACAATAGACTAAATAAAGTCTCAGAAGATGAAAAATATAAGAGCAAAGATAATCATGAATTAGTCTAGAATTATGATTCATGTTAAAACTAGTATAATGATTCACAAACTTTCAAAAATTTGAAAGGAAGTTCAATTAATATTATACTATACTAATGGTTCTGTTCTATTGAGGCACTCATAATTGAATTTGATAATCATGTTTCATTTTCCTGAACAGCCTTTATTTGGCCTCCCAAAAAGCAGTAAGGACCTGCGATCAGAGTTACATTTCAGAGACATAACTGCTCAGCATTAATCCATCCATGAAACTTCTGGACTATTTTCATGTAAATCCAATTTCTTGTATTACAATATAAAACCTACCCTATGCCTGCCAGTAAATTTTTTCCTTCCCAATGTCTCCAGATGACTGAGTGTGTCAAGAGGCTTGATCCATGATGCCGCCTTATCACAGGGACAACAGTCATGGAGAGACTAAAACTAACCTGTCTTCTTCCGTTACCATACTAACTTACATTCACATCTAACATCTTGTATCAGAATCTAAAGCTTACCCTTGGCCTGCCGCTGAACCTTCTCCTTCCCATCCTCTCCAGTTGACTGAGTCTGTCAAGGGGTTTACCCCCTCCGTGGTGCCTGGTGACAGGTGCAATGGTCATGGACAGACTCCCACTAGATCCTGATAGAGATGCTGAAAACTCCTGTACATAACAATGACAGTTTGACTTCAGTCATTTTTAAGAAATGTACAGATTCTTAATTATAGTCATAACTTCATTCAAAATAGTATTTATTACTATTATCATTTTTGGTTTGAGAGTAGGATATAAACATGGGTAAAAGGGTAAAAAGGAAAGGACATAAAAAGAAAGACAGACCAACAGACAGACAGAAAGAGGGAACAGATTAACACAATAAAGGAAACCGCTAGGGATTAGGAAGGGAACAAGAGTGATGTAAAGGAATCCAAGAGGTAAATGAGAGAGATAATGTTGGATAAGAAAGAATGATGACTACCCTTCTAAACTGACATAAAGAATGGCCGACTGACTGGTAAGGATTCTTTGGTATATGAACAGATGCTGTTATTGCATACCTGTACCTCTGGCCTCTTATCATCTGATGCCATGGTGTAATCTGTGTCGATACTGCTCAGACTCAGACTATCCTCCTGAACACTGGATGCACTCAAGGACATGTCTTGTGACGTATCATCTGGAATAGGAAGATGAGGAGGTGTTCTTGAACTGGATGCAAAAGGACTTCTTCTCCCTATTTTGTGATAAGTTGGAAGGGTTGACAATTTAATATTTCATGTTTATTACTGAAATAGTGGCATTCCATTCATTTCCACCTAAGCCTGCTGGCTTTTTGATTGAATGGCTGAGATGGGTGAAGAAAACAAATCTAATTCTAATGGAACAAAACATGATACAGATATCTCATCATGAAATCTTTTTTTTTTCTTGCATATACTTATGCAATAGTTTTCCTTACATAAAATTGTCAATTTCATCAACAATGAAAGAATTTTCCCCAGAAAGGCTTTGAGAGGCCAAAAATGATTGACACTTTATGTAAGACTATCTAATTTTGTTTCTAACATATTATTTCTCTTTTACTTGAGTAACAAAATCAAGAACTAACTAACCTTCTTCAAAGGGACTTGCTGATCTTCTCCTCTCTAACTCCAGTCCTCTGTGTGGTCTATGACGACAGTCTGGACACTTGTATGGTGTGGGCTGGCCTGCAGCCTTGCTCTGCTGGTACTTGCTTATTACTGTCCTGTCATCACAGTCGGCATGAACATACCTACAAAATACAAACAATGTATCTAAGTTTCCAAGAGGCTTACTGGGAATATACCTAAAAAAAACATGTCCAGCTTCAAGAAAGGGGTTGGGGGGAGCTAAAAGTATTTCATTTCACCCGCAAAAATAACAGTGTTCACAAATGCATCCTCTGGTACCCTCAATTTCTGGAAGGCAATATTGCCTTGAACTTTAAAATGATGCACAAGAACCTAAAACCTGACAAAATCAGTAACTATTGATGCAACCGAGAATTCATTTAACTAAACTTACAGATATAATTGAATGTGATGGTGTCGTTAACATAATATGACCAAATTTCGACCGATAAAATGAAAACATGTCAAATATCATGACTGCTTATAGATCATAATTATGATTTCTGACAATTTGCACTAAAAATAGCCAATCCAAGTTGACATCACAACTATATGAATTCTTCCTTTACTACTAAGTTTGATAGTGATATCCTTGACGTGCCACTCCATGTTCCTTCAACACCTTAGCTAATATTGCTATTTCCTACCTATTGCAGAGATGACATTGGACCATGACTTTGTGCGTAGTATGATGCCTGTATGCCTTGCCACAGATGGGGCAACAGTAGCCTTTGTTGCGTTGCTGATAGCAGCTGTCACAGACCGTGTAGTTATGATGCCACCTTGAGCTGGGGCCATTACCCGGCGTCCGTGCACCGCAATCCGTGCACACCCTACAGGTCTGAGGATATAATGAACCATGAAGTTACAGAGCTAGCTTTAGCTCTATTGAAATCTCAGTGGAGTTTTTAACTTACTGAATACTAAGCCCAAGATAACCTGGAATAGAGTTATACTGATATCAAATCATGCTCGATGGGTTAACGATGGAAGGCAATCCGGATGATGGCATAACCCAAGAGAATTCCCTAGCTATCAGTGATAAATGTACACTTCTTGATATGTAAGCATGAAATATCTTTACTGACCTTACAAGCTTTTCCATGGCTAATAAGGATATAAATTTAATGATTTACGAAAGCTGGCTACTGCAAAAGAAATTTTGTGGTATCAATAAAAATCAGCTGTTTTTACAAAGCAGATGTATTATCATGGTAATTTCTCTACGTATCTAATGAATATGGCTTATTTTTCATCAACCTTAACTTTTCTGCATCAAACCCAAGAAAAAGCAATCAAGTTGAGCTAACAGCCATTATCCAAATACTGTAAGCTTAACAATTAGATCTATGGTAACAGGGCAGGGTTGACTTACTTTGCATTTCCAGCCATTCTTGGGAATGGTGATCATGGCTGGTTTCAGACAGAATGTGTGATAGCCCTTGTCACAAGTATCACACACAAGCATCTTGTTGTCATCTCCAGGTTGCCTATAAGTTAACATACAAATCATTTGGTAAATAGTCATCTTGCAGAAAATGAGATGATTCATTTTGCAGCATGTATACACATTATATTTACACAAAAAAAAACATGCCTGGATGAAAGAAAAAATACACAAAATTTTACAAACACACTTTCAAATGACTGACAAAATAAATATAGAATTTTAATTAGCAATCGCCGCTCTTCTATTTAATTTAATTTGATTTGATTGTTCTATTTCAACAGGATATCCCCTTCAGTAAATTATGTATCCTTCTTCCAGTTCACCCTGCATAACAGTCAACATACAATCATATTACAATTATACAAAACATAATTAATAAATGACAAATGTGGTATCATACACACACACACACGCCACATACAAGTGAAATGTTACAACCTGGCACTTTACAAACATTTTTGCAGAATGCTCTTCATTATAAAAGACAACATGTAACCACCTTTTTACAAAACAAACACAGGATGTATTTAAGAGATCAGTTAAGTCAGACTCAAAAATCAAACATTAGAAAGACTGTTATGATATTCCTGTTTGTTTTTTCTTTCCATAACAGTACAATTAGCAAGTAATAATTGTGAAGCTGCCAATACCAATATCTATGACAGTAATAATGATTACGGTAATGATCATGTCGCTCAACCTACCTGCAAGTCTGGCAGATCTTACAGTTGGGGCATTGCCAGCCTGCTCTAACAACAGGGTCGATGGAGACAGGTGGGTCAAGGCAAGAGCCATGGTAGTGCTGTCCACAACTAGTGCAGAACAACGACTCAGCAAGATTACCAGGCAGGTCACAGATGGCACATTCTAACTCCTCCATCTCAACTACAAGAACACAATGTTAAAAAAGCATGAATTATTCAATACAGTACCATTCTTGCAATAATTGCCAAACAGTCAAATTTGAAATATTGCAAATTGTTATTTATAAACAAAGACAATAATCAAATGATGAAGAGTATAGCTTTAACAATATAATTCTTGGGCTAAAAAAGTAGTGCATGTCACTGCTCAACTTTGATCTTAGATACACAATGTACTCACCAAATCAAAGAGTATGGAGTGAAGTGCTGTAATTCTGCACTCAAGCACCATAGTAAACATGGTATAGCTACACCCATTCGATTTCTGTGCTGAACTTGTTAAAAACTATCATGAGTGTAATATTCCCTTCTAAAACAAATTCCTTCAACAACTGATCATAAATTCCAAACTGCAAATGAAATGATAGACAATCAGAAAGCAAGAGATATACCAACTTACCTCTCTCTTCTGCAGAATCCAGATGTTCTGGACACAACAGAATGAGAGACTTGATACCCTAAAAGAAAAAACAACATCAAATCAAACTTGTTGAAATCACAAGGTGATGTAAGTATACAGTTATATCTAGCAGGGTTCCCGGAAGGTCTGTTCCAGACCTTCTGTTCTGATCAAACATACAAACTGACTTGGACAATGGAGACATCTTCGAGCCATACACAGAAATGAAGAGTACCAAGGTAAGGGTTTCACTTTCATTTTAAACAAATGAGATATGTTTATATGTTTAATCAAGTGGGAGATGGTATTTCTGTTCCTTTCATTTTCAGATTACAAAGATCCTTTCAATGAGTCAATAATTAGTTGTTACCTTTTTATTCTATAAGCACGTTCAATCCATGATTGTATGTATAAAAATGTTGGAAAAGGTAGCTTGATATGGAAATTAGAATATTCAATTTAAAGACAGAGTTGAGTTTGGGTCATGCAAATACACTGGGAAAAAAATTGTCCCTAAGCAAATGGGAAAGATAAGAGTAGAATTAATAAACAGTGGGGTCTAGTGTGAGATTTGGATAACCAAATTGACAAGAAATTCATTAACTTTCTCCAAAAAGGCACTTGCACTGAACTTAGAAATGGGTATATGGGACCACACACAAATGAAGCATGAATATTCAGCCCTAACACTTCACCATTTCTCATATCAATTTTGCAAGCACTTCAAGAGCAATCCTTTGCATGGAACCTCTCTAATATGATATTCTTCCTGAAATAAAAAGAACTTGGATAGCTCACACATTATTTTCAACCTTCCTGGAACTAAAATTTCTCTTTTAGTCATAGAAAGGTGAGTCATTCATGAGGGCAAGAGTGCAAGATTACCTGAAAGGAACCACTGCTTGCAGCACATGGATAGTGATAGACCCTGTTACAGCCTTGCTCCACACAAAATATGGTGGCTCCAAACCTGTGACAGTAACTGCAGCGCTGTGGTAGGAAAAACGTTTGAGCATTGTCAACTGTAGCATGCTTACCGAGGGCAGAACATGCAATGGTTATGCCTGAAAGTGTGATGTATGGTTGGACCTACTACTCATCGACCGCCTCTAATTGTTTACATCGTATCTCAGAAAATATTTGTTAGTTTTACCTTAATTTCGTCTCTCTTGTGCAGAGAATGCAGCAGATTAACATCTCATGTTCAGATTGTTGACTCGTATGATACGCGCGGAAATCTCGGCGATAAACGCATGTGATGTTTTTCACTGTGCGCCTGTGTGAGCTCATTATTTAAACCGACCGCCGGTCCTCTATTGATTAAGCACGTATTTATCATTTTCATCATCAACATCGAAAGGCTTTTTGTCGTTTAATGATAATCATAGCATTTCAAAGAAAAATGGAAAGAAACTAGATGAATTCTTGACCGCGCGGTCGAAATTTATGCCTCCGCAATTGCCAGATCGCAAATATATGGCACATTCATGTTGATTTTTTTATTTTCATGTATACAATGACATCTTCGACCTTGACCTTTGACCTTGTGACCCTCAAATCTAATGAGACCATTATGAGACTTTCCATATGCATACATGAGCCAAGTTCGAAGTTGAACCGTCACAGAGTTGTTATCACAATAACAAGCAATTTTAATGTAATAATAACCTCTATGACCTTTGACCTTTAACCTTGAGACCCAAAAATTTAATCAGATTACTATCCCTCCCATAAGCATACATGTGCCAAGTATGAAGCTGCTCTGTCAAATGGTTGTTGAGTTATCGCGAGAACGGCCCATTTCTATGAACATAATGACCTCTGTGACCTTTGACCTTTGACCTTGAGACCCCAAAATCTAATCAGATCATTGTCCCTCCCATATGCATACTCGAGCCAAGTTTGAAGTTGATCCGTCAAACAGTTCTTAAGTTATCGCGAGAATGAAAACGGGACGGACGGACGGACGACCTGAAAACATAATGCCTCCGGCAACCATCTACTGTGGGCGGAGGCATAAAAATGAATCTATTGCTTATTAGCGTATTTGGCAACGTAGCCTAGTCTGTTCCTAGTTTATGTCGTCATCACATCGACAAAATAACGACAGATATGTGTTCTAAAACGGAACAGTTGGAACTACACAAAAGGTAAACAGAGTTTTTACATTTAATGTTATTTGGGCATGCCGGTATTTGTAAAGTTTCTTTTTAAAATATATTCTGTTATTTCATCCTCATTTCTCATGGACTTGGATTACAATAGCCTGTTTGATTACTGTGGTGTATTGCACTAAGTTCCACCGAAGGTGGTCGGTCCAAAAAAAGGTGGTCGATGAGTAGTAGAGTTACCATACATGGTATACTGACAAACCATGTAATATATGTATAATCATCTCTTTTCACTGTGACACAGCGTGTTTCTATTCTAAAGACATTCAGTCGTGGGTTTTCATGGGGAGTGAATCATAATTTGCTGACACCAGACTTTGTGAAAAGCACTGGAAATGCCTGTAAAAGAGCTACATTTCTGGAGCACAGCAAAACAAGCTGTCCCACCACAAACATTCTTCGGCCTGCTTCGGGCATTCTCAGGCCAGGGAAAGTGAGATAATGACTTTGCCATATAGGGCAAAGGGTGGAATATACAGAGCATTACATATAAGGTCTGTTGGTCATAACACTCATAGTGATGGACAACACCTGTTACTGGGTAAGCACCCATGGTGTCAAATTCCCCATGAAAGCCCAGGACTGAGCATCTTTAAAGCAGCTTATTGATTTGTATGTTGAAACAAGGTTTGAATTCACTTACACATCAATGCAATGAAATTTAATGCTGGCAATCTGATACAGCACACAACATAAGATGTTCACAGGGCAAAGGGGCAAGTTATCCTAAAAGCATGTTTTCAAATGAGTAAATGTAATAACAAAGAAACCACGGGGATGAAGTTCTGACTAAAAATGTCTGGTTTCCAAAAAATCCCAAAACACCACAATGTTTATCATATGACTCATCCATCATTAATGTGGTCATGAATTCCTTTTACTGTGGTACACAGTCAAGTCATAAAATATTACTGAAGTCACACACAAAAAATAAATTTGAGTAGTGTAGTATACTGTGACAAAAAAGGATGATGGAATGAGTCTAAAATACCTGAGTGATCCCTGAGAATACAGCCTTATCTACGTTGAGGAGTTGAAAGTTCTCGTTTTGGCACACACCATCTGACCAGGCAGCACAGCAGTGATGTGCTGTCGTGTGACCTATGGAGAAAACAATTGATAAAGATTATACTGGCTGGAACATTATGCTGCAATATATCAAAATTCAAGGCAATCTTAGGGGCACTGTATCATCTGCTGAGCCTGAAGAGTGCTTTCTGTGGGTACAGTATACAAGTGCATGCCTCTGTGGGTCTCAAAAGAGGATATACCACAATGATATCTATCTAAACCTAGAGACCCAAATGATAATCAAATAGCTGTTTGTCTTAGCACTAGTTACGCATGACTTTAAGAATGACTTCAATATGGAAAGTTAAATGCGATTCTCAATCATATTTAATCGCATGAGCCAAAGTTGAAATGTCTATGCAGATTAACATTATTAAATTAACAAAACATTTTTAATGTGAAGTACAGTTTTAGCAAACAATTTAATTGAGAAATATAGGGAAATATAGTCACACTTTATTAAAACAAGATGAAAAATTTGGGCATCCCATTCAGCTGTTCATAGACAAGTCGTTCTTAAAGTCATGCATAACTTTACGCACAGCTTTGTGAAACACCCCCCCCCCCCCCATGCAACATAACCACACAGCACATAATCTGTAAATATCACCTCATGTGCTACACATACTACAAAGAAATAAAAGAAAGTGTGCTTTATCTTACAGGGATATCACCAGTTATCCATTCAAAGGATGTACGATGGGATTTCTTACCTGTTGTTTCAAAGAGGGTATGGAGATCTGGTTCATCAGCATGGCCAACACGACTCAATTCATCCAAGCCTTCTAATGAAGGATCCTTGACAGCATCAGGATTACTCCTACGAGGTGATTTACTTCTGTCCCTACAGAAGGAAAAAAAGGCAGAGGCTATTCGTTTAGAATAGGAACAGAATAAATGCATATCATTCTAATTTATGACATCTCTAAAGCTGTTTCTCTGGGTGAATTTGTAATTTTTTTTTTAACATAAACATTCACTGTATTACATTTGCATGCAAAACTGATCATTTCAATGTAAATCTGTGTTTAGAGTTTACCAGTTGACTACATGTACTGAATTCTTGTATTCCCATAGAGTCATAGACTTCGTACAGGGGCAACCTGGTTTCAATGGGTTATGGTACAGATTTTCTAGAGTACAATTACAACCATCACCAGATAAACCATGTGGGACACATGGTTGCCTTTGCATGGGAACAAGCAATATATCATGGACAACCAAATACTAGCAAATCCAATAGCAAGCTAGAGATGGTCGCTGTGTAAGCAGCGTGTAAGATCATACCCATGTCCATGCTTGTGAGACTTGGGAGGTCCCCGAGATCGTCTCCATGTGAGATGCTTTTGACTCCTCTCGTTAGGATTGTAAGGAGCATCATCTTCGTAGTTCCTTCTGGACCTTGGTAGGGGCTTCCTGAAGGGGTTGAATCCTGGGGTGGGGTCAAACCGAAGTAGATCCCCCTGGCCCAGCAAGCTTCGCTCACCACAGCAGCAGAGGGAACAGATCGGATCACTGCTACTGAATGAAGGAAGCGAACAAATATATTGCATTAGCTGATGCTATCACTCTCACAATATCTATCTAAAAATGCGATAGTGACTCATTTCAGAGAAACCTATAGTTATGATTTAACTTGGTTTATGTCTCAAGTGAAAGAATATATTTCCAAGTGATTTTTCAGACTACCGTATATATCAAGTGAACAATTACAACATCACTTCCAACAATATATGTAGATACTTCATGCAAGGAAAATATAATTCATAATATAAATGATGTTAGGGAGAAGTCCGGGAGAGGGGAGAAAAGAAATACACTTACCCATTATTACAATCCATTACTTCCTCCTCATACTGGTTTTCCTCCATCAGACCCATCCCATAACCCCCTGTGTGCCCTGGGCTGATCCCTCTGTGACTCAGCTCAGGGGACGTTACCCCACTGTCCGTTGCAGCACTGTAAGAATCCAAAGACTTGACCAGTGACTGGTCGCTACAAGTTCTTTCCACCAATTGTTCCGAACTGTCCATCATATGGGACATATCACCGGGGTCATCGTCCTCTGGGTCCTCTTCCAGTGATTCATTGTCCAAGGTTAGCTTGCTGGAGGGATCTACCTCCAAGTTGCTGAGAGTTGTATCCATAGTTATTGCAAGATCTGTTGGTTCCTCTTCAACACCACCACCCTCCACTCTGAAGAAAGAAATTTGAAATCGACTTTGTAAATGACAATGCGATACTTGGCTAGGTTACTGTACAATGCTAGATTACATTCTTTATATTTTCATGACTTTAATACTTCTGGGTGGTGTTTCACAAAGAGTTAAGTTGGACTTTTGCACTTAGTTGCATAGTTGCATGCTGTATATCATGCATCACCACATTGGTCAGATCATGCTCAGGAGACACGTACTATTGGGAAGTCTATCAATGAGATTACATGTTAAATACTGGATGCACACTGGTGCTTACGCAGGACTCTCAAGTCCAACTTAACTCTTTGTGAAATACCCCCCCCCCCCCCAGATTATATCACCATACAACATTTACTTACAAATTTCTTGTAGCAACACCCTCTTTTCTCCACAAACTCAAATCTTATACATGTATATCATATCCAACTGCACATACTTAGCCTACATGTAAGCAGTGTTGCACTTATCTTTTTTTTTTAACAGTAACACTATAATATCAAAGCAAATACATCAAAAAGAGGTACTTCAATTCAAAAAAATTGAAGACATACTTAGAATGCCTCTTGATACATGTACTTAAATATCAGAATGCATATTTGATGACTATTCTATAGTTAGAAATAAATTGTTCAGGTTAAAGTTAAATATTAAAAATGAGAAAGAGACATTTTTATTCAAGATGAACAAAAAGTTCCTATTCTTTTTTTGTAATAAAACAAAAATGATAACTTAAAGACCTATACAAAAAAAAACCAAGGCAATAGCCATAATGTGTCTCGCCATGCTCATGTGGAATCATTCTTGCAGATAACTTGTAACATTAGACCTTTGACCTACATGTATACACAACGTTTCACCCCAAATAACACTGAGGTCCATGTAAGCCATCTACCATCCAAGTTAGGTTACAAATGGGCTTAATGTTCCAAAGTTACCAACCCCAGTAGAAACTTACAGGAAAATTTTGACATTTGACCTCACTTGACCTATATACGCAACCTCTGACCCCCTAAATAACACTGACGTCCCTGTAAAGCATCTACCATCCAAGTTTGGTTACAAACGGGCTAGTGGTTCAAAAGTAACTAACCCCAGTAGAACTTGCAGGTAAAGTTTAAAGGGGGTAATGCTGAAACAATGTTCCTTCATCTAAAAGAGTATGATTTTATTAACAGAAAATCATCTGCCTAAAGTCTAAAAAAGGTCGTGTTGCCAAGGAAAACACAAAATATGGTAAGATTTCAGCCTATTTTTGGCCCCTCAGCTGTGTCCAAGTTTCAGTTCGGTACCCACAATGACATCATTGTGGTTACCCAATTCTAGCAAAATGCACGCAAGGTACAATACATATTGTACAGTCTACTGCGCGCCACAACTGCAATGTGCGAAGCTGGGTAACCACATCTACGTCATACCTCATACTCAAATTTTTAGGTCAACCCTTGAATAATCACAAATAATTTGCCAAAATGCATTGATTTCGATTGAAAATCATCAAATTTTTAATGTTATTGTTCTTAGAATGCCATTCTTGATCATATATCAAAAAAATTTTAACCATTGTGTCATCACTTTAACACTGGATGGTTGACCTCACTTGACCTTTGACCTACACACAAGAACTAAATGGTTGCAAAGTTATTCAAGTTTCTTAAGCGTCACGGACGGATGACAGACGGACACCGCTAAGGATCCCTTAGTCTCGCTCCATTCGTCGGCTTGACAAAAACTAGAAAAAAATTTCAATTTTCAATTTCGATTTCAATTCACTTTGGGAACTACCTCATAAAACACAAAAAGATGACATGTTTAGCTGGCAAAAAAAAGGGGGGAAAGAGTTTTTGCCTACCTTAGGCCTCTCCTCCTTTCATTGACATTGAATGTTTCACGTTTTGGCCTTCCTCTTCCTCTCCTCTGTGGAATACTTTCCACATCCATCGAGACCTAGGCAAACAAAACAATAGCTGAAAACTAAAGCATGTTCTTTAAAGGAGCAAAACGTTAAAGTCAAGAGAAAATTGAATTCAAAGATGAATTTTCATTGAATAATTCAAGGTTTGATTGATTTAATGATGAAGTATTTACTATTTTGATTGTTGTGTAAAATTCACAGGTTTTCGTAGAATGTGGAAAGTACTAAATGTTGCAGTTTCAAGCATCTTCTACGAACAGTATTTGCACAGAGTAAATCATCTTTCATGTATCATGATGGACATTCCAGGAAGCTCATCCTCTTGCACCTTTATAACATCACCTTGCACCTTTATACGTCATGACATGTACATGTAGGCATATAGCAAACAGCTTTACATGTACACTGTACATCCATGTTAAAGCCCATTCCGGTTTCCCTCATGAAGTGCAGTCTGACATTGGTATACACTGAGCACCTGATATCGCACTCGATTCATAAAAAACTCTTTTTAAAAAACAACAAAATTCCTAATCTCTTATTAGTCACTAACTACATGTAAATGTTCACTCAGATTTATGCCAAATACATGTACACTATATTGGTGTATTTCGCCCAAAAATTGGTAATGATCACTTTGATAAACCGACTGATCAAATAGACATTCTTTGAATGAAGTGACTAGTGACTGTCCTCTTCTTTTAATAATATGATAATGTACTAGATATATTAATGTGTACTATTAAGGCACGTTCAAATGTGATGCAACTTTGTGCTGCCACATTTTTTGTGTACAAGCCTACGGGGTATGAGGCGACAAAAAAAATGTTGCCGAGGCAGGAGACATTCTTGTTTGCTGCCTGGCTGCAAAAAAATGCTCACCAATCGAATTCCTAAAAAGTTAGCACAAAAAATGTTGTCATGGCATTGTTCGCGCAAGTTTTGACAAAGTTGATGCATTAATGCTCATTCATTAGCATGTGGCAGCACAAAGTCGCATCATATCTGAACGCACCTTTAGTGTTACCTCAATTTTATGTAATGATGAAAATTTGTTACATCAGCATCACATACAATTAAATGAATTCTAGAGCATTACTTCAGTGAAATTTCAGATGTGTAACTGTGTAAGCACTGTTTATTTTGTTTTAGGTCAATGATACGTACATTTATTTCTTTTACATGTGCATGTAAATATTTATTCCATGGGTAATGTAAAATAACAGATTCTCACATCAAGTTAAAGAGTACAATCATTAAAAGATACATTGCTCTGTATGTTAACTACGAGCTTCAAATATTATTTTTATGAAAAGATTATTGCTAGTTCAAATATACTCTCAATAAACATACATGTAAAAGCCACTAGCGAGTACTAGTAGATCAGTCAAGGTATACATACATTACAAGTACGTGTATGAAGTAGAGCGTTTATGGAATCACACAGCCATTTCATTCTTCTCTTCTTCGACCACCTTACCCTTAACCACTAGAAATGCTGAGTAAAGCTTTTGGGGGTATTTTATACACACTAGCCATACACATTTTTTTTTTTCCAGGTGACTGGTACACTGACAGGAACTATTTAACGTCTAATATGATCAGCTTTTATAGTTCATATTGGCAACACCAACTTTTTTATTTTACTGCTACATTTTTCTTATAAAATGTGATGTATCTGAAATAAATATAAATTGACAGAAAGTATGAGAAGACGAAAAGTTACCAATTTCCAGGGAAAAACGGTGATTTCAATCTTCCCATCACATTGCCAATTTAAGGATTATAATGCTTATTTTCCTTTCAAAAAACTTTCTGCATGAAACAACCAATATTGACGCAACCCGAATGGGCACAGTAAGTGTAGAATTTTTTGCTCTTTCTGCTCATGTATTTGGTATGATTTTTAAGGCTCTGCATCAAAAGTTATTAGGCCAAACCACATAATATGAACCCTCTGTCACGAATGGGTTAAATAACTGAAGACTAGGGGAATTCAGTGATGCAATATTCCTACCATGGAACTTACCTCTGATTCTGGCTTAGGGCCAAGTCTTTTCCTGCGTCCTATATGAGAGAGAGAGAGTAATAACAATTACATCATTTCCATTAAATATAAGAAGTACTAAGAAATATGATAACAGGTAATCAACACCAAATATCATTCAATCTTTTAAATGCAACTCATGTAATTGGGGAAAATTGTGAAAAAAATAATAATAATAATAAACAACAACAGCTAGAAATAAAGAAAATGGCAAAAGTGTACATACAATACATTCATTCTGAAAATTACATGTAGAAGGTTCTCAATTTGTATTAAATTTGGCAAGGAAACAATCATCAATTAAAGAGGTTTATTAATTTCATCAGCACATGATTGAATTCCAGTCCAAAAAGGGGGGGAATATTTCATGTTTCAAACTGCATTAATTTCTTGCCAGTGAAATTTTGTGCAAAAGCATGTTACTTGATTATCTATATTGTAACCACTGAATTATTTGTGAAAACTGTCCATAAATTTGTTGATCACTGATCATCCCATCAACGAAGATATCCTGAACTAGAAATAAAATGAGCACATTATCATGTGCATATAAAAATGCAATGCACTGAATTAAGATATAATTCAGTGAGCATGTAAGACAAGTACATGTGGCAGCCTATAATATAGATTTTCTCTTATTACCAATGCCCACTGCTCTGTAAAGCCATTTTTCTGCCCATGTTGTTAGCCCTTAGCAGTACAGTGTCTCCTTCAAGTGACACTTATGTAGTTTTTCTAAATCCAGAATAGTAGGAATAACACACTATACTACATGAGCAGCAAGTGAAAAAAAAAATCACCAAAATTTTTAAGTCTATTTTCGAAAGCAATATGTTGTACTCTTTATGAATAAGAGCGATTTGATTGAAGAAAATCAATTGTAATGCAGATGAAAATTACATGATTACTATCTCTGTGTGCAAATTGGAATTTTTACTTGAAGTTAGTAATTATTCATTTGTTCATGACTTCATGTAATATCCATTTTTTTTTTCAAACATTGTAAGAATGGAAAGCAATAATAATTGTTTATGAGTAAAAGCTGATTAATCAAAAGCTTAAAGGAGAATGCAACCCAGACATCAGTGTGCTTCCAGTGAATGAAGAAGAACAAGTAAACACTGAAAGTTTGAGGAAAATCCGACAATCTGTTCGAGAGTTATGAACTTTGAAAGTGTGAGTAAATTCTTACAAATGTATCATTAGGATCCTTGAATTGGCAATTTTGCCAGTATCTGCGATGTCATCGTGGACAACTCTCCATACATTTTGTACACAAAATATAATATTTGCTTTATTTTCAAGAAAAATATAAATTCTTTTGAGTTACTGCTTGAGTATGACATGGCTGCATCAGTTCTGCAAGCATTTTGGGAAGAATTATGTTAATTCCTGACTTGAAATTTCATATAAATCAATTTTTGTGAAATATTATGTACAAAATGAATTGAGAGTTGTCCACGATGACATCACGGATGCTGGCAAAGTTGCTAACTCAAGAATCTCCATAAGAGAGATTTACTGAAAGTTTCAAAATTTTTAACTCTTGAACAGATTGTCCGATTTTGCTTAAACTTTCACTGTTTACTCTTCTTGGTCATCTTTATTCACTAAGTGCACACTGATGCCGGAGTTGCATTCTCCTTTAAGAAAGCTCTGTACTGCTATGGGTTAAAGCTTTATTTGCCAAATTAACTGTATGCTTTCAGCACAATATTGTTGTTTAAAAAGCATTCATAGGTGCAGTAAGGTGCAATTCTAAACAACCAACAATTTCAAAGATATATTACAAACAGCAAAGAACACAATACTATAGATTTGCAATGTATAAGCTGGGAAAGAACTTTTGTATGCTCTCTAAGTTTCTGCAGTTTCTGTATGAGAGAAAGCACATAATTCATGTACATGTAACGTTTTAAAGTCAATGAAAATCATATTTATATTCACTGTTTATCGATATTTAAAGGGAAATTCCATTCTGGTATAAACTGATTTAATAAAAAATTTTAAAAATGAATGAAAAAGCTTGAAGAAATAAAGCTTGAATGGCGAGTTGCACACAGAGGAAATCATGAACATGTACATGAAACAAAAAAGTTATGAACGGATCATTTAAAGTTTTTAAAACCATTCTGATTCCACAGCTTTACTATTCTCCACTGCATTTTTTCCCCCTCTCTTCCACTAACCGTTCATGTACTTATTCAGATCAATGTGATAACATGGCAATTTTTTTGCTTTTTGCCTAGGAAGCTAATATAATTAATTTGTGTATCTTCAGATGAACACTACTACTGATGTAGTATCACCAAATTCACTTGAATGAATGGAATACAGTGGCAGTACATGTTGCACATGTGCCAATTTGACTTGGGTTCATATTATTTCCCATTTTTCCCCAAATTTCTACAATCAATATTACTCACAGTTCTGTTATATTCCATTTATAATGCCATCATAAATCAATGTATACTGAGTAAATACATCTTCTCTCTCAATAATCCATTCATGACAGGAATCATTTGTAGCCTTATCATGTGATTCTTCTTCAAATTGGCAACACCAGACACCAGTATTGCTTCATTTTCTTTATAATGAAAAAGTAAATGTATCTGAAATAAATACATGTATGAATTGACACAGAGTATGCTTGAAAGTCAAAAAGTTGCCAATTTCCATGGAAAAACAGTCATTTTGAACTTTCCATTGTATTGAAACATGTAATTGATATAAAAATTCGTAATTTTCAATTTACGAACTTTAGTGCTTATTTTCCGTTTAATTACTTTCAGCATCAAACAAAAAATAATGATGCAACCAGAACGGGCACAGTATGAGTACAATGTTTTGCAAACTTTTGCTCTTTTTGCTCATGTACACACACACATATGTAGTATGGCTTTTTAAGGCTTTGCATCAAAAGTTATGGGGCCAAACCAGTCAACGTGGACTGTGTCACAAATGGGTAAAAGTGTGTACAATTGTACAGACTGTATAATACTGACATCGCTGCTAATGTCAGAAAAGGATGCAGAATGGGCAATTCTCGCGTTTCGCAATCCTTGCGCCCTCATTCGGTTCAGTTGCGACAGTCACTCTACTGTGAAATGGGTCAACAACTGTACCATTTACGTGTACATGTACCTTGCACACTGAGTAGCCTTTTCTGCTCCTATTCTGATTGATTACAGACTTCTAACACTTCATATTTTCCCTGGGCTCTCACTGCTAATTCTACCAACTCATTCTTCTTCCCTGCGCTTGGCATCCCTCGGTCAGGTAAATATTTCTTCAATTGGTCAACTCTCACCTGCTTCGTCTGCTACATGTATCCTGGAAATAGTTGTCGATGTGCGAGTGGGAAAATAGGCCTCTCATGGTACTGACGTTGGTGGCGCATGCATTGTGAAACGCGAGAATCAGACTTTGATTTTCAAAAGAGATGTAACAGCTGGCATGTAAAAAAATATTGACTATTCACTGGAATCAAACGAAATAAAATTTCTCAAGAAAAAAAATGGTACAAAAGGGGAAGGAAAACGCACTTCGTTACATGTACACACAAAGACAGTCTCACCTGACATAATCTAATCAGCTCCAGTATATGGTTAGTGGACCAGCACAGAGCTTAGATATTTAGTACAGCATGGTATTGGCGGAGTAGTATAATGATGAGAGCGATGAAAAGAGCGTGGATAGAGGCCGATGAGGCAATATCTAGGATTGATAATATTTAGGCAGAGGAGGATTGAGGATAAAACAGCAAGATAATAATGATTTCCAATTTCAAGTTGTCAGCAAACACTTGATTTTCATACTGTGTAATTAACCAATAGCAGGAAAGCAGAAGATGTTGAGCAGTATTGATAAAAGAAGAGTTAAAACAGTCCAGTGCACCAATTTGCTGAAAAAATGGAAATACATGTAGCCTAATTTTGTCCTTTTTCATTTCTACCAATTCACAAGTAATCATTTACAATGTACTCCTCGACAGAACTATCAATAACTTCTCACAGATGTAGAAACCAACATACAAGATGTAAGTCAAAACCACTAAGCACACTACATTCCTTTCCAAGTCACAAATATAAGATCAATAATTTATGATAATATATTAAATCTAACTAGGCTATAGATACATGTAGCTACATGTCTCACCACATTCGTGTGCAATCATTCTTGCAGGTAAATTGTAACATTTGATATCATTCGACCTTTGACCTACATACATGACCTTTCACCCCAAATAACACTGAGGTCCCTATAGAGCATCTACATGTACCACCAAAGTTTGGTTACAAACAGGGCCAGGCAAATAATTGCAGAGTTATTAAAGTTTCATAAGCGTCAAGGACGGACAGCCGCCGCTAAGGATCCCTTAGTCTCACTCCACCTCGGTGGCTCGACAAATGTATGCTGGCTTGCAATGAACAGTGAATACTTTTTGACATTCATTTTTACATGTATAGGGAATAAAATCCCAGAGCAATGATTTTTTTCTCTCTTCTGATTATGCCCTAATTTACATGTACATGTAGCTGACATAAGCATGGAGTGGAATTTGAAAAAGAACATTTGGTCACAAAAGATGGCTATAGTTGTTGTTTTTTTTTTAGTGATGAAAGCACTCGCCTAAGAATCATATCAAAGTATGCAAAACTAAAACAAAAAATAACATAAATACTGTATGCCCAAAATGAGTTGCAAAGCATGCTCAACTTTACATGCAACTAGCAGCATGTTTAAAAACAATAAATGAAAATAATCAGGGAAAAAAAAAAAAAAATCAGTTCCCGTTTAGTTTTTCCCTACATGAATATCCCAATCTTCAAATTTTTGTACTTGATGCGACAAACTTTTAAAATTGAGCTATTTATATTTCCAAAAACCTGAAAAAGAAATAAATGTAACCCCCACAAATTCTATTAGAGCCGAATTGGATTTTGCAGTGGGATGTATTTATCTTTCTTCATATTATGTAGAACTATACAAGAGTCGACACTAATACTAACAGGCACCTGGGATGCTTGGGAATGGGATCCCAAAATCTTGGTCCAGACCCACAAAATCCAAACATTTTACAGAGTTCAATTCAATGTGAACTGACCCAAGAATTTTAGTCTGGACTCCCTACAAAAAAAGATACATGGAGCCCTATTCATATGAAAACCCCATATACACAATGCTGTACACCATAATGCTGACAACATTTGGTAATAAAATTTTCCAAAGAAAAAAAAATGCCCTTCTCCTCTTTTTTGAATTATTCACAAGCCTGACAATTCTGTAATTAGGATTTTTTTTTTTAAATATCAGTATTTCTTTTCTGTTTCACAGCCAAAATGGTTGAAAGACTGAACTGGAGAATCATTTTCTATCATTAGTTGGTCCTTGCATGCCTCCTTCATGGAGAATCTTAAACTTGTATATGAGATGACATATGTGGGACTGCACAAATAAAATCAATTAATGAAATCTTGGTTTAGCATAATTCAAAACTGTGTTTTTAAAGAATACGCACTAAATAAAGTACAACAAAATCCAAATGACATAAGGAAAGAAAATGTCAGTAAAAAGGTGTTAAACCCCATTATTTCATGAATATACCAACTGCACAGTACATGTACACGTATGTTACTTACAGTAACATTACTAACCATACATGTACATACATGTAAGGTACATTTTTTACTCACTAGGGCCCCATTGCATAAAAACTTAGCATTAATGGTAAGTTTGCCATCAATGGTAAATAGCATGGTAACATTGCTCAACAGCTAATCAAATTCAAGCATTCCATGGAAGTTACCACTGATGGCAAAGTTACTATCAATGATAAGTTTTATGCAACATGGCCCAGAACAAAGATTAAAACCTAAAAATAACTGTAGAAACATCATTTCATTCAACTTTTCTATAATGCATGTAATGCCTCATCAAAGATGATTTTTCATTTCCTTTTTTTCTTTGTATAACGTTACTAACAACAAACACTTGACCTGCTCCTGTAACTCCAAGCAATGCCTGAATGAATGAATTAAGAATACAAATTAAAGGTCTACATTACCTTTGGTGAGATTGAATTTCCAAGGGTTTTCTTTTTATAAGACCTATAAAGCAAATTTTTCCTTTAAAATGTAATGCTACTACATGCAATACATTGTACTACCCATGGAATTGCCTAAAAAGATTTTTTTCTATTTAGAAAATCAATATCTAGTCTATAACATTTTGTGGAAAGAAAACACTGGATTCTGCATCATTCTAACACCATATTGATAACACACCGCATAGACCCTAATTCAATCTCAAGCGCTAGGTACAACTTACAATTTACAAGGATTAGTCAGAGCGACTATTGATTTCATCATCTTTGTTCGACAGTGTCTTAATACTGGTCTAAAATTTGTTATGATGGGGGGACCATAGTTAGCGCGCATTTTAATTTTTTAATGAAGGCAATTTTTGATCCATAATTTCTCAATTTTTACCAAAATTTTTCTGATTTAAATGACACCAAATGCAAAGCAAAATTTCAGATTTCAAATGGGCGTAAGAAGAACATGGTATTTACGAAGAATTCCCGAGATATCGCGATCGCAAAATTCGATGTCGTATCGCACCGCTCTGGACCTGGAAAAGTTTTACAAAAATAACGAGACCTAACTTCGCGCACGCCAATTTTCAAGTGATTAATACAAAATAGAGATCAATAAAAGGTAAGATAATTGCATTACTGGGAAGACAAAATGCCTCTGAATAATTTGATACCACATTTTACTTACAATTTTGATGAGATCGTCTCTCGAAAAGAGGAATTCTAGACCCTTGTCAACAAGTCCAGTTTTTGTCAGAACGAACGCAAAACGCTGCCAAATTTGCCGATTTTTCATTCATAATTTCAAAATTCCTTCTCTAATTTCAAAAGGAAAGTAACTTACAGGGTAATTTTAGGGTGCTCTTTCCGTTGGTGCTACCAGTTTTTCACAATCTTTTCTAGTTTTTGAGATATGGCCCTGTGCGCGAAGTTAGGTCACTCTGCCATACAATTTTCATTTTTGCTCTGAAACAGATAACATTTTTTTTTTAATAAGCTTTCTGCAAATATATAATATAGTTGAACAGTTATGCAAATAATATTAATACCATCAACAATCATAACAACAGACAATGACAGAAACTCATTTGCTCATAAATGATCTAAACTATAGACTAATAATATTATGATGGGGGGACCATAGTTCGCGCACATTTTAATTTTTTAATGAAGGCAATTTTTGATCCATAATTTCTCAATTTTTGCCAAACATTATTCAGATTTAAATGACACGTAAGGCAAAGCGAAGTTTTAGATTTCAAATGGGCGCAAGAAGAACATGTTATTTACGAAGAATTCCCGAGATATCGCGATCGCAAAATTCGATGTCGTATCGCACCGCTCTGGACCTGGAAAAAGTGTTACAAAAATAACGAGACCTAACTTCGCGCACGTCAATTTTCAAGTGATTCATACAAAATAGAGATCCATAAAAGGTAAGATAATTGCATTACTAGGAAGACAAAATGCCTCTGAATAATTTGATACCACATTTTACTTACAATTTTGATGAGATCGTCTCTCGAAAAGAGGAATTCTAGACCCTTGTCGACAGGTCCAGTTTTTGTCAGAACGAACGCAAAACGCTGCCAAATTTGCCGATTTTTCATTCATAATTTCAAAATTCCTTCTCTAATTTCAAAAAGATAGTAACTTACAGGGTAATTTTAGGGTGCTCTTTCCGTTAGTGCTACCAGTTTTTCACAATCTTTTCTGGTTTTTGAGATATGGCCCTGTGCGCGAAGTTTGGACCTGCGCGAAGTTAGGTCACTCTGCCATACTATTTATTTAGGTCTGCTGCTACTAGATTTCTAAAAGTTATAGGCCCCTATTTATTAGCGTTATGCCGTGCCTTTTTTGTTTTGAAAAGAATTTCGGACAACTTAAAATCATCAAGGCTAAGAGTAGTATTACCTCATAAATAATGATATAATCAGCATGAAACACATCCAGCAACAGCACTACAGATTCATTCTGCAACTTAAGATTTAATATTCAAGCTAGCAAAAACATCATCCAAATGAGTAAGACTAACCCAGCCAGGTTCACAGTCACAGCTCATGATCATGTTCAGTTTAATTCACTGGCTCAAATGCATGCATCACCTTCTCAACTCAACAATATGATCTACCTTACGAGCACAATATTTTTCATTTCATGATATATTGTAAAGCTCATGAGATGAAAAGGGTTTTATTCACAAGCGTATAAAACATGCAAACAACGTATTATTAGTATGCCAGTGGTCCGAAATGAATAATTTCCACCCTACCCCCATAAAACAATGAATGCAAAGGCAAAGCTGCACGCTCAAGCCCAAGCGGACGTGTAATTTGTTAATTAAAACGATGGAATTTACCTGCACAAACATGCAAAACCAACTATAAAAAAGCACATACCAAACCAATTCTTTAAGAAAATCAAAGAACTTACAGCAGTGACAATTTTGCAGGAAGATATTAGGCGGGTTTTGGTGCCCGTTCATAGAAACAAAGAGTTCGAATATTTTCATCACGATTACTTGTCTACTGATGATGCCGCCATATTGAAAGCCTCTTCACCCAATGTGACCTCCAAAACAGGGAGATTTAAATGATATAATGTAGATCCGCTGTTTTCGTCAATAGTACTCTGGCCTTCCTAACTTAGACATTTCTAGTATTTTCAGCAAAAAATCTTTGTACCAATCAGGATAAATCATCTATATTCAAACATATACATTTTTAAAATTAATTTTACAGGTCCGTACATTTTCGCGGATGAATTTAATGTTGTGAATGGAGCGACCCTTTTTATTATGTTAATATACTACAGCCAAAAATTCTGTGATATATACACTCGGGATACGATTCTTCAAATTTCGTTTAATTTACTACTTTTTGTCTATTATGTTGCCTTTTTGAATAATACTCGGTACTTTTATTCATATTGGGAAAAATTTGATCAGTCGTTTTAATCCCAGGCTCGGCTTTTGAGTGCTAAAACACGGGGTTTTCGAGTGTGATATATTTCTGATCGCTCTACGACTATACGCTGGAGAAGGAACACAGAGGTGGCCTGGAAAAAGCGACCACGCACGCTATACACACGCTGGGCCCCACCCCCACATTCAAAACATGAGCGGTATAGAATTAATGGCGGAGCATACACACTCACATGTACAGTGCTACTCCTTGTGACCTTTTTTGTTTACTAGATTGTTAGATTTCGTTGTATGGCTGTTGATTTTCCGACAAAATTTCGCATTTGTACACAGTGAGAATATCGTGTTGATAGTGTCAGTCATATTCTTCATGTGTATCGAGGATTTTATTTTGATATCGTCCACCTACAACTTTACCTTGTGCGAAAGAAGCATAGTTGTTTATTACGTTTGGCATAGACAGGTCCTCATTACTGGGGGGGGGGGTTGATTCCCCCATAGATATATATCTTTATATACACAAGTCACACACTCACTTCAAAAGGTGTGGGGGTGAACTCCCCCATCCCCCTCTATAATTATATGCGCTCCTGGTTCACTATCATGATTACATAATCATGATTACAATATACTGTATTATACTGACAGGCATACATGAGCACGTTTTGAAAAAGATAGGACTAACATTTAAAGTTCAATTAAAATTCTATAATATCGTAATGCACTTGCGCCAATTCGGGATAGCCCTGAGGAACGAGATTTTTTTTTTTTTTTTTTTTTTCGTGTTATAATAGGCCAATTCTTTTTATTCATTCAAATCAATACATAAAGAAAATCATACTAACTTCAAATTTAAAATGCTGTATTGAAATACACTCACTGTTAGTTGTTTAAAAATCATTAGGCCTAAGTTGTTTAAGATACATTGTATGAACCTAGCACCTAGCAACTCTTGGTGTTTTTTTTTTTGTAATGTATGTAAAACATATGGGGATCTGTTTTAAAATACTGTTCATATCTTAAACAACCTTATGATTTTTAAACAACTGGGCACAGTTTCATGAAAGTATTCTCTGACACTTTCAGTAAAATCCTTGGTTTAGATTGGCTGAGAAGCACTGGTCACTGACTGTTACTATGGTAATTGTGAGAGAATGCATTATTCTACTGTGTTTTTGGATCTTGGTATGTGTTTTTTGTTCTTTTTATTTAAAGCACCACAATTTAGAGTGATGCCAGTGCATGGAAGCAGCGTGGATCATTTAGAAAGGGGAAACAACGAGGGGGGGGGGGCGGGCGGAGATCAATGTTTAAAGATCATCGACTCCTAGGGGGTAGTTCGGGTATCTTCTTCTTTGGTCATCCCTCGTTAGTTCCCGCTTTTTTCTATTCATCCTCCCCCCCCCCCCCACACTGATGTTTCCCCTGTATCTATGCCACTGAGTAATTTGGTATACATGCAGGCTATATAGCTCTATTCCCCCGAATCACAAGGGCAGCAATCGATCTCGGTGGATCGGGGAGAGGGACCAAAAATTGGGGAGAAAAATAGGTTCATGCCTAAAACATTATAGTGGGTTGATAATCACTCTCACGGGTGTATCCGGACCCGTGACAGCAAGAGGGGGACGCCCGGGGAGGGGGGGGCGTTATACTGTGATATCATGTATATACAAATTATGCACTCTAAAAACAATGCGTCAGATGATTTGACTAGATTCAACTGAAAATCATCAGAATTTTTAAAAAGATGAACAAGAATTCTGGTAATTTTCACTAGCTAGAATTGAAATTTGACTAGAATGAGTTTAATGCCCGTCTGATCCGCAGATCTAGTCAAGCCTGACTAGATTGTTTTCGAGCGTAGTTGAAGAAAGGAAACACGTTAGAACTCTTTGCATTACGATCAGTAAGTTATTGATTTACAAAATGATTCCCTAGGATTTTTAACCTTCCAACTACTACCATGCACAAGTGGCCCCGGTAATTTGTTTTTCAGAGGCAATGTCAAGAGCCCCCCCCCCCCTTCCCCGGTATTCGCTCGTGATCGCATTTTGCAAGCACTGACCTATAATGCGGCTGATGCTGAGAAAGTACCTTTTAAGCGTTTAATTCATGCACGTGGATGCACGCCTCAATAACTGACATAGCAACCCCCCCCCCCCCCCCCCATTTTCGGTTGAACTTGTCACAAAAGATCTCTATTGGAGCCAACTTGAAGATGAACAGCATCCATTTATTTTAGGTCAAGCAATCGCATGTACTTGCACCTTCCAGTGGAGTGGAGGATCGATGTGATGATGAAAAATAGAGTTTTAACTTATTTTTATTTATTTATTTATGGAATACTTCATTTTGTGACAGGCAGCCAATGGCTGAGTTGCTCACAAATCACAATTTACATTTAAAAACAAATACATGTATAGTAAACAACTATACAAGCAACATAGCTACGACCACAGATTAAAATACTCACTAAAATGGCATAATGAATCACAAATGAACAGAATAATGTTGAAAAAAAATACATTGAGAGAAATAATGCCACTTTTGACATAAAGTACTGTGTTTTGTAAATGTAATATGCAGGGGGCCGTAGCTAGCGGGGGGGGGGGGGTGGGGGGGTGTAAATCTGCGTTGCCGTCGGGGAAAAAAAAAGAAAAAGGGCAGAGAAAAAATGAGAATGGGAAAGAAAAAAGAAAGAAAAACAGGAGAAGAAGAAAAAGAGAAAAGAGAAAAGAAAAAGAGAAGGAAGAAAAAAAGAAAAGAGAAAAAAGAAAGGGGAAAATGAAAAGAGGAAGAAAATGGATAAGAAAAACGATGATGACAAGGTAAAGAGAAGAACAAGTCTCGGAGAGAGAAAGAGAGGTTCCGAGGTGGTGCTTGCGGGTACGGTGCCGACGTTGAGTAGGGGGGAATGATGGACCCTGTCGGGTCAGGAAGGGCTGTCCCGGCTGTACTTTGTCGGGTATTCTTGCTTGATCCTTCATCATCCTTGGCAAGTTTTGATATTACGATTGGCGCGCTGTCTGTATACCGACAATAGTGTACCGTGATGATGGGGTCGTCCAGTAATCGGGTTACCCAGCCCTCCATCGAGTCCGGACTGGAATCTACAGTGTTTATAGAAAATATAGCATTATTTTGTCGCTCGCTCGCTTCGCCCTGGTAGAAACAGCAAGCGAGGTGCCCAAATATTTGGCAAATAGGTGATCGAATATTATCAAGATAGGAGTGTATTTTTGATGACGAAATAAGAATTCTACCATTAAGAAGAGTGTATAATTTGCCTAGCTCGCTGCGCTCGCTCATATAGATGATGGATGGTTTCGCCTTTTCGGCAAATAGACAATCGAATACATAATGTGGATATCTTATATGTTTAAATGTATTTTGATGACAAACTAACACTCATTCTATGGAAAAGGGTGTATAAATTTTCTCGCTCGCTGCGCTCGCTCGTATATTATTCTCATACGGGATTGTTTAGGAAAAGCAAAAGAATTCGGCAAGCAAGGTTACCGAATATACGATTTAGATATCTTACCGGCCTACGAGTATTTTCACGAACCAGCATGAAAAAGAGTGTATATTTTTCCTCGCTCGCTGCGCTCGCTCGTATAATATTTAAAAACGGGATCGTTTTGGAATATAATTTAGATACCTTTCGGCCCATCGTGCATTTTGATGATGAATGAATAGTCACCTCAACCATGAAAAGGAGTATATATTTCGTCCCCGCTTGCTTCGCTCGCTCGTATAATATTTAGATACAAGATAAAGTTTTTGCAAGCGAATGAATTCGGCAAGCAAGGTGACCGAATATATGATTTAGATATCTAATACTGGCCAAAGTGTATTTCGACGAAATAACATGAAAAATGTGTATATTTTTCCTCGCTCGCTGCGCTCGCTCGTATAATATTCAAATATGATATCGTTTTGGATTTACAGAAGAATTGGGCAAGTTTGTTTGTTTGTTTGTTTGTTTGAAATTTATCTCTGCGTTCAACATGTTCAACACAATACAACATATTCAATTATAACATAGATTTTATACATATACATTTTAGACACACGAATCATTTACAATCTCTTTCGGAATATAAAAAAAAGTATATGAAAAGTATTATTTAACTGAATTTCAGAACGCAGGAGACCGTCGTCATGAGCGACTTGCTTGATGTTGACGACGGCCTCAAGGTTAAAAGGCGACATGTAAAACTTATACATTTTTTAACAAGAGGTCATGAGGGTGCAGTGCAAGTGCAAGTGCAGTGCAAGTGCATTAGAGGAGGGGCCAAAATTCATGTAATAAACAATATAAAAATAAGTACAAGTAAAGTCAATGTGGCGGATTTGAATACAGTGATATTAGGTTGCGCTTCATAGTGGCTTTAAAGGAATAAAGTGAGGAACACATTTCTATAGTTGCGGGTAAATAATAATTGTTCCATAGGTCAGGGCCATGGTGTCTAATTGATTTATGAGTTATTAATAACTTTGGGTTTGTTAGGTGAAAATTTCCAGAAATACGGGTAGGGTATGTGTGAATTGTACTGTTTAGATTAAATAAATTTTGAAATGAGGATGGAAGTTGGTTGTTTTGGTATTTGAACATAAAAACTGCAACTTGCATGACATTCAAATCAGAAACCTTCAATGTTTTAAGCTTAAAGAATAGTGGATCAGAATGAGAAAAATAAGACGATCCTGTACAGATACGAAGAGCCCGCTTTTGTAAGGTGAGAATAGGGTTGAGTTTGGTAATTCCACAGTAGGCCCAAACAATATTACAATATGTTATGTAAGGAAGTATTAGTGTATTGTATAGTAAAAACAGAGTTTCTCGTGGTAACATAGACTTTAACTTATGAATAATTCCCACGCCTCGAGAAATACATAGTGTAACATGATTTATGTGATCATTCCAAGTTAAATTCTCATCAATAATGACACCCAGGAATTTCGAACTCTTCTTTTCTTCAATAGTATTGTTGTCAATGTTAATATTAATTGGATTATTATTCATATGGATATTATTGTGCTTGAAATGTATAAAATGGGTTTTCTGAATATTGAGAGAAAGTTTATTGCATTTAAACCATTTCGAGATTTTTATTAATTCGGCATTCAAAGTATTTTCTAGAGACTTAAGGCTCTTATGAGAATAAAATATGTTAGTGTCATCTGCAAATAGGACAAAAGATAACAATGATGATGTATTGATTATATCATTGACGTATAATAAAAATAGAAGTGGATCCAGGATAGATCCCTGGGGGACACCACATTTGATTAGAAGAGACCGTGAATTAATACCATTGAAAGTAACATACTGTTTTCAGTTGCTTAAAGGCATTGGCTAACTTTGTGAGCAGCTGATTTAAAAAATTCTCAAACTAAGATGAAACATGTGTATGAGTACTTGTATTTATACTCAAAAACCCTGAAACCAACCATAATTTGGAAGGAAAAGCTGTAAGTTAGACGCAAACCGCGATTTTATTAGCTTTCGTCTCGAGAGACACTGAACTAAGAGGACCGTTTGCGCGAATTCAAAAATACCGTTACTTGCCTTCCGCCGCGTGATTCGTCAATACACACTGTGCGGTCCGTTGAGTCATGTGCGCATGCGCACTCCTTACGTTGGGTCTATGCAACCGACCCTCGTATATTTTTCAAACATTGGTTCACATTTCTAATATTCAAAAATACTTCCCGTGGATATTATGCTCTGAAACTTTCACACTGGTATTTTTACACTATAACCCTAATGTTTATCCCATTTTTAAGTAACAAAATGAGATTTTTTTTAAATCATAACAATGTTAGCCAATGCCTTTAAATAACTTCTAAACCATAAGAGCGCTGAGCCCCGAACACCACAGGAGTACAATTTGGAAAACAATATATCATGATTAAGAGTGTCGAACGCTTTACTAAGGTCTAAAAAAATACCAGTAATGTGTTCTTTTTTTGGCCATGGCTTCTGTAATTTTATCATATATCTGGACCAGAGCTAGATCCAACAATGAATTTTTTCATTCTGGACAAAAAAACTGGAAAATGGACTGTCAAAATTCACGCATTCTGTGTATTTTTCCTATAGAATTGATGCATTATAACGAAACCAAAAAAAAAAAAATACAATAACTAATTGAAAATAAGAGAAGTAATACTAATTAAATGAGAAACAGAGATAAAAGTGGCTATCAAAAGATGTAAATTTTCTCAGTGAACTCTCTTATTCTATCCCAGTTCTCACTGCTCTCGCTCTCACTATGTACACAACATATATACACTATATACACAACATATACTAGTACAAGAATTTAAAAGTACATTGCAATAACACCATGGAATAGAATTGTTTGCTTTATTCAGTCAAACAACATATAAATTTCAATGGAATATATATATGACTTCATTTCAAATGGTAATTAAACCTTTTCAATTCAAGTTTAAATAGATATACAATGTGAGTATATACATGTATTGAACAATGAGGGCAGCAAACATCCTATTGCCCTTGACACATAATTAACGCTCCATTCCGTGGAATGATTTTTTTCTAAAACCATACTGATTTGGATATAGTATTTTATGGAAGTTTAGAAAATTATGTAATCTATTACAAACAATTTTTTCTAAGATTTTTGATATACTAGGGATAATGGAAATGGGACGGTAATTAGTGATTTCATGTTGGTCATCTTTTTTGAAAATTGGGGTTAAATTGGCTATTTTTAACAACTCTGGAAAAATACCGGATTGTAAAGACTGGTTAAATATGTGTGTTAGTGGATCAGCAATGAAATGGATTATTTCCTTTAAAAGTGAAGTACTGATTTTATCATGACCTTTGGATTTCGAAGAATTTAATGATTTAGCAATATTAATGATTTCATTCGGGTTTGTCGGCTTTAAAAATAAAGAGTCTTGAATCGGTTCTGAAAAGAATTCAGTAAAATGAGCATTATTAGGAGTAGTAATTTGGGTGGCAAGTTGAGGACCAATATTAGTAAAGAAAGAATTAAAGCAATCAGCATAGTCGCTAGAATCTGTGATTTTGTTAGCATTGAAAGTAAGGTTATCTTTAGGTATAGTCTCATTTTTGTTCCCATAATTTCTTTTATAACTTTCCATGTGGCTCCTGAGTTGGATTTTACCTTTTGTAATTTGTTTGAGAATTGTAACTTGCGAGAAAAACGAATTAACTTTGTTAATTTGTTACGATACGCTTTGTAAACAAGTAGACTTGTATCCGTGGGGTGAAGTGACCTAATATATAATTTAGATACCTTTCGGCCCATCATGTATTTTGATGAAGAATAATCACCTCAACCATGAAAAGAAGTATATGTATTTTTCCTCGATCGCTCGTATAATATTTAGATACAGGATAATTTTTGCAAGCGAATGAATTCGGCAAGCAAGGTGACCGAATATATGATTTAGATATCTTATACTGGCCAAAGTGTATTTCGACGAAATAACCAGTGGATAAGGCGCGGCATGCTACTAACATTGTGATTTATGATGATGTTGTGATTGTGTGATTAGTAGTTTAAGTTTAAAGTTAACCATGTAATGTAATAATGTAATAATTATCATAAACATAACTTTGCAGCTCAAACTTTGCATGGAAGTTGGAACAGGACCATGGTAATTGGAACCATCATATGGTGAAAATTATTGTTTTACCATGGTTTCGGCAGAGATTTTACTGTGGTTTAACCATGGTTTTATCATAGTTTTAATGGTGATTCTATTATGGTAATACCACAGTAAAACCATGGTGGTAATTTGGAACGCACTTACAATGGTTTTACTATGCTTCTGACCTCACTTTGATTGTGGTAAAACCATGGTGATACCGTTGTTTTACCATGATATAAACACTTAAAAAGCCATGGTTTAACTCGCGTTTAACCATGGTAAAAGAACCTTGAAAATATGACTATTTTTATTGCATGGTGAAACCATGGTTTTACGATGAATTCATGGTTTGGTAATACCATGGTAAACCCATTGTAAAACCATGGTAATAAGGTGGTAATTTGGAACACACCTACAATGGTTTTACCATGGTTCTGACCTTACTTTGACTGTGGTGAAATCATGGTGATACCGTTGTTTTGCCATGATAAAAACACTTAAAAAGCCATGGTTTAACTCTGGTTTAACCATGGTAAAAGGACCTTCAAAGTTGAAAATATGACTATTTTTGATTGCATGGTGAAACCATGGTTTTACGATGAATTCGTGGTTCGGTAATACCATGGTAAACCCATGGTAAAACCATGGTAATAAGGTGGCAGTTTGGAACGCCTTTACCATAGTTTACCATAGTTTTGATCATTTTTTACTTTGGTAAAACCGTTGTTTTACTGTTGTTTTACCATAGATAAAACCATTGAAAAACCATGGTAAAACCGTGGTTTTACAAAGATGAAATTACCATTTATAACATGGTAAAGCCATGGTAAGTGCGTTCCAATTTACCACAATATTACAATTGATCGATGGTAAATTTACCATGGTATTACCATGCCTAAAATTGGTTGTAAAACCATGGTTTTGTGTCGCCCGAAAATACATGGTAATTTTTATAAGGGTTCGCACAGAAAGTCTATGTCGATTGACTTGACCCGTTGGACATGCCTGCTTAAAACACTCACTGTAGATTTAACACACGGTGTCGGGAGCTATATAAACTCTTCAGATTGAAGATTATTAGTCTTTCCCTCAACAGGCCCATTTACAGGATCCGATGCCGTGTGCAATTTATTTTTTTATTTTTTTTTTTTTTTGCTGAATTTATTTATGTTCATAGTTTTAGATTATTGTCAACCTAGTCTATATTTTCAGGCTACGTAGCTCATCCCCGAATCATGTACACACACACGCAGTGCGTACTTGCGCGTGCATACTGTAGGCCTGCGCCGACATGCCCACCCAAGGAGTAGTTATGAGGGACCCACTCCCCCATTTTTTTTTCGTGGAACCACTGTTCATCATTCATTTCATGGATTATCTTTTGGAATTTGGAATAAATACATGCCTTTATACGCGTATTTACGCTTGTTGAAACAGTTTTGAGGATACATGCAGAAAAACTGCCCCTTTCAACGTACATTAGAAGATGCGAAACACATGCCACGCGTGCTAATTGGGATGGAAGTGAGACATTTTGTTTTGTTTTTGTACAACCCGGATGATCAGTTGGAGAACAGTGCCTGCAGATTGGTGACTGTGGATAACAGGTACGAGAACAAAATAAGATCCATTATTATACTAATCATAAATCACAAAAAAATAAAATTCGGGGAACTGATCGTTCCCCGAATTTCATGTTTCTGTTGTGACTAAGAGTAGTATAACCACGGAGCTATATAGCTTCATGGTATAATGCCGGTGATAAAGACATGTGAACATATAATTTAGCACATTTCATGCATTTGGTCATATTTTTTTCAAAGATATCATGAAATTTGCTTAATTGCAGAATGCCCTACCATTTTCTAATGAAATGCATGCATGTATGCCTTGTTCTGAAATGAGTGAAAACATGGAAAACGGCCATGGGCCAAGGGTATTATGCAGTTGTTCCCTTATTTCATACAAGTACAAGCTGTACTTGTAGTTCAGATTCTGAACGATTTTATTATAAGAGCAATCTCATCTCTCGGCCTGGCAGCGGTTGGGGGATATCGCGCTTGGGGGAGATTGCTCTTATAATAAAATCGTTCAGAATCTGAACTACTGTATGCACATGATGACAGGTGAAGTGAGCTTGGTTTGAGATGAATATACCATCCATTAGATTTTCAAAACGATATACAGACTCGGCAACTGCCTTTGTGACAGGTAGGCCTACCCCTTTTTCACTGACCATTATTATAATACTCGTAACTAGGTTGCTTAATTCGTGCATCGTGCTCTCAACGATCTTATCGGGGGTATATTCCTGCTCTGCCTTTCAAATATGTACATTAGGACGTACGATTTCTTTCTTTCTTTCTTTCTTGAACTCGGAGGAATGAAAACATTTTTATGAACGAGTGTGATGGAGAGAAATGTCACCATGACTACGAGGTGATAAGGTTAGGGAGTTTCCAGGTAATCTGTGCGCGAAGATTGCATTACGTAACTCTCTAGTCCACTGAACGAACTAACGACTCCAGGATGTGTGTGTGTGTATGTCTGTGATTGCGACGTGGATGAACGCTTTGTGCGTAGGTAACTACGTGTGTACAGACTAGTTGTTGTTGTTCTTTCGGGGTTTTTTTTGGGGGGGGGGCGATCGATTCGTGTACCGAATATTGACGCCATCTACGTGCGGGTTTCTTTTTTTTTTTTTTTTAGGTTTTGGGTTTTTTTGATGTATTCTTTTCATGAGGGGTCCACAGGTCCGGCATTGGTATCAGTCCTCCCACTTGTATATTTTTACCTCCGCCCACCGTAGGTGGTTGCCGAAGGCATTATGTTTTCGGGTCGTCCGTCCGTCCGTCCCGTTTTCGTTCTCGCGATAACTTAAAGACGCAAGGTCGTGGGCTTTCATGGGGAATTTGACACTGTGGGTGCTTACCAAGTAACAGGTGTTGTCCATCACTATGAGTTTTATGACCAACAGACCTCATGTAGTACTCTGTACTCCACCCTTTGACCCATATGGCAAATTCATTATCTCACTTTTCCTGGCCCGAGAATGCCCGAAGCAGGCCGAAGAATGTTTATGGTGGGACAGCTTGTTTTGCTGTGCTCCAGAAATGTAGCTCTTTATATTACAGGTATTTCCAGTGCTTTTCACAAAGTCTGGTGTCAGCAAATTATGATTCATTTCCCATGAAAGCCCACGACCTTGCGTCTTTAAGAACCGTTTGACAGATCAACTTCAAACTTGGCTCGTGTATGCAAATGGGAGGGACAATGATCTGAATAGATATTGGAGTCTCAAGGTCAAAGGTCAAGGTCATAGAGGGGGTGATGTTCGTTATTCCGAAGGTTCGAATACTCCGAAGGTTCGTTATTCCGAAGGTTCGCAATTCCGAAGGTTCGTTAGTCCGAAAATGAAATAAGGTTCGTTGTTCCGAAGGTTCGTAATTTCGAAAATGAAATAAGGTTCGTTATTCCGAAGGTTCGTTAGTCCGAAAATGAAATAAGGTTCGTTATTCCGAAGGTTCGTGAGTCCGAAATGAAAAAAAGGTTCGTTATTCCGTAGGTTCGTTAATCCGAAAATGAAGTAAGGTTCGTTAGTCCGAAAATGAAATAAGGTTCGTTAATCCGAAAATGAAATAAGGTTCGTTAGTCCGAAAATGAAATAAGGTTCGTTAGTCCGAAAATGAAATAAGGTTCGTTAGTCCGAAAATGATATGAGGTTCGTTATTCCGAAAATGAAATAAGGTTCGTTATTCCGAAAATTAAATAAACTTCTTAAGTAACAAATCCGGTGTTTTAATTGAGAAATAATGGGATATTACGCAATAAAAATATTGGTATAGTCTCAGCGGAGGATGATACATTTGTATATTTTTCGGCAGAGCATATGTTACATCAAAAAGTGGCGTAGATCAAGAATTTTGATTTTGATTTTATCTGAGCAATTGCAGCCTGAGCAAATAGAGTTTGAGTGGGGTTTTTTGTGTGTGTGTGTTGGGGGCTGTTTGTGGGTCATCCGTAACTTACCTCCACGCAAGAGGGATTTTTTTTTGGGGGGGGTGACGGGGTGTGGTTTATTCTGGGGGTTTTTTCGAGGGGGGTCATTATTTATTTTAACAGCTTCTGCTGGTAATAATAATGATAATAACGATAACATTTATGATATTAGTAATAATAACGATGATAAAACAAAAATAAAAATATGAATAAGAATGATAATGATGGTAGTAATGGTGATAATACTATTAATCATGGTAAAAATGATAAAAGAAATTATAATTATTGTTTTATTTCATAATCATTATCATTATCATATGGGATTTGAAGAGGTATTGTATTCCAGTTCATTTCCCCGGAACAGCATTGTGTGCGGGTGTGTGTGTTGTGTGTACCGTGGAGGTGCCGTGGTCGAGTGGTCTAAGGCGCTTGACTGGAGATGCGAAAGTCGGGGGTTCGATTCCCGGCACGGCACTTATGCCCTTGAGCAAGGCATTTCATCTACATTGCTCTTTTATCGTATACATCAAATAAATTAAAATGCTACGGGCATTATTGATACCAACGTGTGCACGTATTAAAAAAAAGTGTGTATGTGTATGTAGAGGTGTCGTATGTTTTAAGGCGCTTGACTGTAGACGCGAAGGTCCGGGGTTCGAACCCCGGCACGGCACTTATGCCCTTGAACAAGGCATTTCATCTACATTGCTGTCTATCGTATTTCAAATAAAGTGATGTGCTATATGCATATTGATACCAACGTATGCATATTTTGTTACAAAAAACAAATGTGTGTGCTGAGGCGATGGGGCTAGCTTTGTATATAGAACCCCTGAAATCCTTGTTTCAATGCATGCCAATCTCACCCCCCCCCCCCTTCCCATGGGGGGAAAAAAAAGTTTGAGCTCATTTCGTTACAATGGTGAGGTACTAGGCAAAGTAGTAATATCAATAGTTTTAGATAATTAAAGCTAATTTCATACATGATACTGAATCTTCGAGCCTTTGACATTAGCCTAGTCAGAGGGGGACGGGGAGGGGGGGGGTATATATAAATACAGAAGAGAAAAGTGACATTAATGAATAGTGAAAGTTATGCTTAAATGCTCCTCCAGATCCTTATTACTAACAGATGAATAAAAAGTAGTTGTAATAGAAAATAATACTACTACTCTCCATGAGAACCTGATTCACAAGCTTTGCTATTATAGGTTTCCTCCACATACACAGCGAGCATTGCTTATTTTATACTTGCGAAATCAGTGTGTATTCCCCCCCCCCCCCATTCCAAAAAGTTGGCCACGCTAGCTACGGATGGCTGTCCCCCCCCCCCCATCAAAAAAGGGGGATCGACGCCCCTGTTTGGGGTGTTAAACACTCCTTCTATTCTGGTCCAAACAAGCCCCCTCCGGGCCCCGCTGAGCGACATTTTTAAGGTTTACAAGCGGTAAACATCTAATCGAGAATGGATCTTCGAACATGGACAAAACAATGAAAAAAATGCATCAACCCCCCCCCCCCTCCCCCCCCCCCCCCCCCCGACATCAGCAGGACTGGCGAAGAGCGGTAAACATAACATCGATTCTTGCATGGATTCAAGATTGAAAATGAACTAGTCCCATAAGCTTATGATCACCCCTTTGAAAGAATCCTGCGTACGTATACCCCCTGGTCACGATAGATCAGCCCCTCCCCCTTATTGAACAGAAAGGGTGATTCTCCCAACGTCCGTCCCACCCGGCTTTCCCGACTTCGCCACAGATTACTGTATTTTCGGACTAGCGAACCTTATTTCATTTTCGGATTAACGAACCTTATTTCATTTTCGGACTTACGAACCTTATTTCATTTTTCGGAATAACGAACCTTATTTCATTTTCGGATTAACGAACCTTATTTCATTTTCGGACTAACGAACTTTATTTCATTTTCGGATTAACGAACCTTAAATCATTTTCGGACTAACGAACCTTATTTCGTTTTCGGACTATCGAACCTTCGGAATAACAGACCTTATTTTATTTTCGGATAAACGAACCTTCGGAATAACGAACATTATTTCATTTTCGGATTTACGAACCTTCGGAATAACGAACCTTATTTCATTTTCGGATTAACGAACCTTCGGAATAACGAACTTTATTTCATTTTCGGACTAACGCACCTTCGGACTAACGAACCTTCGGAATAACTCCACAAATGTTCGAATTAACGAACCCTTTTTCATTTTCGGACTAACGAACATCTAGGTATACGCAATTTGCGTGTTTCGGAATAACGAACCTTCGGAATAACAAACCTTCGGAATAACGAACCTTCGGAATAACGAGCTGTAACCCATAGAGGTAATAATACACATAAAAATGGCTCTTTCTCGCGATAACTTAAGAACCATTTGACAGATTGGCTTCAAACTTGGCTCATGTATGCACATGGAAGGGACTATGATCTGATTAGATTTTTGGCTCACAAGGTCAAAGGTCAAAGGTCATAGAGGTCATTATGTACATAGAAATGGTTCGTTTTCACCATAACTCAACAACCATTTGACCGATCAACCTCAAACTTGGCACAGGTATGCATGTGGGAGGGACAATGACCTGATTAGATTTTTGGGTCTCAAGGTCAAAGGTCAAAGGTCATAGAGACATTTTGTACATAGAAATGGTTTGTTCTTGTGATAACTCAGTAACCATTTGACGGTTCAACAAACTTGGCTCATGCATGCATATGGAAAGGGCAATGCTCTCATTAGATTTGGGGGGTCACAAGGTCAAAGGTCAAGCTCAAAGATGTCATTGTATAAATAAAAATAAATCAACATGAAGTGCCATTTATTTCTGATTTGGTAATGGCGGAGGCATAAAGTTCGACCACGCGTGGTCGAAGATTCATCTAGTTTGGTTTGCATCATCTGTACAGACTAGACCAGGTGCTGGTCGTTTTAAACTGTCACTAATTCCCGAACGAACATGCGTGCGCGCGTGCTGATGTGGTGCGCCGGTCGCGCGTTTCCGTTTTACACCATTGCCTAGGCATTTTCGCGAAAAAATCCTACAAGTGCTCTGGTGAAAGAGTCTAAGTCCTCAGCGCACATAGCCGACAGCCAAGATATCCACTGAAAGTGACTGCATGCACATAATACATGGAATATGTGCGCGAACGAGCTGAGCCCATAGAGTGATACAGGTATATATTTCTCTATGGCTGAGTCTGATCTTATCTAAAGCAGAAAAATGAAATACATAAGGAGAGAGAAGAAGATAGATGTGTGATCCTGGCAAAATGAATATTTTGTGGAAATTTGGACCCCCCCCCCCCTATTTTTTCTTTTATAATCACTTATTATATATTTATTTACTCTCACGTAAACACTATTTATTTCATATGGAGTATAGTCTTGATACAGAGTTATGGTCTATATATCAGTTAGAGCATTACATAACAAAGTGAGAGGCTTTTGCCCCTTCCCAGCTGAGAAGACACACACCCCCACCTATGGAATGGAAAAGTCTAGAAATTTTGGGGTTTGACTGGTGATCAGGTGATGCCATGTGCCATTCTACTTTTGACACCATCACCATCACTCTACATCACTTGTCTCTCCTCGTGTTTTATTACAGGTAAGGTAAAATTGATTTCTACTTTGTGATATCCTGATGTTTGTATGAAATAAGTTTTATCTATTGTTCATATGCTGGTAGGAGTACCTTTAGAATGAAATAGCCAACGACCAACGACCATCGACCACCAGTCTTACAAAATATTTAAGTACGGAATTGGGGTACAGAAACCAATGGCCAACGACCAACGACCATCAAGTAATATTAATTAAAAAGCCAACGATCAACGACCATCGACTATCATCACACATATGAATGCTAGATTTCAGAAGTAGATCACAGAAACTAACGACCAACGACCAACGACCAACGACCATATACATGAACGAGGAACATAAGCCAATTATGAATCACATTTATTATGCTTCGTTTTAAATAAAAATTAGTTTACTTGTTTTAGACATTAAGAAATATACATCTACCGTACCCGTTGTATATTCCTCTCCCCTTCTCTTTTTTTCTTTCATTATCCACTGACTATACATACGGACCTACGGACCCAGACTTCTTCTTTTTTGTTGTTCAAATGACGCCCTCTATCGCGTGGCGTCGTATTCTAAAGGTAAGCCTGCTGGTATTTTGCAATAACACAGTATAATCGATAAGATGTATTTTGGGAGATTATATGTTAGAGTTGGTTGAGCATTCCATTTAATACTTTGACAGAAGTAACTAAATTTTGTACCTTATGCTTTTCTTATTCAAACCATGATGTTACTGTTAAATCAGAGTAACGTAGAATGTTATTGTTTATAAATTAATAGTTGAAGTGAAAGATTTAATGATTTGAGTAGTTAGAGAGCTGAAATTGTATATACATGTACATGTACTTATCAAGAGAAAGTGGATTATGATTACAGTGTGAAAGGGGTCCTGTACCCCTAGGTTATGTGTTTCTCATCAGTTTGATATTGAATGTGAACGCAGCCCAAATTGATTTTAGAATTGTACGAACGCATCTGGTGTGATTCTCATATATAGTAGTAAAGGTGTCATGCAGTAGTAAAGACGTGAATGGATTTCACATGTAAACTGGGTACACACCACTGCTGCTTAATGAGAAAGAGATAGTGTAGAGATATTTAGGAGCCTGTACTTGGGCCTCCTGGAGACCACTAATCTCCTCTCTGGTAGAGTTTGTCTAATTAATCAGACCCATTTAGATTGTGTTGACTATTTTGTACAGTAACTTTTACCTTTAGAACCATATGTCAAGTAGGACAGAAAACTAGGTTTTGAAAGACTAGAATTTAGAGAGAGTCTGAGAAGTAGAATAGTGGCGAGTAGAAAGTGATAACTTTGTTTTGGAGAACAGTTTTTCCTTTGTTTCTTCTACTACATGTACATGTACATGTATTCTAATCATGGCCTGGAAGAGTATTTTTCCCCCTCCTTTTTGGAAGAGGCTTCCAATTTATTTTTGCTGAGCTGATAAATTTTGACTGGATTTTTCAGGAGGGCAGCCATTTTGTTTTCTTCTAGGAACTGCCACAAAAGCAGAGGTTGACAAATTGACGTGTATAGCTATTGCAAAATGTTTGATAACTGCTATGTAATATTGTTAATCGTATTTTACCGTGTTTTACTGATTTAGTTAGCTCATTAATATTTCAAAAGGGAACTGATTATTGACTAGTATTAATAAGCTGATGCTAAATTTATTTCAAAACTTTGTTATTCACCTAGAATTACATCAGGAATGAAATAACTTTTTACTTTTAAGTCAACTGAAATAAACCATAGTTATTATAATGTTGATTGCCAAGTAATGTACGTTTTAGATTAATAGTATTATCATGAGGGGATAGACAGAGATATTTAGATGTCATCATAATGCTTCATGATAGTAGGGTTGAGTTATTTCTTTATTCCTTTATACTTTAAATATTATATAGACAATGATTAAATTGGAAACGTGATCATGGATATATAAAGATAATATTGCTTGGATGTATCCTATGAATATGTTATGCATTGTTTATTGCTATTGTTTTGATATTTATTATGCGCGTAATAAATGTGCCATTCTACTTTTGACACCATCACCATCACTCTACATCATTTGTCTTTCCTCGTATTTTATTACAGCACTCTATGCCCCCTGTAGGGGTGCTACAGATGGAAGGAAGAACAAATAAACACATATGGACATGGGAGAGGATAGATGAGAGGAAGAAAAAAGAAATGCATGGAGAAAGAACAGAGAATACAGATCTAACATGTTAGAATTCATTATTTCTTTGGTGTTTTTTTTTTCCTTTTATCTATACCTTTCCATTTTCTTTATGGACTTCTAGGCCTATGGATCCATCTTTCTTTTTACATTTCTTTGGGCAATCCTCTCGTCTGTTTCTTCGCCTTCAGTTCTTTGAAGGCCCCCTTTCCTTCTGTATTTCTTTGCTTTTTCTTTCATTTATTCTCTCTGTACACGTACACGATCGCCGCGTGCGCCGCTGTACGTGGTATAGACTGAAAACAGAGAGATTCATAATGTGGCTGAAACGAAACCTAGACTTTGAAACCAGCACGCTTGATGCAATTAATCGAAAAACTGCCTAGGCTATGTACAGTGTAAAACTGAAACGCGCATCCCGATCCCCACGAATTCACTTTCCCAAAAAAAAACTCAGGCTGTGTGTCCGAACGTGCACTTAATTTGTGTACATACATGCAAAGCATACATGTATTATGATGGTCATGGTGTTGCTGATGTGTGAGCTCACGGATCACAGAGAACAGTCCAGGCAGTGGACTAGGTATATAAACAAGCGTGCTAAGCTCGCAAAAGTCAGCAAGACGAGAATAGAGACCCGCTGCGTGGAGCTGTTAATTCGTCCATATAGGGGAAATGATATTTCGCCCATAGGGGAATTGCTAGGACTGATGAGGTTTATCTTTTGAAAATGAATGAAAATTTTATCTCTTTAACTGGAAACTCTTTGAAAAGATGAAATCAAGTATAACTTAGCCAAATTTCGCTATCCTCCCCCCCCCCTCCCCCCAAAAAGCCAAAAAGTCAAAAGGAAAAAAAGAAGGAAAGAAAAGGAGAGCCAAGAAAAAAAAAACAACTATAAAACTTGCGTCCACTGAACTCCAAAAAAGTGTATGAACGCTCTGTGAACCCCCGGGGGGGGGGGGGGGGCCACTCTATGTACAACACTGTAACCATGCGCGTGCACAAAAACGCGGAATAAGGGGTGTTTATTCAGGCAGAGCACGGATCCGCGCGGATCCGCGATAAGGGTATCAAAATCGCCGATTTGAGAGAAAAAGGGGGTCTTTTCAGCGCTAAATCCGCGCTAAGGGTCATTTTTTAAGGGTATGCGTGGAGAGAAAAATCCTAGTTAAGGGTATACGTGGAGAGAAAAATCCTAGTTAACGGTATGCTGGAGAGAAAAATCCTAGTTAAGGGTATGCTGGAGAGAAAAAAAATCCTAGTGAAGGGTAGCTTTTTTGAGCTCCGCGAATCCTAGTTAAGGGTACTTTTTGAAAGGGTGTGCACGAGCATGGTTACAGTGTTGTACATAGAGTGCCCCCCCCCCCCCGGGTGTGAACCACGTCTTCTATCTGAGCTGCTGTGAACGGCGGCACTGAACTAAAAATACGTATTTTTAGTTCAGTGAACGGCGGTCAGAGGTGAACGGTCGCCCTCTTCGTCAGCGCATGACGCAGCCTGCTCGCTTTGAGCCACCTTTTGCTTATACCGTTTTGTACATATGGGACTGGGCGCTGACCTGACGAACCATTTAAGTTAAAATTTTTCATTGACATTGACATAAATGTAGTTTTGGAAGCCGCAGTTTTTAAAGAATTAACTTATTCATCGAAAATTTTTTTAGAATTTGAATGACTCTAAAATTCAAAAATGATATTAGAAATAAGATTCATATATGTAATTTATGTTCTTAAAAAATATGAAGCCCGGTTAGCTCAGTCGGTAGAGCATGGGACTCTTAATCCCAGGGTCGTGGGTTCGAGCCCCACATTGGGCGAACATTTTTTTTTTTTCTTTCTTTCTTTCTTTTAAAGGTAAAAACATTCCAATAGTTTTTCTCTACATAATGAGAAATTACTTTCCTCATTCTATCTTTCACAAAATATTAATTACATCCCTCAAAAGTTGTTTCATATTATGCACAGCAAGCCCGGGGGGTCACTTCCATTGAAGGGTGGACAGCATCCGTGAGAAAAAAACGTGCAAAAAGGGTATTTTTTCAGGGGTAGGCGCGGAACGCGCATAGAGTGTCAAAAACACCCAAAAATGAAAAAAAGCCCCCTAAATCACGATAATCTAAAAAGGGTATGTAATTTGCACCGATTGCGGGACCGACTGTAACAAGACCCGTGAACGGAAAATCCTATAACTCCTGTGTAAAATATAATGATACAGTGAATTATCTCGAGATAAAAATGGCTCCAAACTTTCAATGGATCCAGCTATCACTCTCAAGGTATGAAAATGGGAATATCCTCGTTTCGGATATGAATATCCCAACAATGAAATCCCTGTTTAGGGTGTGCAAATCTGGGACATCTGCACAAAATCTGTGTTTAGGGTGTCCTAGCGGCCTGCCCTTGAATCCTCGTTTAGGGTGCTTTTTTAAGGACGATTCTCGCGGATGCTGTCCACTCTTCAATGGAAGTGACTCCCTCGGGACAACAAGCTCTGGCTCAAACAATTGCTTCACATTCACACAGTAATGTCTCCATGAAGCCTATCTAAATGTATGTCTCGGGGGGGGGGGGGATATATCTCATTAGGGCCTGTACATCATCCGCGTAAGCAAAAACATAGAAAAAAGGTTGTTTTTCAGCACAAGGCAGGGAAAATGAGGATCCAGTTTAGGGGATCAAAATCAGGAAAATCTTGGAAAAGGTTATTAAATTAGGAGAATATGATGCGATCCCCGTTAAGGGTATAAAATCGGAGATGTAATGCATTATTTCTCTGTTTGGGGTATTAAAAATCACTCCTATTTCTGTTCTACTTTAATCCCCATTTAGGGTGCTTTTCAGAAGGCGATTTACGCGGATGATGTACAGGCCTCAATGAGACGTATCCCCCTGGGATGTATGTTTTCCTGACAAACCTCCATCTAGCCCCCAACACACACTTTTCCCCACTCACTGTCTTCATCAAAATATGTCTTGATTTTTAAATATACTACATTAAAATGTGTAGTTTTAATTAGTTTGGACAATACAAGTGTTTTTATATCAAAGATGACTATCAAAAGACAAAATTGGATTCATCATTGTTTTATTTGTAACAGCCATGAAGCAATTTATTTTCAAATAGTTAAAGAGCAAGGATACATTGACAAGACTGGTTTACATAAACAGGAATACAAATTTCTTCTCCACTATTCATCAATCCCCTTTCCAAAGACTAACATGTGTTTAGATGGTAACAGAATGTTCAATATATATATAGCAACAATTCATTCCAATAATCATACTTGTACCAAATGCAATATATTTTGTCCTTGTCTTAAAAACACATGTTAACATAAGAATAGCAGATACATCTATGATTGGACACACAAAACATGTAATGAAATGAAAACTGATCAATTTATTACTGGTTATGAAGCAATGAAAGAAGGAACATATCAAACAGAACCTTGGCTCATAGATAGTACAGACAACTCAACATCTTCTTCACAGCACTTATGCCAAAACAATTGCATCTTTAAACATTTGAATCAGAATTGCTTCAATCAAAATTTACAGTATAAATATAATATTGTAATTTCTCATACAAAAAAAAAATGTGGAGTGTGGAAATTAGTAAAGTACAGAGAAAAACCATATTCATTTTTTCCTACTGAGAACCTTAGGGGAATTTTTAAACTAACAAACAAGGGTCTTCTATAACATCCGGGGGTTTTTTTTGGCAGAAGTGTTATCATTAATTCAAGAAAGGATAGCTTCCATATCCACAAGGGATATTATTTCAAACATCCCATATGACAGGGTAGGTGTCTCTTTTATCAAACTTTGCTTGTGTCGTACACTGTATACAAGGTTCGTCAACCCTAAATCATAATATATAATACATGTGTCTGTTATGTGGATAACATACACACACACACACACATGCAGCTATGCACTTTTGTTAGGTCTCATCATAATATTCTGCAAAGTCAAGAAATACATGTCTAATGTTTGAGAATAAAACATTCCTTTAATATTCTTTGGTTGTTGTTGTTGCTCCTACCGACAAGGGTAATATATCATCAAACAAATGAAAAAAAAAAATGCATTCTGGTTTTGTTAAACACAATTTCTCAACATTTTATATCGACTTTTACAAGTAAACTTGAGTGAGATTTGTGTGGGCTTCAAGCAATCCTCCTAAATACAAGTAAGTGACATAGCAAGGCAAAGTCTTGGTCTCTTTCTCTTTGATGTACCTGTATTAGTCTCAGTCTCAAATGGGAGATCTAATGCTGGATGAATGTCACAAAAAATCCCCCCCCCCCCCCCCATCTCGCTTTGATATTTTCAAAGATTTAGGACACATGATTTGTGAAGTCAGAACAGCAAGCTACATATGCTTGTATTTGAGCAGCATTTTCTGACAGATATGATGCACACATATGTACAATGCAAGGTAAATGACTGGTTTTGGTGTTATCCGTTAAATGACAAATATACCTGATGCAACTAAGAGATGAAATATCAATTACTTGATCTCAATCTTTAATGATAGTGAGATATTTATACTGCGTAACATATCCACCCCAAGAAGTGCTCAAGGGGCTTTATTATTATCCAGCACTGCAGTGCTAGGTACCCATTTATACACATGGGTAGATTTCAGCAAAGATAGATTAAATGTCTTGCTGAAGGACACAAGGAGCCAGGCATCAGTTGGAATTGAACACACAGCCCTTTGATTAAGAGCGCGCGCGCTCTTACCAACTATACTCCAACACCTCCAACAATACCTCTTTCCGTTTTATTTTCTAACATCGTTTCCAGGACAATTCCTATTCTTAATTTTGTTCAAGCAATAATAAGGCTCTTCTGAGGTATGACATTTCAGAAATATTCCACATCTACCGGTAACTGTTGCTCATGATTACATCTACAATTAATTCATCAGTCACACGATCTGCGCACAGATTCAAGCATTGCCCAAGATTTATAACCACTCCTCCAAAAATTTACATCACATTACTTACTAAGCAGACCTTACAGATAAACAAGAGTTCTGGTCACTTACTTAACTTGTGAATGAAAAGTATATGGAAGTGGTAAATTAGTTGTATACAAGAAGAGGAATCTAGTGTAAAATTGCGGAATCCTCAAATTGATAAGAAACTGGCTGTTTCCCAAAAAAACCCATGCACTGCACACAGAAATGAGTGCATGGGACCACACACAAATGCGGCATTAATGTTCGGCCCGTACATTCTACCTATTTCTTGTCTTATTTTGAATAAAAAGGCAATTGAAGGGCAATCCTTTTAAGGGAACTTTCTTAGTATGATATTTTTCCTAACTGACATGACAAGATTGTGAAGGCTTACAAACAATTTTTCACCTCTCTCAGAACTCAAGCTTCTCTTTAATCTGTAAAATCCACCACTGAATTTAGAGGATCCTAATCTTTTAAAAGTGAAGTTTGACCAATATATATACTCCTTTTCTAATGGATTTCATCTGCAATACATACGAGTATATGATAAAAAAGCAAGCATGTATGACAACTGCCTTTGGAACATCACTAACCTCCATATCATGCACTCACTTGTCAACAGAACTAAAATCATACCAATAACGGGTTTACAAGCTTGTATAACAGGCATGTTCAACGAAGGCTTCAGCACCAACAAGAAAGCCCTGGGATGGTGACCTAAAAAGCATACCTTCTGCGGAGGGTAAAGTGAAAAAGCTACAACATACCTTACAAGATAATCATCATGCATCATTTACAAGATGACATACATATTTACTCTGTGCACGCTAGTTATTTTATCAAATCATTTTAATAACAGTTTATACACAATGTAAATAAGGCCTAATAGTAATAAAAGCATTACGCACACTAATCCAATCATTCCAATTCAAAGAAATGATACAGTATATCAGATTATTCTGTACATGTCATGTACAATATTGTCAGTTTTCCATCCATCAACATAATCAATTTGTAGGATTTGTACATGGCCCGGCCAAGGTACTGCATTAAAAGAAAACAATCATGGCAGTATATACAAAGGCTTACAAACATACCAAATCATATTGTGATAACTGGAGGAGAAATGATATAAATAAAAGCCTATAATTGTTCTACTGCATCAAGTATGAGGCTATGAGTCAATTAGTCAGTTACAGAAAGTAACTTCATGAGGGATTTAAAAAAAAAAAAAATCACTTTCACTGTGTAGTATGACACTAGCATCTACATAACATAAAGGCCATTTATAATTCATATAATTTCTATAATTATTTTTGCAGCAGAGATGTGATGCAAAACTTAACAATCTTCTAAATCCTATAGCAGTTGAAATTTGGAAGTATTTTAAAGAATGCATAAACTGATCACAGTTGAACAGCTGAATATCTATCCAAGGTAATCCATAGTATAGTGGCCACATGCCAGTCTCTAGTCTAACAACCACACATATCTCAACCATTCCACTCTACTTATCATAGCATGCTAAATGTACAGTGCCTGTCGGTATTACAAAGACAAGTGCGGGCTGGCATATGCCCTTACCTACTTTCTGAGAAAACAAACTTGACAGAGACCAAAAAAAAAAAAAAAAGAGAACATGAAAAATTTGTTTCAGAAGCTGTTATGACCTGTATATATATAAATGTAAGTTTTACCAATCCTCCGAATGGGGAGGCTTTCTGAAGTCACTAATTTTATGAAACCATCTACATGTAACTAATGCAGCACTAACAAAAAGAACCATAAGTCAGTATTTCCTTGTAGAGAATTAAGTCGTTTTAGGTCTCCATATACAACCAATTTGGGTTTGATAAGACTTCGCAGCCTAGAGATTCCTATGGAATGCATTCACCTCTAATTACCACACAAATCATTCTTCTTTTCATGTAAAATATCTAAATTTTCTTTAATATTTAACAAGTATGACAGCTACACTGCTCTGCAAGTGATAAAGACTCTCTCGGTGATGTACATGTATACTCAATATTTGCTTCCATCCAAATAGCAGGAAGTTCTTAACTGCTGCATGCATAGTGTGTTCTTGACAAGTTCTTCTGCAATCAAACTCTGTCTCTCCCCACCACATCCAGACACATCTTTGTATCAGAATCAGAGCAATGTAGCTACAAGTTTATTTGCAGTGGCAAGACTTCCCGCCATTTCTCATCTTCTGTACAATAGATTTCATATTTTTTTTCTCAACCAGCAGTACTGACAGACAAGTTTAGTTTCCCCGCCATCCTTACTGCAAAGCTTCACAGAATCTTCGTAATTTACACACACACCAAAAGTTTTGTACAAAAGATAGAGGGTCGAATCTGCCACAAAATTCCTATGACTCAATCCCAACACAGTTGGCCAAAACTGGACAACCGAGAGAGTTGGAGATAATATTACAATAATATTCTTGATATCTATTATCCTTTCTTTTCAATTTTTCTTTTTTTTTTTTTGTTTTTCCTTTGTCTCCGAGTGCTGAGCCAGTAAGACGAGGAAGATTGGACATTATTGTTGACAGCATTTCCTCTTGTTGGGTTCAGTGTAGCCATGTGTGGGTGGAATGGTGATGGGCTTGACATCTGAGCTGGGTGAGTCCTCCCCGTTGCCACCATCTCGGATGTTCTTCTGTGACACAATCTTGTAAATTTCTGCAAGTGCAAGAAAAAAAGATCAGACTTTTTTTCATTTTTTAGACTATGGAGTTGGTATTAAGCTTAAAGTATACAGTGGTACGTAGTACGTACATTTTACTGAAAAGATAAAATGTTTGGCAGCAACTCTCAAGTTCTTCTCAATTGGAAGATGTCATTCCTAAGCGCATATTAAGAATGCACATGGGGAAATAATTCAAATTTCGCTAAACATTATTTACTGAGAAAATGTAAATGTATCACTAATCATCCATTTCCACTGGTTTAACACATTTTGTATTATGCAATTTGGAAGAATATTTCAGAGCCAATAAGATTTTTCAAAAAGTACCTTTCTTTATAGATAAGTTTGTGCTATTCGATATATTTAAATATGGAATAGCCTACATTTGCCCATCGTTTAAATCAAACAATAAAAATAGAAGCAAGAGAGAACATGACAAGGAACCAAACAAAAAAACTAAGAGAAACTAAGATTCTGAAACGGGAAAGACAAGAAAGAAAAACTATTTCGATAAAATAAAGATGAAAAGGGATGAATGTTATTTTGTAAGGGAACAACAAAATACAAGAATTTACCTGTCAGAATTTGAACAAAGGCTTGTTCTACATTTGTTGAATCCAAGGCTGAGGTTTCTATGAAGGACAGAGTATTTCTTTCTGTAATGGAATACAAAATGTGAACAGCGAAAAAAAAAGAGAGATCATAAAATAGGCGATAACTAGGTTATGTTTTTATGACAAGGCTATAGCCATAATGGGTGATTTCAAGTACGGTGTTGAAGGCTGGTGTTGTTGTTGTGAGAACACCAACACCAGCCTCAACACCATACTTGAAATCAGGCTGGTGTTGGGATTGACCCCGCAAAATCTGGCGTACATGTATTTCCGGTAGTCTGTGTTGTCTAGAATGTCGTCTGCTGAACTGAGTATCACGGTTCGTGTTGACGATTTATATGGAATTTCCCCATTCACCAACACCAGCCCCTAAGGATCAGGAAATTCATTATTTCAAGTACCATGTTGGCGTTGTAATCATACATGTTATTGCTGCTTGTCCCTCACGCAGCAGCGGCACTCTTTGCTACGGCCACTCGTCACATGTTGGTGGTTAAACCCATTTTGCAGTCAAAACAATTTCGTATAATAAAAACCATATATTTTCCATGGAAGAGTAATATTTTTCCTCTTGGATTCTTAAAATGATTATACAATTCGAATCCAATAAGATGTAGATTTATTAGAAATTCTGATTGAAAATGATTTCTTTGTCGAGATTTTTCGCTATAGCATATGATGTCACTCGGTGTTAAGCTATCGATAAGCTGATTTGACAGATCGGTATCGTCCCTCTGAACTGACCGTACAGTAGGAGTTGGAGCTCGGTTCAGGAGCCTTCCCACGCTCTCAACACCAACACCAACACCGCACACCAAACTTGAAATCACCCAATGCGTCTTGCCTCGTTTGTGTGCAATGATTCTTACGGTTAAATTGAACATTTCACCTCATTTGACCTTTGACCTACATACATGACCTTTGACCCCAAATTACATTGAGGTCCCTGTAAGACACCTGCCATCCAAGTTAGCTTACAAATGGGCTTATGGTTCGAAAGTTACCACCCCAGTAGAAACTTGCAGGCAAATTTCAACATTTGACCTCATTTGACCTTTGACCTACATGTACATGCATGACCTTTTACCCCAAATAACACTGAGGTCACTGTAAAGCATCTACATGTACCATCCAAGTTTGGTTACAAACGAGCAAGTGGCTCAAGTTACTAACCCCAGCAGAAACTTGCAGGTAAATTTTAACATTTGACCTCATTTGACCTTTGAACCACATATACATACATGACTTTGACCTCCCCCCCCAAACAAAACAAAAAAAAACTGCAGTCCCTATAGAACATCTATCATCTAAGTTTGGTTACAAACAGGCAAATGGTCACAATAAGCGTCACGGAAAAACGCCGCGAAGGATCCCTGGCCTTAGCCTCACCTCACCTCGCTGGTTTGACAAAAATAAGTCTGGGTGATTCTAAAATTATTTCATGATATGAAAATGAATGTCTCCAAATTTCACTGGGTTATGCTAAGTATTCATTAGCTCTACTAAAAACACTCCCCCTCCCCTCCCCCAGGTTCCACAAGAAGACTGTGATAACAAAGGAGAATTACATGTATGTAGCCCTGAACTTTACCTGTTAACCCATAGAGGTACAGTGTCACCTTTAGGAGACGCTTTTGCAATATCTGTTGGTCCAGAATGTTGGGCAGGACATTTTATACATGAGCAGAAAGAGAAAAATGCACTGACAAATTTGAGCCCATTCCCATCGCTGTATGGTGTGGCATTCTCGAATAAGAGATGCAGATGCTTGTTTTATACACTTTCTCTTAAAGAGGCTCAGTCCTCGGCTTTCATGGGGAATTTGACACCATGGGTGCTTACCCAGTAACAGGTGTTGTCCATCACTATGAGTTTTATGACCAACAGACCTTATGTAATGCTCTGTATATTCCACCCTTTGCCCCATATGGCAAAGTCATTATTTCACTTTCCTTGGCCGGAGAATGCCCGAAGCAGGCCGAAGAATGTTTATGGTGGGACACCTTGTTTTGATGTGCTCCAGAAATGTAGCTCTATTACAGGTATTACCAGTGCTTTTCACAAAGTCTGGTGTCAGCAAATTATGTTTCACTTCCCATGAAAACCCAGGACAGAGCCTCTTCAACAGAGGGGTGAGTGGAGGACCACATGGTCAATGTTTATCAAGAGCATAGGGCCTACTGTTCAGGGATTAAAAAGTTGCTGCCCAGGGGGGAAACTATCTGATAAGAAGAGTTTATCAACTCATCTGGAAATTCTTTCTTCACTGCTTAATGGAATATAATACATGTACTAGGAAGTCAGGTAGATGACAAAGTGGAAGTAATACTATATACAGTGTACAAACTAGGCTAGTACCAACAAGTGGGGCAAAAAAAAAGGGGGGGGGCAGCTGGTAACGACTTGAGCAAATTATGATCTCACACTATACCATCCCCAAAGAGCTCAGTTAGTCTGATATTCAGACCTCTATACATGTTTCAACTGACCGGGCCTTCAGACTACTCCCAGACAGCAGTAAAAAGCAACTACAAATTAATTCACTGAGTGAGTCACAAAATTATTAGGCAATGCTGTTCTACAGGAAGGGCAACTCCTTTACATACATACATGTAGGACTTATCAATGTTGGAACACACTAATGAAGCAAGTTTTTGAAAATATACATGGAAATCTGTTTTCAATACAAAACATATAAAATGGCAAAGGTAATATATATTCAAGTTTTATAGTTCCCATCTGCTTTCTTTGAAACTGAAAGTTCTATTTCCTTTAAACAAAGGCAATGAATAAAATGACAACACCTCAGTACTACATGCAACACAAATTAAACAGTAAAATTCTAATGCATTTGTTTTAAATAGGCTGGAATGGGCACTATATGCTATGGTCATTTCGTGTCATGTAATACGCATAGCTAGCTATTAGCTACCTTCTAAAACATTACCCATATTATCAAACAGTAAGTACATGTATGATGTAACCCATCTACATGTACATGCAACACAATTTAACTTGTAAAATTCTAATGTATTTGCTTTGATAGGCATGAGTGGGCACGATAGTCATTTTGTGTCATGTAAGAGCCATCATCAAAAACACTAGCTGTAATTTAAAAAGCTGAATTCTGACAATATAAAACAGTGAGTAGAACATCTTGTTCTATTCAAGTAAACACAGAGAAAATTTGAAAATGTCTTTTCACCCCACATGACAAAGGAGTAAATAACACATTTTTTTTTTTTTGGTTTCTTTCTCACCTGCAAAGACTTTGGATTCATCTGTTGGTACCGCCCTCAAATGCCTCAGATCACTCTTGTTGCCGACTAACATTATAACAATATTATTATCTGCATGGTCCCTCAGCTCTTTAAGCCACCGTTCTACATTCTCGTACGTTAGATGCTTTGCAATGTCGTATACAAGCAGTGCTCCTACGGCTCCTCTGTAATATCTGGATGTGCAAAATGAAGAAAAGGAGGGCACACTATACTTTAAAACTTTTGAAATAATCTCAAGAGCTAGTGGCATGCTTTAAAATCTATTTCCAAAAGTTTAAGCAACATTCAACTGACTCAAGTCTGCAAAATCCCATCTATAGTGTGGACCTATTGCACAGCTCCATGCCCGGGCCGGATCCAGAATTTTTCAAAAGGGGGGGAGGGGCGGGCGGTCGGCTTTTCAGGTATCTGTTTTAACTGGCGTTTATTTTACCCTAAAATTTTGCTTTTACTGCTTTTCAAAAGGGGGGGCTGCGGCTTATTCAGCCCCCTTGGGTTCCAAAAGGGGGATGCGGCCGATGTGGCCACCCCCCACCCTGGATCTGCCCCTGCTCCATGCTTATATACATATTTTTTTGGGGGTAGTCCATTCTGAGAAATTTAAGGGCCTTATGCATTTAAAATTTTGAGATTTGGGGGTTCAGAGTTTAACAGACGAGGGGCCATGTGTCCTGGGCACCTGTGAGTTTTTCAGCCCTGCCTAGTGACAATGACCCATGTACATACAAATGTGCTATTTCAATATGTACAAAATTATGTAGGTTTAATATTTTAACATGTAATATGTATAATAGGCCCTGACATTTGATTTGTTTATTATAATCATAATTGTACTTGTAATAAAAGTATTTTGGTATGGCATACATGTAGTTCTGTTCTGGAGGTTTATAGACAACAGTTCTTGCTTATTCTATTGTACAGGGAAATCCCGATATAACGAGCTCAGCTATAACGAGGTAACGGCTATAACGAGGGTTTTGTCACGGTCCCAAATTTACTTACGTGTAAGTCTATGGCGGCATGAACCTGTTATAACGAGATCGGCTATAACGAGATATCGGCTATAACGAGCTAAATCCTGAACCCCTTAAACAAAGAAATACATTGATAATCATTCCCGTTATAACGAGCAAGCAAATTTCACTGCAGCTTTATCAACAAAACCCCCCGCTAAAATCATTCAGCAGAGATAACGGCACCGCTACTGGCACAAACAAGTCCCAGCTCGCTCAACTGGGCGGCCGATGCACGCAGATTACGAGTTTTTATTTGTAGTATAGTACAGTGCGTAACTTTTTTTTTCATATCGCAGAACAGGCAACCTCGATGGTGCGATGAACTTTCATGTTATCGGTAATTTTGGCGTCTGAAATTAGTAGTTTAAACACATTTTCTAATATTATCCAGAATATTATCAGCTAGATCAGAGAATGATATTATTATCCATGTCTCTGTAGCTGCAAAATGAGTTCATAAGTAGCGGCAGCAGACCTCTGTACATTCATGTATGTACATGTAGTCCCATACATACACTTTTTTGTTTGTTCTGATATAACGAGGTAACGGCTATAACGAGGAAAACCCTTCGGTCCCGACGACCTCGTTATACCGAGTTTCCCCTGTATTTATAAATTCAGCTTCAAAGTTATTCTGTGTATTGCAGCCATGACAGTGCTCTACTGTACATCTGTATTTTTTTCAATTTCACACTGTACATGAGTTAATACACCCTACCTGTAAGAAACATTTTGCAGGTGGAATTTCAGAGTACATTTCACTGTAATTGTTGGACTGGTCTGAAGCAGATACGAGAAGTGGTTTCATGAATCTGTGTCTTCATCTCCACGTACATGTACATGTACAACCAATCAAACAGAACAGGCCTTAAAATGCCTTGAACATGAGTTTAGATAATTTTATATGTACAGTATGTACAATACACATAGCATACATAAATATGCACATACATGTACCAGTAAACATGTACCATGCAGGTCCACACAACGTCGGTGGGGTGATAAGACCGTGTATCTCAAATTTTAGCGAAAATTACTTTTTTGTATTAAACTCCAGATTATCAGTCAAGTAATGTCCTGTCCAAATCCAAGCTCTCTTACAACAAAAATGAAGCCACCACGGCATGTCAAAGGAAAGACAATCTCATTGCTTATAATGCTTTGGCAGCCATCCTTTTTCACTTTCCTGAACATTTGATTTTTTTGAGATACGAGGTTTTGTCGCCCCACCGACGACAAGTGATTGCACTGGTACCGGACAAAACATTCCTACATGTACATGATTAATGTACACTGTACCTGTGCACATGTATCTACATAAAGCAACATTTGTTGCTGTATATATACACCATGCAAACCTGCATGTTAAATACACAACTACTTGTACATGTACATGTACATGTACATACTACAGATAAGTATGCTTGACTCATTATGTAAACAATGTCAAAAGCACAAATACATGTACATGTAGATGGGACTGAAGGTGATTTACATGTACACACATGTATGTACCTCTTGGTAGGAGTCTATGAATATACATGTACATGTACCGGTAGATGATAAGGCCATGCTGATACATTTTTTATACATTGTACCAACAATGATAATACTGATCTAATTTTTGTCACTTAAAAATAATCTAGAGTCTATACTGCATATACTAATGCAGTACATGACTATAATAAAATACCATTACATGTAGGTCTTGTAAAGGCAATCATAATACATGTATTTCACTCAATTCTTATTATCGCAACCAAATTCCAATATACATTTAATGCACAATATACATGTACTGTCTACACAGTTACATGCATTACATGTAGCTTCAATACACGTCTTCAAAACCTACATGGAAGCACAGTCATTTGTATTGTGCATTAAATTGCATGTTGCTCTGAGTCGGAGACATTGATATGGCATGAAGGCCTACATTTCATTATTTCCTCATAGCTGGCACAGTACTGTACATTTGTGTACATGTACATGTAGGGCATATTCATATGCATCAGTAAACCACTTCTAAAACAGACCAGAGCTGGTGTTATTCTTACTACACTGGGCATCACATTTTTTGAAACATAAATCACAATTGCACATGTAAGTACACCGTAGGTACATGTACATGTGTATCACTCATAACTGCCATTCATCCACTGTAGTACATTAAAAACACAACTTTTTTCCTTTTTTTTTTTTTCTAACGTGGTTTGCCAAACCGTTGAACTCTAAGCCCAACATAACTCCAGCTAGGGTCTAACCATCTATGAAAATGCATGTTATACTGAATTCAAATCATGCTAAACAGGTTAAGGATCTAAACTGAGTAAATAAATATCTGGTATCATACTGCAGAGTACTATTAATCATGTGGTTCCAAATAGAATAAATTTGTGTGAATCACTACAGTGTATAGAATTCACTTTTATTTTGATGTATTCATTGTAAAACCACAGTAAATATTGATAATCAAATATTGTGGCAATTACATACATGTATACACATCTACAATACACAATGATAATGACTCCATGTTTGCTTTCTAACCCAATTCCAAATTTCACCAAAATTCAGTGTTTTATTCTTGACCTTTACAGTGTTGATGGAACAATCAAAGTTGCTAGAAAAATAATAAATTGGATGGAAAATATGCTGTAGCTGGATAAATATGTAGCATACAAAGATGATGGCAATCATTTACATCTGTTAGGCTTAGGCTGTAAAGTACATTAATATTGATGAACATACAAAAATATATATGTCATTTACATGTACATGTTCATAGATTCCATCAGTGCAACAAGTCTGTACATTTGTTGCAGTTTCAGCAACGTTTGTATTTTCGTAAGTTTTTCTTCCAGTTTCCTTGCTCAAACAATTAATGTATACACCATTTACTTTATTCTTCACACGATGTACTTGAATATATTTTTAAAAGCTTTCTCAACATGTCATTTTCTTGGCGATACTAAGAATGTGTTGACAGATTTAAGAATCGGACAATGTCTTCAACTGGATAAAACTGTATTTTCTTTCCTGGTACACCTATGGGCTAAATCATATTTAGTATCAGTTCTTGGCCTAAATTTCTAAAAGAGGCTATTGTCCATTTGTATGTTTGTTTTTCATGTATTTTTCTTGTCTTCTCTTATTCTATGATATGTAATTTGTGATACATGTCACATGTCTTTGTATTTTGTACATTTTGTATGTTTTTTACTACCTAGTGCTGGAAATAAAATGAAAAAAAAAAAATGATTTCAAACCATGGTTTAAAGTAAATCCAAACAGTGGACTAAATTACATGAACACTGTAAAGCGTAAATAATATCACATTAATGTCCACCCATTGGACAAGACAACATGCAGGAGGACACGCTTATGGTGGTTTAAACTAAAACCATGATTTAAAATAAACCCGGTTTCTTGAATTCGGGCCCTTGAGTTTACATTGTCCATTATGCATAACACATCTACATACTGGCTTTCTGGCTGTGTACATGTATCTTTTCCAATGTGTATTGATACATGTATGCATCCTTGCCAGCCACATCATACAGTGGTGTATAAAATTTCAAAGACCTCTCGCATATTGCGTAACATGATGCACAAGTATGCACTTAACATCTCCTCTATGAATACTGTGCGTCACTATCGCTGACAAGATGAAGAATAACTAGTAATCAATCACCCATGATCAGAGTACTTCTGAATATCAGATACCATGCAACCAAATCACGACTTGCGATGCATCTTCTTAAAAATTGTGCGATAATCTCACTAAATTACCAGAAAAATTCTTAGAATGTCAGACTTACATAATTTTTTTTAAATTTCTTTAAAGTCAACTTTTATGTTTATTTCATTGATAGAAAGGATAGTCTGCAATACATTTAGTCACATTTGTCAACTGTGACACACAGGAAAATTGCACTTGTATTAGTTCATGAACAATTACATTGTAAGTACATCTAACTTGGCAATTTTGATTCTTCTTGAATCAATAATTCATACGATATTTGTTGACAAACATGATTTTTTCCTTGAATAAAAACATCAATTTATATACTAGCAATTTCAATGGAAGTCAGATTTGACCGAGTCACAATCTGGCAAATGGGAATCATGATTCATATTGTTCGTCCAGATAGGGAGACACTTTAGCCACTCAAACTTTGCTCCAGTAAATGGTAAAAAATGTGAAACAGATTTTCTTTACAATTACATGTAATATGCTATGCTGCCCTTCTTTGGAAAAAAGGAAACAAGGGACATTTTCATGGAATCCGACTCTTTATCTAATTGGCATGTTTAAGGCATGCTTCATAGAACTGAATAAGCCATTAGTCACAAATCTGACCGATTTCTGAAACATTTGAGTGGCAAAAGGAAGCAAGTGCACAGAATTGCTTGGAAAACTGTGGCAAAAGGAAGCAACTTACGGCAAATAACATTATACCTTATCAGAAATTTCCCTGTTCGAAGGCCTAGTAAAAAAAAAACCAACATTTTCTTCATTGTCACTTGCTTTCTTTTGCCAGAGAAGGGCAGAATGGCTGCATATAAATGTACATGTATAAATTCATATAAGCTAGGCCTGTTCGAGTACACGATTAACCATTTAAACGTCCGAAAATGCCACTACACGAATAATAAAATTTCTATCGACTACTCGGAAACATGACTTGAAGTTCAGAAGGATCCTCCAAAATGCTTAATCAGTAATGATATCAAGAATGTTTCTCTCCATTTCAAAGTTTTAAGGTGTGATGATGTTATTTAGACGCCTTTAATGCACATGAGAATATCGTTTTTGATCATCCAATTCTTGTCCCGCGCAGCGAAAACAAGTGTTTCAATAATAATGTTCAGAAGCCGTAAGCCCTAATGTGTGTGTGTGAGAGAGCTAATTAATCATGTATTGCACCATCGTTCACCACAACGATATGCACTGCACGGAAGTGAGCTCACTAACGTAATCGTAGATATGCTATCACAGTCATTGTGACAAAATATTTTTGGAACATAGCAATGAACGAAGACAAAAGGGTATTACCAAGAAAAAAACATTCATACTTGCAAGTAAACGCTTGTTCGTTAGTTTTATGCCCTTGCTTGCAATTTGTGATGGGGATTGTAATCATTGGAGTTCGATTTCAAACAACTGCTAAGCGCTTGCATCGTAACGTATACGTAGTTTCAACACATTTGTGCACTGTACTATTACGCTCCACTTCCGGGTTAGTGTCATCTTTTGACAGCTGATGAATAACTGAAACATGATTTCACAAATCATCGATGAAATATCAAGCAAATGCCGATCTATTTGGCTTTATTTGAACAGGATTTTTTATTCGGTCCTCATAAAAAGAGTTAGGAGGCTATGATTTGAATTTTTATGAACTGGACAAGCTCATACAGTTCTTTTCAAAGCTGCTTTATTGCCAAGTTTCTTTATGAAAATCGGACATTACCGTCAGGGATATTGCACACGCTATGATATGGGTATGGGGCTGGCCTCACCCCGGTGCTGCAGCTGCAGCTCCGGCGCGGCGCTGAAAGGTGGCAGGCTAAGAATGGCTGGAGTGGTCGGCCACTGGCGAAATGGAAGTACCGAGTAGTCGATTAATCGTCCAAAAAAAAGTCTGTTTAAACGAATACCAAAAATGGGCTTTCAAAACAGCCCTAATATAAGCCTGATCAGTTTGTCACAGACCGACATTTGACAACTTTCGAAAGTTTGGAGGACTGTAACAAATTTATTAAGCTTTTCTAATTTTTCATTGTGAAGGCCAAAGGGTATCTCTGAAGGAGTTGAAATTCAATAAAATTTGGTTGCCCTAGCCGTCTACAATACTTGAAGTAAGAGCACGTTGGTAGCAAAAGGAGAGTTGGCATTAAACTAATCAAGTATAGTCTCACATTGTCCATCTTGCATCAAAAGATATAAATGTTGAATTGTGTGACATTCCTTCAATGAATTCAGATAAATTTTAGTGTACATGTACATGTAAATGTACGAGTGAAACGCAATATCCACTCAGCAGTAGGCTCTGACATCTCCACGCCGATGAGCTCGCCGTAAAACACACGGCGATTCGCTGTGTACATGCGGGCAAATGGAACTCCCATTGGTTTTACAGTGTATGTGTGTAAGGGCAATGTGTGATGTGTTGACAATGTTTTCAGGGGTCCGGAAACTAAAGGTGTGACATTTTGATTGTAAAATACACCCACCCAAATGAGTTTTTATGGTATTCAGTATCCTACATCATAAAGGTTTTATGATACAGTCTCTCATCTCATTTGGCAATGAATTGAAATAGTGAAAGATACCTTTCTGAGATTTACCAAAACTAGAGACCAGCTTTAAACTAGAATCCATAAAATGATCACTGTCATGGATGGACAAAAATGTCACTCTTAACAGATCAGGCTCAGTGTACAAAGCGTAAGTGATCAAAAAGTTATCAGTTACATTTTTCTCTAAAATTATACAAATACAAATAAATGAGCACAGTAATAGTACCATGACACAAAAGCTTTAGTCGCTGATATCGATGGTTGTTCCCCTGAGACTATGCCCGGCTCCACTGACAGCCTCTAAACAGACAGTGAAGTGCCTTGTATGGTGTAATACGGGGAAGTATGGGTCAATGCAGCCCGAATAAGATGAATGAGTGATTTTTCACCCCTTACGTCTTCAGCGTATAGTTTGACTGCACTGAATACTGCAACAATATCTATTCACGAAATATGTAGTTTACTTATGACTATTTCATTCATATCCCAAATATATACTTTAAATTGAAGAAAGACTCATCGTCAGCACAAATTGTTGTCAGCCACCTTGATCGAAGTAGAATAAACATTCATAAAGATTTTGGCAAGTTCATATGCTGTTATATTTTTTTTTAACCTCTGTGGCTCAGTACTGCTCTTTATTATATATTTCAGTTTAAATGAATCATCACATTCTTATCCCTTTTCTCTTTTACTTTTTGTTTACCAATGTTTACTGATAAAGTAAATATTTTGATTATGTGTTTGATTCAATAAATCACACAAATTACAAAAAAAAGAGTTCCTAAAACTTATGAAAATTGTTCACTTTTCAAATTGGAAGAGACAAAGCAAAGCAACAGTCACAAGATAGCACCTATCACTTACAGTACTAATCAAAGATGATAACAAGAGTCAGCCACCTCATATCTGGTATCTTAATTTTGTTAACCTGTCGAACAATTTTACAGTGCAAGACTACATGTATTACACTGAAATGTCCACTAAAATACACCACAAGACTTCCAAGAGTAGAACAATTTCTGGTGATCTGTAAAGTAATAATTCAAATTCCTATACTGCACATCTCCTATGGTCTAAAACCCCTGTTAGGGCTGGGAATTTGGGGTATTTTTTAAAGTCGGGTACCCGTCCAAATTTGGGGCGGGAACCTGATTACTCGAAAATGATACAACAGATAAACATGATCTAATTGTCCCTATAAATATGTTTGAATTGTCAAATTTATAGCAGCTAAATAATTTCAGGGCAATATGAATAGTTTGGCTAATAATGAAATATATCATACATGTATGAAGTTATTTCCATCTCATTTTGGTGAGGATTAATGCCCATATCTTGCCTCTTTATATCAAAATCTGGTGTAAAAATGGAGATCATGCAAGCCGCCATTTTGCTTTAGGTGCGATGAAATAATCTGCTTCAAGTACAATCATTTTGGAGTAATAAAATGGCTCCCTAAAAAAGTCTCAATCTATATTTCAATATTAGCCAAAGTATTAACACTTCCTTGAAATTATTTAGCAGAAAAATTTAAGTATATTTATAGGGACATTTAGATCATGTGCATTCTGTTGTATCATTTTTGGAAAACGAGTATCTATTTTTCTACTCGTTTGCCGAGGCTCTCGGGCAGGACCTGGGAACCCTGGTTTTAATCACAGCCCTAACCCCTGTTGTACTCCATCAGGATAAATTTTGGTTTGCTCTCTGGATGTGCAATGCAGCCACATGCAGCACCATGCTCAAACTTCAAATCAATAAACATGGCACCAACACAGCACAATCTAGAGTGAATTTGATCACTTAAACTGGGCTCATGGTGAGAAGGAAGAAATTGTCACTCAATTTAAGATAACTAAGCATTTCTCCCTCCTTTGCGTGTGATCCTCCATGCAGATAGATACTTACGCACTAGTGATTGCCCTATATCTTTCTTGACCGGCTGTGTCCCATATCTGTGCTTTTATCGTCTTGTTGTCAACTTGTATGCTTCTTGTTGCAAATTCAACACCAATTGTGCTTTTGCTTTCTAAGTTGAACTCATTTCTTGTGAATCTTGATAGCAGGTTACTCTTGCCCACACCAGAGTCTCCAATGAGAACAACTGCATAAAAGAAATAAAAACAAATAAAATTTTTTGCATTGGTCATAATTTGAACAATGACAAATAATCATAATAATATTCTGGATTTATATAGCCCTATTACATTTGTCGTGGCATGCACATGTAATCCAGCTAAACGTGGAAGTTACAAACTGATTCAGCGGACCCAGGTTCGAGTCTGAGTCACATCTTTCGGATGGTGAAGTAAAAGGTCAGTCTCAGACATAAATAATCATATCTGATTGATACACATCTGTAAACACCGAATTCAACAACAACAACAACAACCACTTTTGCACTGTAATGGGTACCCATTTCACACCTGGGTGGAGAGTGCTCAAGGACAAAGTCCCATGCCAAGAATGGAACCCACAGAATAATCTTGATAAAGCTACAAGCAAGAAGCATTTCCTCGGTCACTCAAGTTCAAACATTTTGTACAAGTAGGCAAATAGATCTATTCAAGTATGTGTGTATACTGTTACCTATAATCTATGACCATAATGATTTTGTTTTTCCCCCTACAGCAGTAAGTTTACAAAATATCATAACACTCATTAAAAAATAATTTTTAAAATGAAAACAAAAGGAAGAACTAAACAAAAATTTTACCGGTACCTCACCATGAGATATACACTAACAACATGAAAAACGTAACATGAAAAATACACAGTCATGCAGTAGCAAAAGAAATACAAGGGGACAAAAAGCGATTTGCCCCTTAAATTTTTGAAATTGCTTTCATGAACCCAAATAAGAAGACTGAAAGAAAATGAAATTACCGTATAAAATGCCCCCGCTGAATGGGTGCAAAAATTGAGTAATGACTACAAATCTTGATTGTTGTTACAACAATTAACATTAAAAATAAGAATTGTAAAATGGCTCCTGTGAGCCCCAAAAGAACCCTCGTGAAAAGTCATGCGCCTATCTGAGAAAGTCTCACCAACGCATCTAACGATGAGGGAGATCAGAGTTCAACTGAGTTTTTTTTCAAGGTATAATGATCATTAAATGCATGAGGAGGACCGAAAGGCAAAGCTAAGCACTATGTTTTCAGCAGCAAAGAGTCACAAAAATCACTGTTTGTGCTAATTTCTGTTATAACTTGGTTAGTAAATATTCTAAAGTTAATTTGTAGTGAAAATTATGACAGACGAATCTCAATAACGCATATTTTCAAGTCGATATCAATGCCAATGTCAAAGTTCAGCGAAATGAAGGGGTCCTAAAGCTACATGTACATGTAATAGGTGAATGCAAGTCTTGCTTTTAAAACTGATTGGTGTGACTTTTACGCCGATTTCTGACTGATATTATAGGGCATAAAGGAAAATTACTGATTATTTTTGACAAACCTTAATGAAATTCTCTTAGCTCAGTCCCACAATTTTGGCACTTGCGTACATGGATTTGCAGGGTGTATAGTTTTAAGACCCACGTAGCATTAACACTCTTGAGTCTTGTCCATATTATGATCAACCATGTCTTATTACCAACCCCTCCTTTAAATTCCCTAAATCTTTGGACATGAGTGGACTTGTATCTAATGCTGTAAATTGAGCACCAGGTTTGGTTTGGCAGAGTTCAGCAATTTTTTCTGAACTTTGATTTGGTTCGGGTTTGGCAATATCTTTAAAAGGCTAGTAAAAAAAAAAAAGGCGTGCATCGATACTGGATGACCGCCAGAACCCTTTCCGTTTAACAGCAAATGGCAGTCACTGTTTCTTATAAATATATTTTGTATTCACGTCAAAAAATAGTTCATGAATTTATTTCATGATTCAGTTATTTTTTTTTTTTTCTGAACAAAAGAGAAAGATTATTTTCATATTATACTGATTAATAGTAAAACAAAAAAATTTGAACAATTAAAATAAAGGAGAGGAATGAAAATATGAAAAGAAATTATCAATAAAGCAGTGCTTTTTTATTTAGTATTATGATGGATTATGAGTGTTAATCGATTACAATCTTATTATGATTGATTACAATCTTAAGGATCTTTGGGCACATTTTCAAGCTTTTAACATGATTTTTTGGGGGGGGAAAACAACTAAAATTCATAGTGGCAAATATGAAATTTATCAGAATCAAAGGAGAGATGAGACACAAGCTGTATTTAGTGGTTTTCTATTTTTTATTTAAGAAAAACTTTTAAAACATGAATTTCATGAAATACATTGTACACCAATAAATGTATTTATTGATTTTTGAATAGAGTCAGGGTGTATCTCCAATTAAGCATAATGAATTCAGGAGAAGTTAAAAGGTTAAAAACTGCCGAACTCCCCAACCAGGCCTTTGAGTTCGGTTCGGTTTGGTCGTGTTCAGAAGTGGCATGTTCGGCGAACTCCCGTTCGGTTCGGAGGTTCGGTAACAGCCCTACTTGTATCGCAAGGTCATCGCATTTACGTGTTGATGTGCACTTGTCACCCAGTGCAACAAGCGTACACAGTGGGTACTTGCATGCTTATTTTTAAATGTCGGGGGGGGGGGGGGGGGGGGGGGGGGGGCAGTCAGTATATAATGCGTGGTGGGTATGTGCCGCAGAGAAGACCCCTATTTTTACACTCAAATTTCCGTTTCAAAGCATAGCATTTTTATCTTATTGAGAAAAAGAACAAAGAAAACCGTTTCAA